>JACEVL010000924.1:187500-542500 GCA_020284085.1 Aporrectodea caliginosa
GCCGAAGGGCTCGCTTACGCGCCAAAACATCTGTGAATTATTATAGTTTCCCGCCCTTTACTAGAAGAAAGGAGAGTGGTTTCCCCCGTCCGTCAGACCTGGGTTCGGTCCCCGTACAGAAGTTATCGGAAGTTCCTCTACAGGGGCGTTACTGTACGCTAGAGGGCAGGCAGGACGCGACAATTCTATTGAGTTCTGGGGCGTAACGAGTATGAAACAGTTTTCACGGGAGGCAATAGCTAATGTAATACATGTATGTGCAGGGTTGCTGATGATGGTAGAAAAGAGGTTGGAGTCTGCTTTCTGGCAAAGTTGCTCAATTCTTTGGTAGGATTCCGGTAGATATCTAGACTGGACCAGTCGCCGTATAGTAGCCTGAAGACCGTGCATCCCTCACCTCCCACGAAGCCCCACCACGCCGGGGCCGCATTGAGCATCGGCGACACTGTGGTTGGATTTGTCATATCATCAGAGATAGGCCAATTAACCCATGTGCTGTTAGAACGTGGAGGGCATATAGCGACTGCCTAGAGCTCTGATGAGCCTCTGAACCACTATAGGCACCTTAGAGGACAATAAATTAGGCAGTCTACGGATGCCGTGGGATGGACTGTT
Source organism: Aporrectodea caliginosa (assembly GCA_020284085.1). NCBI lineage: Eukaryota > Metazoa > Annelida > Clitellata > Crassiclitellata > Lumbricidae > Aporrectodea > Aporrectodea caliginosa. The sequence continues at coordinate 188,116 of JACEVL010000924.1, forward strand.
CCAAACAGAGGGTCCCTCTAATTTCACTGCCAATAGTCCAGAGTTAGTCAATCAACTATAGCGTGTGCTGATTATTATTTAACAGTCGAGAATTGTGATTCTGACCATTTTTTCCACAGTAACTTCGGTTGAAGCCATTAGTGTTAATCTGTGGAACCGTCATTTCACTCGTTCCATGCCAAAGGATGCGTTCAGTCGTTGCTCCGGCTCTGGCCGATGCCTCCATGTGCAACTTATTCACTGCATACTGTTGATACAGACTCTTGTTCTGAACTCTTTCAATCTGCAATATAGCAAATCGTTCCTTGAAGAGTTATCAAACATATTCCGCATTACTAAATTATTTCTGTAGGCTAATAATATTATGTTTTAGCTCTGTGAGACTGTGACTAAACGAAGTCATGCTTGGTATTTTCTATTAAACTTAGCTAGCATTTTCAAGTTATTTTTAAAAATTTCTTGTGAGAGTAATTTAGCCTGACCATGCAACTGATCTGAAAGGCAGTGACATCTAACCTTCAGGATTTCCTTGCAGGATTTCTGGCAGGTTGCTTTAATTCTTGTTTTCACGTCATTATATTCGTTGCTTCCCACACTCACTAAAACCAGTTTGCACCCCTCTCCAAGATTCATTGGATCCCAGTTTTTCGGCTCTTCTATGGGCGCTAAATATAAAAAACGCATTCAAGCTAAATGTCTAAATTTGTTAAACAGCATAGCTATTCAAAGATAGGCGGCACAGGCCTATTGGCCCTAATATATATATATATATATATATATTAGGGTGATTCAAAAAAAATTTTGGGGGAAATTTAATGAGCATAGTTGCTAATTTTGTTCCTTTTGTGTACAGAATAAATTCTGTATAAAAATTTTCAAAATCAAATGCATTTTAGAGGTCGCTCAATGAGCACAAAAGTTTCCATACAGTCGTATTCAGGTTACAAATTGAGGTGATGGCCAAATGATATATCACACACAATAAATCATAGATTGATTAGTAACTCGAGGTAGTCACAAGAAAACAGATATTCATATTGATTAAAAAAGTCTTTTAAAAAGTCTACAATAATTGTAGACTTTTATTGTAGAATTATTCACCAGGAATCCTCCGCTGCCTGATCTGCTTGTTCAACTGCAGGTCATTAACTGGTGCATCAGATCTGATGCCACCGGACTAGCTCTTCATGCCCTCACGTTTATATTAGACCTACTTGCAAATACACAGAATGCAGTGACATTTCTTCTCACAGAGGCAGTCAATTGAGATTGATCTATAAAACATTGGTCTCCAAGAAATAAATGACATTAGTCATCCATGTGGCCAAATGCACCTGAATGTCTGAAACGATACATCCTATCACCGACCGTCTCTCCTCGAATTCCACAATTCCATCACTTCCTTCCCCCTCAAAGTCCGACTCACACCTCAACGTGGTGAGGAGTTGACTTCGGCCCATGGATCCTGATGATGATGATGATGATCACTTCCTTGTAATTGTCTCTTGAAAGATAATCTACATGTAGTCTTGCTGACAGATGATTGCATGCGATGAACAGTTGAAAATTACATTGACCCTTCATCCGCGTATTAACAGTTTGCTTAAGTAATGGCAGCTACCAAGATAGCGAGGTCCAGCAAGTTTATGTGATCCAGTGCAGATTCTGCTTTGAAAAATGTAAGGTTTCTTGTCTGCTGTATCTTCTTGTAAATCTTCAGGAGGGGTATTCAACTGTTTTTTGTTGTACAATGAGATCTTGACTTCATAGCCAAATTCATGTTTCCATCGTCGTCATCATCATCATCATTATCGTCTTCGTCATCACTCACGTTGCTGCTCTTGCAATCCTAGTTGGCCGATTACTTGAACTAGACCATTCAGCTGATTTTCTTGGCATTCCATGCTTCTACCTTGGTTCAAGTCTGATCTTGTGTTTTGCAACGGTTGCCTCTTTCTGACTAAGATCCTTGTCATCAGCCATGCTCATCTTTCGTGGTTCTCGCTGATCTGCCAAAACCACTTATTCTCATCAATTTTTAGAACATGATCAGTTTGCTAATTGGCAATATCAAAAATGAGATGCACTTTTCAACATATGCATCTGGCTTTTCTGTGACTCAGAGTCCCTGTTTTTACTTTTCTTGATCAAATTATACTCCTCCACTAGACCCTTTGCTTTTACACTATCTTCGACTATAATGCTGTAAGAATTCTAGCCTTGTTCCAAATTCAGATTCACTTGATAATCATTGCATTCAAACCCTCTGACAGTCTTCTTCAACATCTTGTGATGATAAAATAACCGAGAAATGTGTATAGTGTGTGGCCTCCTGTAGGCAATACATTAATAGGAAGGGTTGCTTCTGGGTTCCCAGTTAACGCGACTTCAGTCTTCAACCTTGTCGCAGAAGTGCAAAAGTTTTCTTCCATTTACTCTGCTAGCTGTAATGCAGTAAATAAAGCCATTATCTATATTCTGTTGCAGCTAGGTCTATAAGAATGACGCATAAACGAATAAACTGCTGAAAGCCAGTTTTCATTATCTTTTAAATCATACTTCGAAAAATGGGATTCTCACAAAAATGACATTTATGAAATGAAGATTTAAGGAAACTTGAATTTCAGCATAAAGTGTATTAAAACAATGCTTTTAATTTTCTTTCTCACACTGTCTAATACAAATCCTATACGGCTAAAAACTATGCATTTGTACCTTTTGTATAGGCCTATAAATAATATGTGAAATTATTCCTACAATTCAAAAGGCTTCATGGTAATATACAACAAAGTAGGAATTAATTGTTTATGTATTGTATTGTATTGTATTTGAACACTTGTTATAGCGCCCCTTCCAGATTACTATTCAGAGGCGCTCCCGACTACTGCGCGGACGCTGAATCGGAGTTTCACGCCGAAGCGCATGAGCAATTGCGAGTGAAGGACTTGCCCAGGGTCCTACGCGGCGGCTTTGAGGTGGATTCGAACCCGCAACCCTCCAGCTGCAAGGCACCGAACATACCCCTACACCACCGCGACCCAGTTGTATTGTGTTGTATTGTATTGTACTTCACGTTTATATTGCGACCGAGCCACCCGCAGTAAAGATCCGAGAAATTAATCTCTGATAAACCGACCGACCGGGAATCGAACCCGGGCCGCCGGCGTGGCGAGCAGGCTACCAACCCACTCGTCCACTCATACTTACAGTATGGCCTATGACTAGGGCCTATGTATATAATTCTTGCTTATAGGATTGTTGCCCAATGTAATTAGGATTGTTGCATTCCAGTGTCTCGTCAATGGCAATTTCGTTGTTTCTTCAAATAGACCCCTCTCAGATTTCAGGGCATTGAGCGACCAGTAAACATTCATAGATTACAGTAAAATTTTGCTGAATTGTTCAGAAAGACCAAAGGAACAAAATTATCTACTATGTCGATCAATCAGAAAAAATAATTTTTTCCCCATGGTGACGTGAATCACCCTAATATATATATATATATATATATATATATATATATATATATATATATATATATATATATATATATATATAACAGAATAAATTCAGAAGTCAGTTTTGCCTATATGTACCTGAGCTAACTTGAGCAAAGTTCCTGTGCAGGTATAAACAAATTATAAGCCAAAGTATAATTTCGATGTTCAGCTTACCGTCTCCAATTCTTCGAACTTCGGTTTTTTGCTGGGTTTTCAAGTTTTCTTCGGTATTTGCCTTGAAGTCGATCTTAAATTGCCCGTCGTTCTCCTCCCACTGTGCAAATCCGACTTTGGACTTGAATGCTTGTTCTATGATAGCATTGATGTCTGTGGGATATGACTCATATATACCGTCGGCATCTTTGTATTCCCAGTGAGCCTGTATATGTAAATAAAATACACGGCTATTGAGTCTAAATCAAAATGTAATCAAAGACTGACTTAAACATTGTTGAGGCTAAAGAGTTTCACGGGGTTGAAATGGAAATCGCATTGCAGTCAGTCACATTTCAATGCATTCAGGGCTTTTCAGGCTATCAAGCCGATTTTAAAGCAGACTCTCTTCATTAAGAGTCAGTGCAATGATTCAAGCATTCGGTAAAGTCGCATTTGTGTCGATTGATATAGTCGTCACGGAATTTACATATAGGCCTACATCTACAACGAGAAGCAAGCTACTTCAGTCCATGCACCCCTTCGCTCTGCAGTCCGCGGTGACCTGAGTGTCCCATTTGCACGCACTTCTACAATGCAACATCGGGCCTTCTCGGTTGTGGGACCGAGTATCTGGAATGGGCTTCCTCTTGAGCTCCGTCTCTTACCTAGGAACTCTTCACCTGCATTTTATACCTCTCTGAAAACTATTCTTTTCAGCCGTGGTTGGGCCGGGAGCGCCTCTGAGTAGATATCTTGAAGGGGCGCTATATTAAGTTTCATTGATTGGTTGATTGATTGATTGATTGATTGATTGATTGATTGATTGATTGATGGAACTGGACTAAAGCCTTTGCGAAAGAAACTAGTCAAGGCATAACGCCTAATAATTTTTTATGACGACCTACAAGTTCCTTGTTTTAGTTAACGAGGAGGATGAACAAGTTGAAAATAACGCATCACACATTATGTCAAGAAAAAACAATCAGGGTGATGATCAATGATTATCTCGGGTGATTCCAGAACTAATTGGATTCACATCAAATTGGGTGTTCCTCAAGGCTCTGTCCTGGGTCCCCTGCTCTTCATTCTATATACAGCTGACATTCCTTCTCTGTTCCCACTCTCTGGAACTGCTGGTCATCTCTTTGCAGATGATGTGCAAGCATTCGTCCATGGGTCTCCTTCGTCCCAGCTGCACTTAGTTGAGCGTATTCAATCCCTCTCAAATTCTCTTCACTCCTGGATGGCATCAAACCGTCTCTCCCTTAATGCCTCAAAAACCCAGTTCATTTGGTTTGGCACCCCCAAACAGCTTCTGAAGATTGATTTTGTTCTTCTATTGGAAATTTTCCCGCACTTTTCCTTTTCTTCACCTGTACGTGATCTGGGCGTTACGCTAGATAGCTCCCTTTCTTTTAAAGAACATATCTCAAACCTAACACGTTCTTCTTATTTTCATTTAAGGCGTCTTAGTACTGTTCGGCGTTCTGTCTCATCTTCTGTTTTCACCACTATGGTTCACGCTTTCATATGCTGCCGAATTGACTACTGTAATTCCCTTCTCATTGGTCTTCCTAAGGTTCGTCTTTCACCTCTCCAGTCTGTCCTAAAGGCTGCCGCCAGATTAATAGCACGCCTACCACGGTACTCTCACATTTCTGCCTTCATGTTTGAACAACTGCACTGGCTTCCTCTCTCTCTGCTCGCATTAAATTCAAAATCCTCATTTTAGTCTTCAAGGCACAAAGGGTCTTGCCCCAAAATATTTAGCTGATGTATTACTCCGGCCTCTTTCAGCCTCCTCCCATCGACCACTACGCTCATCAAACAGGGTTGACCTTTTATTTCCTCATACTAGAACAGCTATGGCCCAGTCCCGTTCAGTTAACTCAATTGGTCCCTCTCTTTGGAATGCGCTGTCTCCATGTACTCGCTCTCGAATTCTAGCTAGTAACATCTCTTCCACCTTTGTTTTTCTCAAAACCTCTTTCTTCTCTTGTGGCCTTGCGCACTGGGAGCGCCTCTGAATGGTTCACCCTAAGAGAGGCGCTTTATAAATGTTTGAATACAATACAGTACATAGCAGTCAATTCAGATATAATTATAGAGAATCTTTACAGCTTATGGTCGTTTGAAGCAGTTCAACAGTGGCCTCAATAGGACTAGATGCAATAGTTGTGTCCCGGTGTCACGATATGAAGTCTACCCCAGAAACAGAGTCTCCCATTAGCTGAAATAGTGTCTCCCCGGAGACTTTGTATCAGAACAAAGTCTCCCCCATTGAAATAGAATCTCCTCACCTACGATACAAAGTCTCCCCCTACTAAAATCGTCCCCTCTATTTTCGGTTGCTTTTCAATATTATTTTAAATATTATTTAATACGGACTTTTCTGAAATAAATCACTTGCACCAGTCTGGTTCAGTCTTTAATTCATTCATTCATTCATTAATTCATTCATTCATTCATTCATTACGAGAATTTATATAGCACCCCTTCAAGAAACCTACGCAGGAGCGCTCCCAGCCCAACCACGGCTAAAGAAAAAAGACTATAGTGACTTATAAAATCCAGTTGGGTTGATCAGGAGTGATGAACGCAGCTCTGGCGGGAGATCATTCCAGATGGACGGGCCCACAACTGAGAAAGTTCGGCGTTATCTGGTAGCCAAGCGCGCCCGTGGAACTAAAAGTTCACCCGTCGTCGCAGAGTGAAGCACCCGACACGCCGCTACGTCGGACACTGGGCGGCAAAGATCGCGCAAGTAAGATGGAGCAAAGCCAGAAACACATCAAAGAACATCAACAATCAGGCACATCAAACTCACAGCAGCAACTGCATCCGATGGACGGAAGTGGATGTAGGCCTGCACGTCATCGGCAAAGAGTTGGTGCAAAAGACCCTGAGACGCCAACAGAGGGCAGACATCTGCCGTGTACAGAAGATATAACAGATTACTCAGGACAGAACCTTGAGCATACCAAAAGGGGAAGGGACCCATAGGGACCTGGATGAGCCAAGGACGGTAGGACCACATAGTTAGTGCGTTCAGAAAGGAATGATCGGAGCAATTCAAGAGGCTGGTCAACCAACCCATGGGGAAGTGGAGAGGCGCTGCAGAAGGATGGAATGGTCCACAGAGTCAAAGGCAGAGCTAACGTCGAAAAGAGCTAGGAGAGTAATCTGGCCACGGTCCATGGCGCCATAAAGTCACATAAAATCCGGAGCAGAAGAGTCTCCGTAGAGTGATGTCTACGGAAACCAGACTGCTGTGAAGGGATCAGTTCATTCACGTCTAAATATGCAATCAACTGATTTACAACAATGCGTTCTAGTATTTTAGAAAGAAAAGTAGCATTAGCAATCGGTCGATAGTTTGCTGGATCGGTCAGGTCCAGGCCATCGCGCTTCAACACTGGTAGAAGAACGCGTCGCTTCTGAGAAACAGGTAGGTACTTCTCACGGATCGAGAGGTGCACAGGACCGTGAGGAAAGGAAGTAGGTAATCGATTAGTTCCTGTACGAGAAACATTGGTGCAGGATCCAACTCACATGTCTTGGGAGCGGCGGAGAGAATGAGTCGACGCAGCTCCACGCTCGAAATCTCGTTAAGAGCAGGCAGCCGACACTCTGTAGTAGAAAAAGCAGGCGGAGAGGAGTCGGCGGTGGCGCTCCGAATGGAAGAGATCTTAGCCTATAGACGCTCCAAGAACGTCTCTGCAGAGAACGGCGGAGGAGACTCCGACTGTCGACCACCCCTCCGGCGACCAAGGAGGCCGTTGAAAGTGGTCCAGAGCCTCTTTGGCTCTTTTGACTGGCAAGTGATGATGGCCTCCCAGTATTCACGTTCTATGGTACGGTATGAGGCGTGCATTTCTCGGACGAAATGGGCCCACGTTGCCCGATCAGCCGGTGAGCGCGTTCTTCTGAAGATTCTATCCAGACGTCGCGCCTGTCGCCGAAGCGCTCGACATTCTGCGTAAAAAACCATGGAGATGACGGCAGTAGCGTGTTTGGATGTTGCGCAGAGGAAGAAATGTTTTCTATATGATCAGACATTGCGGTCTCGTAAGAGCTGAACAGCTCCGATGTAGACAGCAGAGAGGCCGATTCAGGATCAGCGAAGATGGGATGAGCTCGGAGCGCAGAGCGAAATGCAGAGCGATCGATACTTTTCCAGTGCCGGATCTGTCGAAAAGCCAGGAGAAGTAGTTCGTAGATGAATGGGATTGTGGCAACTACGAGACCGTGGTCACAGATAGTAACGTCAGACACCTGGCAGTCATCTCTGGTGACGATGACGTCAAGCCAACCACCCAACTGGTGGGTGGCATGCTGCCTGAAGCCGAACTGTTCGAGAACTGCAGTAAATTCAATTGACTCTGATAGCGATGGATCCTGTAGATGTAGGTTGAGGTCTTTGGCGTGAACCAGCTGCGTGTTTTGAAGTGCGAATTGTTCCAACAAGGTCGAAAACTCACTGAAGAACGCCGACGAGGAAGGAGAGGAACCAGGACGGTATATATCTAGGAGCATAGTAGGACCACGCTTTGATGACAGGGAGACTGCGAGATGATGATGAATACGACAATTTCTACAGCGCCGTAACACGGCACATGCCGTTACAAGGGCGCTTTGACACGATAAAAAAAGGTCGACGGAGCTCCGGCTAGTTCCACCCTCTTCGCCCTCATCTTGTCTCGCTGGTAGACGATCGATCCGTCTCCCCGCTTGGTCTCACCGTAGTCATCTGTCCTCGGACGATCAAGGAACTGGAAGCCCGGCGGGGCAGCACGGCGGACAGCGACGTCAGTAGATGAATGATGCCAGCACTCAACGACGACCAAAACATCCAAGTAATCGGCAACGATGAGGTCAGCGATCGGTACGTACTTGTTCTTCAGGGAACGTACGTTGAGACTTGAGGGTGACAAGACGAATGCCCGATGAAGGCGGAGCCGCAGGCTGGCAGGAGGAAGGCCGCAGGCGCAGGCAGACACGGAAGGGACCGAAGATGAGCAGGGCGCCATAGACCGAGGCGGAATAAGATCTTCCGAATCGGCCGTCGAGGCGGCGTCAAGTGCCTGTTGAGCGACCAAATTAGGTCAGCAGTGTACACAAAAGCGTACACTGTGGGCTTAGGCATGTCACAAAACCTCGCAACAAAACACGCCAAAAATAACCCTGAAGAGCCGAGAATAATCCGAAAAACAAACGACGTAGACTCCAGAGGCGGTAACAGAACTATCAGACTAATTTCTAGAAGTAAAACAATACCAAAACTGAGAAAATGTCGATTTTGTAACAAAGCCGTGACCCACCAGAGTTAACACGCCAGAGGCGCCACTAAGCCAATGACATGTTTATTAATTGAACTGGGCATGAAATAAATATGAAATCGTATTGTTTCTAAAAATTTGTAGAACGCCTCTCGCAGCATAGAGTACTCAGAGGCGCTTTCAGCGCGGAAGCCTTAAGAGAGCGAGAGGATGCGTAAGAAATCCCAGACATGAGCTTACTCAGCTTAGCCCGTAGAAGAGGGGGAGGCCATTCCAAGTGGAGGGAACTGTCACAGCAAATGTCAGGCATTGAGCCAAGGCAGATCTAAAACGAGGGACAAAGAGGTCCAGACGGTCAGTAGAGCGCAAAGGGCGAGCAGATGTTGCAGAGAGAGGCTTATGCATAAAGTCCGAGAGATATTTTGGTGCAAGGCCAAGTTGAGATTTGGAGACCAAGAGGAGGATCTTATAATAGATACGTGAGGTGATTGGGAGCCAGTGTAGCACTTCAGTCATATAATATAAGCTGAAATATGGGAAAACCGAGGAAGGCGTGCTATGAGCCTAGCAGCGGCGTTTAAGACTGACTGGAGGGGGGAGAGTCGCAACTTGGGGAGACCCATGAGGAGCGAGTTGCAGTAATCTACACGAGAGCAGATGAATGCATGCACAATGGTGGTTAAGACGGCGAGAGCGACTGATCGTCTGATGGCTTTCAGTCGCCTCAAATGGAAAAAAACATGAGCGAGTCAAATTCGAGATGTGCTCAGTGAAGGTAAGGGAGGAGTCGAGGGTGACACCCAAATCTCGAACAATGGAAGAGTAAGTAAAAGAGTAAGCAGTGGGAGGTCAAGTTTAAGCAATTGTTGCCTGGTCCCAAACCAAATCAGTTGAGTTTTAGCCGAATTGAGACAAAGTCGGTTTGATGACATCCAAAAGTGTAGATCACGGGCAAGTGCATCAACAGAGGAGACCAAAGAGAGTTGATCAGCTGGTGAGCCATGCACGAATGCTTCATCATCATCCGCATAGAAGTGACCAATCGCAGTGTGTTTAGCGAATAACAGGGGGATGTCAGCCGTGTAAAGGACATAGAGGATAGGTCTGACCACTGATCCCTGAGGTAGCCTACGCCATATCTAACCCTGACCCACTGGGATCTGGAGTCACCAACGACAACCATCTGAGAGCGGTCTGAGATGTACGATTTAAACCAAAGAAGAGGAATATCGGATATGCCACAGGATAGCTGCAAGCGTTGGAGCAGGATCTCGTGGTCGACCATGTCAAAGGCTGAGGAAACGTCAAATAGGGCCAGAAGTGAGAGATGACCTTGGTTAATGGCCATATTATATGTCGGACAAGAGAGTTAAAAGAGCAGTTTCAGTGGAATGGTGACCTCTGAACCCTGAAGCCAGATTGCGTTGGAGGCTTGCTCGAGGTAGGGAAGAAAATGGAGGGAGACAAGTAGGGCTGCGGATTTTAACGATTAATTAATCGATTAATCGTTAAAACTTTTAATCGATTAATTTCGGCTTGTTCGATTAATTTTCGATTAATTTTCTTACTTATTTTATGACGTCAACCGAGCTATTTCCGGAATAAACAATATGGCGAACAGTAATAATGTGAAACGTTTGAGTTGAAAATTAAGCGATAATTTTGCATTTAAGGTAAATGCTGAGGGAAATGTCGAAAATGACGAAATTATTGCAGATTTTTAAAATAGAAGGTAGTTACTACTGATTATCTATGCTAGAATTGTGTTTATTCGTTTATGTTTGTTGTGTTGTCTCGTATCTTATCGTTTGGAACAATAAATTGAATTGAAAATAAAATTGAATTGAATTACATTTCTTAGTTTGACAATTTGAACCTTAGCATGTCGAATGATTGAAGGATTTTTGCAATGCATACAGTCTAAACAGTTTTCATGCTTTATGTAATATGGACCAAATTAATCGAATTTAATCGATTAATCTCGGTTAAATATTGGAGATTAATTGATTAAAATTACTTCAATCAGTACCAGCCCTAGAGACAAGTCTCTCTAGGGTTTTAGACAGAAAAGAGAGATGGGAGATATTCCAGTAATTCTGGAGATATTCCAGTAATTGTGACAGGTATTTGGATCCAGGTTAGGTTTTTTAGAGTGGGGAAACTATGGATTGTTTTTGCGAAGCCGGAAGGTGGCCCTGAGAATGAAATGACATAAGAAAATGAATAAATAAATGCTTTAAAGTAGTTTTGTGTAACATGTAATAGAACCAGATTGTGATATAATCAAAAATGGCTCTGATTAGAAATAGACACAATTTTATTGGTGCTATAGTTGTCACGAGGTCTAGGACATTACCCCCCTGGACATTACCCCTTGCCATTACCCCCTGCCATTACCCCCATCAATTACCCCGTAGGATATTTTCCCCTGCCATTACCTCCCGGCAGTTAGTATATACATACATATATATTACATGTATATATTTATTATTTATTTATAACATATATATTATATTAATATAATTATTTGTTAGCTTGTATCTTGTGTGCCTGCGCTTCTGTTCATATCATTCTAAGTAGCTGACCCCACCGGCATTTAATATATATAGTCTATACATTTATATACAGTATACATATATATTACATGTATTATATTTTTTATTTATTTATAATATTATATTAATATACTTGTTAGCTTGTATCTTGTGTGCCTGCACTTCTGTTTATATCACTCTAAGTAGCTGACACAAATTAGTAGGCATACACTTAAATTAATTTTGAGGCAGTAGGTTGCAGCACCGAGCCAGCATGATACTATGAAAATAAAATAATTAGTGCTAATTGGCTCAATAATATTAACTTGTTATTTAGTTTAATTTCAGTTTACTTACTAGTTTATACTGCCTAATCTTTCACGCCGGTGTCCCGTGATATTCTATCCCCCTGAAGCATATCCCCCGGATGGAATAAACCGGTGTAGAGTATTCGGGGGGGGGGATAAACCATTCTATCCCCCTCCCCACCCATCGTCATACGCATCACGATAGCCAAGATGAAAATCCAGTCAAAATCACTAAAAATGAAGTAAATTAATTTCAGGTCGACGTACAAACTGAAGTTATGCAACTTAAATTTTTTATCTGTACAATAAATCCAAACAGTACGACTGAATACACTTAGAAACGGCGCTTTTCTATAATCTCTGCATGCACTTCTGTTTATATCTATTAAGCTAAATAACACGTTAATATTATTAAGCCAATTAACACTAATTATTTTATTTGCATAGTAGGCCTATCATGTTGGCTCGGTGCTTCAACCTACTGGCCCATAATTTAATTTAAGTGTATGCCTACTTATTTGTGTCAGCTACTTAGAGTGATATAAACAGAAGTGCAGGCACACAAGATACAAGCTAACAAATATATTAATATAATATTATAAATAAATAATAAATATAATACATGTAATATATATGTATACTGTATATAAATGTATAGACTATATATATTAAATGCCGGTGGGGTCAGCTACTTAGAGTGTATAAACAGAAGTGCAGGCACACAAGATACAAGCTAACAAATATATCAATATAATAATTATATTTATATTATAAATAAATAATAGATATAATATGTAATATATATGTATGTATGAACTATATATATATACTAAATGCACTGCACATGTACATGTTATGACGATTAAACAATTCACAAAACACAAATTACAGAAGACATAAATCAACAAAGTTGCAGCCATGCAAGGCGAAAATTCATTGTACTTTTGCTGCCACCTAGGGAATGAAGGCTTGAGCTAAACCCAGGGGCCTTACGGGAATCGAACCGGGTCCGTGAGCACTTCAGGCAAGAGTGTTATTCTTTACACTATACCCCTCTCCCAATTGTAACTGTACTGTACTCTCCACCAGTTATTGTAAATAAAATACTGGCTCCCTGAAATGCCTTACTTTTCTGGCATTCATTGATGAAGATTAGATATGCCTGTCACAAAATTATGGGCAATACTCATTAAATAAATCGCAGCTGAAACCAAACGTACTTAGTATCGATCGAGACCAATATCAAAGAAAACAGAGCATTTTATTTCATGAAACCAGTACAGTCTTGAGATAAAGACTGTTGAAGCATTTTGTGAACCACGGAATTATTCGGCTTAGAATGGAATTTGCTGGAGGAGGTAACAAAAGCTACAATAAAGTTGAAGATTGATTGACTACAAAGTGCAGACCACCATAGATTAATTATTTATTCGTAGCTCAAGCTTACTTCTTCATGGGCTTAGATGATCTAAACCTCGCCCCAGTGTACCTCCGTGAGCTCTGCTGTTTGATTTCGGTTGTCCCAGGGCGTCGCCACCTACGCTCCGCAGAAAAGGAGTTCTTCTGGTTCCTTTTGCTCGTACCGCAACTATGCAGAACCGAGCTATTTTTGTGGCAGGCCCAATGATCTGGAATGGTCTTCCTCTAGAGCTGCGTCTACACCCTGGGAGTTTGCCTGAAACTTTTCTTACTAAACTCAAAACTGTTCTTTTGGGCGCGTTGGAATCGGGAGCGCCTATGAGTAGTTTCCTTGAAGGGGCGCTATATAAATTCCCGAATGAATGAATGAATGAATAAACGGGATTCAATATTAGTTAATATATATATATATAAAAAGGCCCCAGCAGAAACCCTCTTGCTCCGTCTCCTTTCTGACATTTATGGGGCTATAGATAGTTCGCAACTCACTCTACTGGCCTTGTTTGACGTTAGTGCTGCTTTCGACACTGTCGATCATGAAATTTTACTTAAGCGGCTACAAATTTCAGTCATTTAGCCTGTCTGGTAACTTTCTTAGAGTTGGCTGGGTTCATTCCTCAGTGAACGCTCTTTCTGTGTGGTCCATGGGCCCTCCAGGTCCTCATGGGTACCTGCCCCTTACGGCCTTCCGCAGGGCTCGGTGCTGGGTCCCTTTCTTTACATCATTTACACCTCTGAAATTGGTTCCCTACTTACTGCTTCTGCTGTGCTAGGTCACCTGTATGCTGATGACGTTCAGGCCTACCTGCACTGCCTTGCTACTAACGCCACTGCTGCTGTTCGAGCAATGAGCCTGGCTTTGGGTGCCCTGGAGGCCTGGATGTCAACGAACCGCCTACGCCTCAACCCATCTAAAACCCAATTTATCTGGCTGGGCACTCGGCAGCAGCTTGCGAAGCTAGACCTTTCTACCATTGCTGCAGACTTATCTCAGTTTGTCTTTTCCTCTGTTGTCCGTGACCTTGGAGTTACACCGGACCAAGAGTTAACCTTTGCCCCACTTATAAACCGCCTCTGCCGTGATTCATACTATCAGTTACGCCAGTTTCGCGTTTGTTGCTCGCTCACTGACTTTCAGACTCAACCGCTACACTCATCCACTCTTTTATCACTGTCCGACTTGATTATTGCTGCCCACTCTATGTTGGCCTCCCAGCTTGTCGGTTGGAGTGCCTGAACCGGGTCCTGCGATCTGCTGCACGCCTTTGCAAATGCGGACGTATGAACAAATTTAACTACGTCTCCAAGTTAAATGCTGGATGTGCTTCCAGTGGCTCCCTCTACTGCAGCGGATCTCGTATCCGCATCATCGCTTTGGTCTGGCGGTCCTTGCTGGGCCTGGCCCTGCCTATCTACGCGACCTCCGCTGCCCTACCGTGAGTGCTGCGGGTCGTCGCTCTCTCCGCTCTACTAAGCGGGGCGTGCTCATGGTCCCTTTGCCCGCACAGCTACTTACGCAGAATCGGGCCTTCTCAGTGGTTGGCCCCTCCCTCTGGAACGGGTTTCCTTTGATGCTGCGCTTGCATCCCAGAATCTACTCTGAATCTTTCTATATACTTGCCTCAAAACTGTCCTTTTCAGCCGTGCTGTGGTCGGGAACCAGCTCTGAGTAGTAACCTTGAAGGGGCGCTATATAAAACTTTGTAATGAATGAATGAGCCAAGATATATATATATATATATATTTATATATATTATATATATATATATTTGCTATAAGTGCATTAATAAGTACTACTTTGCGAAACAGTTCAAAATTATTTTCATTATTTTATTACATTACCAACAAAGTACAATATCCGCGTCATCATTTTTCATCATCTTTTTTGCCAGTTAAACAAAAAACATGTTGAAATCAAATACATAAACATTAAGCTAATAAACAGAAGTAACACTCAATTAAAAAGTAATATAAGGAATCCAGAGCAAAAAGGGACACCTAGAAGGGGAAAAACTCCCGCTTTTGGGGCCCCCGTTAATTGGGTGGCTTTTTTGGGTCGAAAAAAAATTATTTCATAAAGAAAAAATTACAAACAAACAAAAGTTCATCAAAGACGATAAACCAGACCAAATTAGTTATACGTTTTTTAAAATAGGCACGAGTAAGTTTTTTAAATTGAGGGAAACCGGGATTTTTATAAATTGGTAGGTTATTCCATATGAGAGGTCCTTGATAGCCAATAGAGAAATTTTCGTACATTAGTTCAGCATAAGGGCATAAAAAAGGGAAAGTTTACTTCTGGTTTGGATCGTCTGCGTTGTAGGAGTGAAGAAGGAAACGAATGCTAAAGGAAGAAGATTCTTCTCGTATCGATACATTAATTCACATATTTGGACATGTTTAATTTGATTTATATTTAAAGATTCAGATTATAAAAAAATGGTTTGGTGTTGTTTTAAAAATTGTTTTCAATTTTTTTCTGTAAAATTTGTAGTGTAGCTAGGGGGGATTGTCCAGAGAGAGTTCAAAGGTTTAAGGATAGATAAGAGTATAATATAAGTTCTTAAGTATTTGTGGAGGAAGTAGATATGAAATTCTTTTAATTATCCCAATGTTTTTCATAATTTTTTTGATATAGCATTAATATGAGAATTCCATTTTAGATGTTGGTCAATTAGAACACCTAAAATTTTGAGGTTTCAACTTTAGGGATAATAATGTTATCAATGCTTAATTCTGTTTCAATTGTTGGAATGATTTTTTAGAGGATCTAAAAACTATAAAATTAGTTTTGGAAATATTTAAGGAAAGTTTATTAGCCTTAAACCCGTCGCTGCCAGAATCAGTTCCGATTTGCTAGTTTTATAAGTTGGTCATAAGAGGAATGTGAGAGGAATGCATTGGAATCATCAGCAAATAGAATAAATCTCAGTAGGGAGGAGGAGTTGGGGAGATCATTAATATATAATAGAAAGAGAAGCGGACCCAATATGGATCCCTGCGGAACCCCAAATAAAATCTGTTGAAGATTGGAAAGACTGCCATTGCAAAGAACCCGCTGAGTACGATCAGAAAGATAACTTTTAAACCAGTCAATAGATTCTCCTCTAATACCATAATGTTGTAGTTTCGTTATAAGAATATTATGATCTACAGAGTCAAAGGCTTTGGCCAGGTCCAAGAATATGCCTATTGAGAATTCATTATTATCCATGGATTTCGAGATTCTATCCTGTATATCTAGTAATGACATTGACGTTGAGTGACCCGGTTGGAAACCATGTTGAAGAGGGTATAAAAACTTCTTTTCATTAATGTATAAGAAGAGCCTATCGTACATTATTCTTTCAAAAAATTTGGAAAAAAAATGGAAGAAGTCTACCCCAGAAGAGTCTCCCATTAGCTGAAATAGTGTCTCCCCCACTTTGTATCAGAACAAAGTCTCCCCCATTGAAATAGAATCTCCTCACCTACGATACAAAGTCTCCCCTACTAAACTCGTCCCTTCTATTTTCGGTTGCTTTTCAATATTATTTTAAATATTATTTAATACGGACTTTTCTGAAATAAATCACTTGCACCAGTCTGGTTCAGTCTTTAATTCATTCATTCATTCATTAGTCATTCATTCATTCATTCATTACGAAATTTTATATAGCACCCCTTCAAGAAACCTACGCAGGAGCGCTCCAGCCCAACCACGGCTAAAGAAAAAAAGACTATAGTGACTTATAAAATCAGTTGGGTTGATCAGGAGTGATGAACGCAGCTCTGGGAGATCATTCCAGATGGACGGGCCCACAACTGAGAAAGTTCGGCGTTATCTGGTAGCCAAGCGCGCCCGTGGAACTAAAAGTTCACCCGTCGTCGCAGAGTGAAGCACCCGACACGCCGCTACGTCGGACACTGGGCGGCAAAGATCGCGCAAGTAAGATGGAGCAAAGCCAGAAACACATCAAAGAACATCAACAATCAGGCACATCAAACTCACAGCAGCAACTGCATCCGATGGACGGAAGTGGATGTAGGCCTGCACGTCATCGGCAAAGAGTTGGTGCAAAAGACCCTGAGACGCCAACAGAGGGCAGACATCTGCCGTGTACAGAAGATATAACAGATTACTCAGGACAGAACCTTGAGCATACCAAAAGGGGAAGGGACCCATAGGGACCTGGATGAGCCAAGGACGGTAGGACCACATAGTTAGTGCGTTCAGAAAGGAATGATCGGAGCAATTCAAGAGGCTGGTCAACCAACCCATGGGGAAGTGGAGAGGCGCTGCAGAAGGATGGAATGGTCCACAGAGTCAAAGGCAGAGCTAACGTCGAAAAGAGCTAGGAGAGTAATCTGGCCACGGTCCATGGCGCCATAAAGTCACATAAAATCCGGAGCAGAAGAGTCTCCGTAGAGTGATGTCTACGGAAACCAGACTGCTGTGAAGGGATCAGTTCATTCACGTCTAAATATGCAATCAACTGATTTACAACAATGCGTTCTAGTATTTTAGAAAGAAAAGTAGCATTAGCAATCGGTCGATAGTTTGCTGGATCGGTCAGGTCCAGGCCATCGCGCTTCAACACTGGTAGAAGAACGCGTCGCTTCTGAGAAACAGGTAGGTACTTCTCACGGATCGAGAGGTGCACAGGACCGTGAGGAAAGGAAGTAGGTAATCGATTAGTTCCTGTACGAGAAACATTGGTGCAGGATCCAACTCACATGTCTTGGGAGCGGCGGAGAGAATGAGTCGACGCAGCTCCACGCTCGAAATCTCGTTAAGAGCAGGCAGCCGACACTCTGTAGTAGAAAAAGCAGGCGGAGAGGAGTCGGCGGTGGCGCTCCGAATGGAAGAGATCTTAGCCTATAGACGCTCCAAGAACGTCTCTGCAGAGAACGGCGGAGGAGACTCCGACTGTCGACCACCCCTCCGGCGACCAAGGAGGCCGTTGAAAGTGGTCCAGAGCCTCTTTGGCTCTTTTGACTGGCAAGTGATGATGGCCTCCCAGTATTCACGTTCTATGGTACGGTATGAGGCGTGCATTTCTCGGACGAAATGGGCCCACGTTGCCCGATCAGCCGGTGAGCGCGTTCTTCTGAAGATTCTATCCAGACGTCGCGCCTGTCGCCGAAGCGCTCGACATTCTGCGTAAAAAACCATGGAGATGACGGCAGTAGCGTGTTTGGATGTTGCGCAGAGGAAGAAATGTTTTCTATATGATCAGACATTGCGGTCTCGTAAGAGCTGAACAGCTCCGATGTAGACAGCAGAGAGGCCGATTCAGGATCAGCGAAGATGGGATGAGCTCGGAGCGCAGAGCGAAATGCAGAGCGATCGATACTTTTCCAGTGCCGGATCTGTCGAAAAGCCAGGAGAAGTAGTTCGTAGATGAATGGGATTGTGGCAACTACGAGACCGTGGTCACAGATAGTAACGTCAGACACCTGGCAGTCATCTCTGGTGACGATGACGTCAAGCCAACCACCCAACTGGTGGGTGGCATGCTGCCTGAAGCCGAACTGTTCGAGAACTGCAGTAAATTCAATTGACTCTGATAGCGATGGATCCTGTAGATGTAGGTTGAGGTCTTTGGCGTGAACCAGCTGCGTGTTTTGAAGTGCGAATTGTTCCAACAAGGTCGAAAACTCACTGAAGAACGCCGACGAGGAAGGAGAGGAACCAGGACGGTATATATCTAGGAGCATAGTAGGACCACGCTTTGATGACAGGGAGACTGCGAGATGATGATGAATACGACAATTTCTACAGCGCCGTAACACGGCACATGCCGTTACAAGGGCGCTTTGACACGATAAAAAAAGGTCGACGGAGCTCCGGCTAGTTCCACCCTCTTCGCCCTCATCTTGTCTCGCTGGTAGACGATCGATCCGTCTCCCCGCTTGGTCTCACCGTAGTCATCTGTCCTCGGACGATCAAGGAACTGGAAGCCCGGCGGGGCAGCACGGCGGACAGCGACGTCAGTAGATGAATGATGCCAGCACTCAACGACGACCAAAACATCCAAGTAATCGGCAACGATGAGGTCAGCGATCGGTACGTACTTGTTCTTCAGGGAACGTACGTTGAGACTTGAGGGTGACAAGACGAATGCCCGATGAAGGCGGAGCCGCAGGCTGGCAGGAGGAAGGCCGCAGGCGCAGGCAGACACGGAAGGGACCGAAGATGAGCAGGGCGCCATAGACCGAGGCGGAATAAGATCTTCCGAATCGGCCGTCGAGGCGGCGTCAAGTGCCTGTTGAGCGACCAAATTAGGTCAGCAGTGTACACAAAAGCGTACACTGTGGGCTTAGGCATGTCACAAAACCTCGCAACAAAACACGCCAAAAATAACCCTGAAGAGCCGAGAATAATCCGAAAAACAAACGACGTAGACTCCAGAGGCGGTAACAGAACTATCAGACTAATTTCTAGAAGTAAAACAATACCAAAACTGAGAAAATGTCGATTTTGTAACAAAGCCGTGACCCACCAGAGTTAACACGCCAGAGGCGCCACTAAGCCAATGACATGTTTATTAATTGAACTGGGCATGAAATAAATATGAAATCGTATTGTTTCTAAAAAAATTTGTAGAACGCCTCTCTCGCAGCATAGAGTACTCAGAGGCGCTTTCAGCATAAATGCCTTAAGAGAGCGAGAGGATGCGTAAGAAATCCCAGACATGAGCTTACTCAGCTTAGCCCGTAGAAGAGAGGGGGGAGGCCATTTCAGAGTGGAGGGAGCTGTCGCAGCAAATGCCAGGCATTGAGCCAAGGCAGATCTAAAACGAGGGACAAACAAAGAGGTCCAGACGGTCAGTAGAGCGCAAAGGGCGAGCAGATGTTGCAGAAGGAAACATGCATGGAAAGTCCGAGAGATATTTTTGGTGCCAGGCCAAGTCGAGATTTGGAAACCAAGAGGAGGATCTTATAATAGATACGTGTGGTGATTGGGAGCCAGTGTAGCACTTCAGTCATATTTTATAAGCTGAAGTATGGGGAAAACCGCGGAAGGCGTGCTATGAGAACTAGCAGCGGCGTTTAAGACTGTCTGGATGGGGTGGAAGTCGCACCTTGGGGAGACCCATGAGGGAGCGAGTTGCAGTAATCTACACGAGAGCAGATGAATGCATGCACAATGGTGGTTAAGACGGCGAGAGCGACTGATCGTCTGATGGCTCTCAGTCGCCTCAAATGGAAAAAAACATGAGCGAGTCAAATTCGAGATGTGCTCAGTGAAGGTAAGGGAGGAGTCGAGGGTGACACCCAAATCTCGAACAATGGAAGAGTAAGTAAAAGAGGGAAACTTATCAGTAAGCAGTGGGAGGTCAAGTTTAAGCAATTTGTTGCCTGGTTCAAAACCAAATCAGTTGAGTTTTAGCCGAATTGAGACAAAGTCGGTTTGATGACATCCAAAAGTGTAGATCACGGGCAAGTGCATCAACAGAGGAGACCAAAGAGAGTTGATCAGCTGGTGAGCCATGCACGAATGCTTCATCATCATCCGCATAGAGGTGACCAATCGCAGTGTGTTTAGCGAATAACAGGGGGATGTCAGCCGTGTAAAGGACATAGAGGATAGGTCTGACCACTGATCCCTGAGGTAGCCTACGCCAAATCTAACCCTGACCCACTGGGATCTGGAGTCACCAACGACAACCATCTGAGAGCGGTCTGAGATGTACGATTTAAACCAAAGAAGAGGAATATCGGATATGCCACAGGATAGCTGCAAGCGTTGGAGCAGGATCTCGTGGTCGACCATGTCAAAGGCTGAGGAAACGTCAAATAGGGCCAGAAGTGAGAGAAGACCTTGGTTAGTGGCCATATTATATGTCGGACAAGAGAGATAAAAGAGCAGTTTCAGTGGAATGGTGACCTCTGAACCCTGAAGCCAGATTGCGTTGGAGGCTTGCTCGAGGTAGGGAAGAAAATGGAGGGAGACAAGTAGGGCTGCGGATTTTAACGATTAATTAATCGATTAATCGTTAAAACTTTTAATCGATTAATTTCGGCTTGTTCGATTAATTTTCGATTAATTTTCTTACTTATTTTATGACGTCAACCGAGCTATTTCCGGAATAAACAATATGGCGAACAGTAATAATGTGAAACGTTTGAGTTGAAAATTAAGCGATAATTTTGCATTTAAGGTAAATGCTGAGGGAAATGTCGAAAATGACGAAATTATTGCAGATTTTTAAAATAGAAGGTAGTTACTACTGATTATCTATGCTAGAATTGTGTTTATTCGTTTATGTTTGTTGTGTTGTCTCGTATCTTATCGTTTGGAACAATAAATTGAATTGAAAATAAAATTGAATTGAATTACATTTCTTAGTTTGACAATTTGAACCTTAGCATGTCGAATGATTGAAGGATTTTTGCAATGCATACAGTCTAAACAGTTTTCATGCTTTATGTAATATGGACCAAATTAATCGAATTTAATCGATTAATCTCGGTTAAATATTGGAGATTAATTGATTAAAATTACTTCAATCAGTACCAGCCCTAGAGACAAGTCTCTCTAGGGTTTTAGACAGAAAAGAGAGATGGGAGATATTCCAGTAATTCTGGAGATATTCCAGTAATTGTGACAGGTATTTGGATCCAGGTTAGGTTTTTTAGAGTGGGGAACACAATGGATTGTTTTTGCGAAGCCGGAAGGTGGCCCTGAGAATGAAATGACATAAGAAATAGATAATAAATAAATGCTTTAAAGTAGTTTTGTGTAACATGTAATAGAACCAGATTGTGATATAATCAAAAATGGCTCTGATTAGAAATAGACACAATTTTATTGGTGCTATAGTTGTCACTAGGTCTAGGACATTACCCCCTGGACATTACCCCTTGCCGTTACCCCCTGCCATTACCCCCCATGCAATTACCCAGTAGGATATTTTCCCCTGAGATTACGTCGCATAATATGTGGGTATATACATACATATATATTACATGTATATATTTATTATTTATTTATATTATATATATTATATTAATATAATTATTTGTTAGTATTTGTATCTTGTGTGCCTGCGCTTCTGTTCATATCATTCTAAGTAGCTGACCCCACCGGCATTTAATATATATAGTCTATACATTTATATACAGTATACATATATATTACATGTATTATATTTTTTATTTATTTATAATATTATATTAATATACTTGTTAGCTTGTATCTTGTGTGCCTGCACTTCTGTTTATATCACTCTAAGTAGCTGACACAAATTAGTAGGCATACACTTAAATTAATTTTGAGGCAGTAGGTTGCAGCACCGAGCCAGCATGATACTATGAAAATAAAATAATTAGTGCTAATTGGCTCAATAATATTAACTTGTTATTTAGTTTAATTTCAGTTTACTTACTAGTTTATACGGCCTAATCTTTTCACGCCGGTGTCCCGTGATATTAATATCCGTCCTGAAGTATATCCCCCGGATGGAATAAACAGGTATACACTATCCGGGGGGGGGGATAAACCATTCTGGGCCGTCGTCATACACATCACGATAGCCAAGATGAAAATCAGTCAAAATCACCAAAAATGAAGTAAATTAATTTCAGATTCGACGTACAAACTGAAGTTATGCAACTTAAATTTTTTATGTGTACAATAAATCCAAACAGTACGACTGAATACACTTAGAAACGGCGCTTTTCTATAATCTCTGCATGCACTTCTGTTTATATCTATTAAGCTAAATAACACGTTAATATTATTAAGCCAATTAACACTAATTATTTTATTTGCATAGTAGGCCTATCATGTTGGCTCGGTGCTTCAACCTACTGGCCCATAATTTAATTTAAGTGTATGCCTACTTATTTGTGTCAGCTACTTAGAGTGATATAAACAGAAGTGCAGGCACACAAGATACAAACTAACAAGTATATTAATATAATATTATAAATAAATAAAAAATATAATACATGTAATATATATATATACTGAATATAAATGTATAGACTATATATATTAAATGCCGGTGGGGTCAGCTACTTAGAGTGTATAAACAGAAGTGCAGGCACACAAGGTACAAACTAACAAATATATCAATATAATAATTATATTTATATTATAAATAAATAATAGATATAATATGTACCATATATCTATATATTATATATATATACGCACTGCGCTGTACTTGTACGTATTATGACGATTAAACAATTCACAAAAACACAAATTACAGAAGACATAAATCAACAAAGTTGCAGCCATGCAAGGCGAAAATTCATTGTACTTTTGCTGCCACCTAGGGAATGAAGGCTTGAGCTAAACCCAGGGGCCTTACGGGAATCGAACCGGGTCCGTGAGCACTTCAGGCAAGAGTGTTATTCTTTACACTATACCCCTCTCCCAATTGTAACTGTACTGTACTCTCCACCAGTTATTGTAAATAAAATACTGGCTCCCTGAAATGCCTTACTTTTCTGGCATTCATTGATGAAGATTAGATATGCCTGTCACAGTATTATGGGCAATACTCATTAAGCATATCGCAGCTGAAACCACACGTAATTAGTGTCGATAGAGACCAATATCAAGTTAAACAAAGCATAGTAGTCCATGAGGCCAGTTGAGTCTTGAGACCAAGTAGCCTACTAAAGAACTTGATGAACCACGGAATTATTCGGCTTAGAATGGAATTTGCTGACGGACGTAACAAAAGCTAGAACAAAGTTGAAGATTGATTGACTACAAAGTGCAGACCACCATAGATTAATTATTTATTCGTAGCTCAAGCTTACTTCTTCATGGGCTTAGATGATCTAAACCTCGCCCCAGTGTACCTCCGTGAGCTCTGCTGTTTGATTTCGGTTGTCCCAGGGCGTCGCCACCTACGCTCCGCAGAAAAAGGAGTTCTTCTGGTTCCTTTTGCTCGTACCGCAACTATGCAGAACCGAGCTTTTTCTGTGGCAGGCCCAGTGATCTGGAATGGTCTTCCTCTAGAGCTGCGTCTACACCCTGGGAGTTTGCCTGAAACTTTTCTTACTAAACTCAAAACTGTTCTTTTTGGGCGCGTTGGAGTCGGGAGCGCCTCTGAGTAGTTTCCTTGAAGGGGCGCTATATAAATTCCCGAATGAATGAAGCAAATAAGCATACGGCCAGATTGATTGAATAAGATATATCGATATAAAGGCCACTCCACTGAAACCCTCTTGCTCCGTCTGCTTTCTGACATTTATGGGGCTATAGATAGTTCGCAACTCACTCTACTGGCCTTGTTTGACGTTAGTGCTGCTTTCGACACTGTCGATCATGAAATTTTACTTAAGCGGCTACAAATTTCATTTGGCCTGTCTGGTAACTTTCTTAGTTGGCTGGGTTCATTCCTCAGTGAACGCTCTTTCTGTGTGGTCCATGGTCCCTCCAGGTCCTCATGGGTCCCTGCCCCTTACGGCCTTCCACAGGGCTCGGTGCTGGGTCCCCTTCTTTACATCATTTACACCTCTGAAATTGGTTCCCTACTTACTGCTTCTGCTGTGCTAGGTCACCTGTATGCTGATGACGTTCAGGCCTACCTGCACTGCCTTGCTACTAACGCCACTGCTGCTGTTCGAGCAATGAGCCTGGCTTTGGGTGCCCTGGAGGCCTGGATGTCATCGAACCGCCTGCGCCTCAACCCATCTAAAACCCAATTTATCTGGCTGGGCACTCGGCAGCAGCTTGCGAAGCTAGACCTTTCTACCATTGCTGCAGACTTCCCTCAGTTTGTCTTTTCCTCTGTTGTCCGTGACCTTGGAGTTACACTGGACCAAGAGTTAACCTTTGCCCCACATATAAACCGCCTCTGCCGTGATTCATACTATCAGTTACGCCAGTTTCGCACTGTTGCTCGCTCACTTACTTCAGACTCCACCGCTACACTCATCCACTCTTTTATCACTGTCCGACTTGATTACTGTTGCTCACTCTATGTTGGCCTCCCAGCTTGTCGGTTGGGGTGCCTGAACCGGGTCCTGCGCTCTGCCGCACGCCTTTGCGGACGTATTCCCAAATTTGGCCACGTCTCAGGTTATATGCTGGATGTGCTTCATTGGCTCCCTCTACTGCAGCGGATCTCGTATCGGATCATCGCTTTGGTCTGGCGGTCCTTGCTGGGTCTAGCCCCTGCCTATCTACGCGACCTCTGCTGCCCTACCTTGGGTGCTCCGGGTCGTCGCTCTCTCCGCTCTACTGAGCGGGGCGTGCTCATGGTCCCTTTTGCCCGCACAGCTACTAAGCAGAATCGGGCCTTCTCAGTGGTTGGCCCCTCCCTCTGGAACGGGCTTCCTTTGGCACTGCGCTTGCATCCCAGAATCGACTCTGAATCTTTCTATACTTGCCTCAAAACTGTCCTTTTCAGCCGTGCTGTGGTCGGGAGCGCTCCTGAGTAGTAACCTTGAAGGGGCGCTATATAAAACTTTGTAATGAATGAATGAATGAATGAATGAATGTATATATGTATGTATGTATGTATGTATGTATGTATATATTTGTATGTATGTAATATGTATTATGTATGTATGTACTGTATGTATGTATGTATGTATGTATTATTTTCATGTATGTATGTATGTATATTACCAACAAATGTATGTATGTATGTATGTATGTCATGTATGTATGTATGTATGTATGTATTGATCCAGTATGTATCAAACATAACAGGTGTTGAAATCAAATACATAAACATTAAGCTAATAAACAGAAGTAACACTCAATTATAAAAGTAATATAAGGAATCCAGAGCAAAAGGCACACCTAGAAGGGAGAAAAACTCCGCTATTGCAGGGGCCCCTAGTCCATGGGAATGTGGGTGGCAAACGATTTTTCCGAGATAATTTAGAAAATTCGATAAGACAAGGTTATTACATAAAGAAAAAATTACAAACAAACAAAAGTTCATCAAAGACGATAAACCAGACCAAATTAGTTATACGTTATTTTCAATATAGGCACGAGTAAGTTTTTTAAATTGAGGGAAACCTGTAGCATTTTTATAGAATTAGGTAGGTTATTCCATATGAGAGGTCCTTGATAGCCAATAGAGAATTTACGTACATTAGTTCTAGCATAAGGGCATAAAAAGGAACGTTTACTTCTGGTTTGGATCGTCTGCGTTGTAGGAGTGAAGAAGGAAACGAATGCTAAAGGAAGAAGATTCTTCTCGTATCGATACATTAATTCACATATTTGGACATGTTTAATTTGATTTATATTTAGAAGATTCAGATTATAAAAAAGTGGTTTGGTGTGGGTGTTATAAGAGGAGTTAGTAATTATACGAAGTGCTTTTTTCTGTAAAATTTGTAGTGTAGCTAGGTGGGTCAAATAAGTCGCAGTCCAGATGAGATTACAATAGGTTAAATAAGGATAGATAAGAGTATAATATAAGTTCTTAAGTATTTGTGGAGGAAGTAGATATGAAATTCTTTTAATTATCCCAATGTTTTTCATAATTTTTTTGATATAGCATTAATATGAGAATTCCATTTTAGATGTTGGTCAATTAGAACACCTAAGAATTTTGAGGTTTCAACTTTAGGGATAATAATGTTATCAATGCTTAATTCTGTTTCAATTGTTGGAATGATTTTTTTAGAGGATCTAAAAACTATAAAATTAGTTTTGGAAATATTTAAGGAAAGTTTATTAGCCTTAAACCAGTCAGCTGCCAGAATCAGTTCTCGATTTGCTAGTTTTATAAGTTGGTCATAAGAGGAATGTGAGAGGAATGCATTGGAATCATCAGCAAATAGAATAAATCTCAGTAGGGAGGAGGAGTTGGGGAGATCATTAATATATAATAGAAAGAGAAGCGGACCCAATATGGATCCCTGCGGAACCCCAAATAAAATCTGTTGAAGATTGGAAAGACTGCCATTGCAAAGAACCCGCTGAGTACGATCAGAAAGATAACTTTTAAACCAGTCAATAGATTCTCCTCTAATACCATAATGTTGTAGTTTCGTTATAAGAATATTATGATCTACAGAGTCAAAGGCTTTGGCCAGGTCCAAGAATATGCCTATTGAGAATTCATTATTATCCATGGATTTCGAGATTCTATCCTGTATATCTAGTAATGACATTGACGTTGAGTGACCCGGTTGGAAACCATGTTGAAGAGGGTATAAAAACTTCTTTTCATTAATGTATAAGAAGAGCCTATCGTACATTATTCTTTCAAAAAATTTGGAAAAGAATGGAAGAACTGAGATAGGTCTATAGTTTGATATTTCGTTTTTACTACCTTGTTTGAAGGTGGGTACTACTTTGGCAGATTTAACTTCCAAAGGAACTTCCCCATTTTCTAGTGAGCAATTGATAATATCTGATAATGGACTAGCGAGTATATCCATCAAAGGAGAGAAAATGTGTGGTGCTAAATCATCCAGTCCTGCACTATGAGAAGCTTTAAGGGATTTGTTAATGGCAAGAAGTTCACCGGGGGTAGTGGGAAGTACTACCAGTGAGTTCAAGGAAGGAGGAGATAGGTAAGATTGGAATGATCTCTCAGCAGCTGGAATTTTCATCGCTAGTGATTGAGCTAGTCCTGTGAAAAAAGAATTAAATTTATTGGCTATATTAGTTGGGTCAGTAATGACTTGGTTATCTATCCTTAATTCTTTAATACTTTCATCTATATTCTTCGTCTTAATCATCTTTTTGATAATATCCCAGGTTTTTTTAATGTCATTATTATATTTTAGAAATTCACCCGCAAAGTACGCTTTTTCTATGTCATCTCTAATCTTCTTATACTTATTTCGAAAGTCAGTAAAAATTTTCTTATTATCTAAAGTAGGGTTCTTTATATATGCAATATAAAGTTTTTCCTTTTTTTAACAGAATTCAGTAAGCCTTTAGTCATCCAAGGATTTTGAGGAGTATTCTTTTTGGAGGTCTTTTTGATATGCAGTGGGCAGGCTAGGTCATAATTATATTTGATTAAACTAATAAACGAGTCATAGGCCAAGTTTGTCTCATTTGCCAAGCACAATTGTTTAATGGGAATCCAATCAGTTTGGCTAAGCATATTCTTGAAGGTTAATAAGGTTTCATTTGTTATTGTTCTAGTTAATTTTGTTTTATTACGGGAACGATAAATAACAGGTGAATTTATTAACCGAGTAAAAATTGGCAAGTGGTCCGAGATATCAGTCATAATTATAATGGAATCTATAATCCTGTCAACAGCATTAGTAAAGATGTTGTCAATTAAAGTACTGGAGGTTGGAGTAATTCTAGTCGGTTTTAAGATCAATGGTAAAAGATGTAGGGCTATCATGGAATTGAGAAAGTCATTAGTTAATTGGTGACTGTCTGCTGACAAGAGATCAATGTTAAAATCTCCCAACATCACTATCTTCTTTTTTTTTGTTATTTTTACTAGTGAGAAATTCAGTGAGTATTTCGAATTCTTGAAGAAACACATCTAGATTCAGACCTGGAGGTCTATATATAACACATATTATTATATCAGGAATTTTAAGTTGAGGGATATTAAGTAATGTTAACTCAAAAGAGGTAAATAAGCAAGGCGGGTTAATTTTTAAATAGTCCATCCCCTCTTTAATAAAGACCCCAACCCCTCCCCCTACCCTCTTTCCTATTCTCGTAAACAAAGTTATATCCCGGGATGTACACAGTAGTTGCTGATTCTTCATTTAGCCATGTTTCAGTAACTGCTAGAAGATCAATATGTAATTGTGAGGTTATAGACTTAATTTCATTTATCTTAGATAGGATACTTCTGCAATTGATATGCATAATTCCAAACGATGAAGAATCTTCTTTAAATTTATCCACTAATTCAGATATACTGCGATAATTACTTTCATTTATTAAGTTAGAAAAATAGTTAGTATCAGGATCTAGGTCCGAGTTATTTAGTAGAGGTTTTTTAGTATCGAGACGATCAATTATGTTCAAATTCTTATTTTTATTATGTTCGGGCTCTTCTAGCATGGTTACATTAGAGATAGTAACAGACGGTGAGGTGCTGCTAGCACAATTTTCACAGTTTGGGTAAGTACCAGAAGATAAACTAGAACTACAAGTCATGTGCCAGAATTTACCACAGTGGGAACAGCTACAGGTTTTGTCATAATCAACAATTTGTGCATAACATACATAGCAAACAAATGGATCAGCCGTATGCCGATCAATGTTCATAGAAGTGTATAACACGCAAAAGAAAACACGTAAAAAAGAACCTAACAAATTAGGTAATAGTCGAATCCATCGACAATAACATCGAAACAACATCGACAATAACATCAAAACAACAACATTATCCAGTTTTGTAAATGCAAAATAACTCAAAAAATAATTGCATTAGTAGGCTAACTTGCTAAGTACTACTTCTGAAGATGAGTTCTTGAAGTCTATTCTGAAGATGAGATATTTCTTAAATATGAAGTGACTGTATATCCTATCTCGCGTTGAAATAAAGTCTCCCCTGGGAGAGTTTATTTCACCGGCTGATTACGACTGCCGAAATTAATGATGTACCGAATATGACTGATAGAAACATGTGTCGCCGAGTTGCTGCTGCTTTCCCAAAAGCGTACCTATACTGATGTGTATGATGCCCGGAATTAAAGATCACGGTTCGCGATAGACTTACTCTGAAGACCTGATGATGCCGGTGTCCCGTGACAAAGTTTCCTCCTTCAAAGTCTCCCGTCGGAAACTATATTAAAACAGATTCTCTCCCGGCCGGCGGATCTGTTTCAGAATAAATCTGCCCCCCCCCGAAGACTATATTCCGAAACACTAAGTTTCCTGGGGCGGGGAGAGTATATTTCATCCCCCGTTGAAATAAACAACTCTCCCCAGGGGGAGACGTTTCTCATCTTTAGTTTCTGCTGGATAATGTTTTTGGTAATGTAATAAAATAATGTTGAACTGTTTCATAAAAAGTAGTACTTAGCAAGTTAGCCTACTAATGCAATTTATATCAAATATGGTAAAAGTGTAGTTTAGCGTCGTAAATTATTCGCCCATTGTAGCATTATCATTGTCATCAAACCAGCTTCTATTTAGGCAAGAATTCGTTTACTCAATCCCACTTCTACTTAGCAAGAATTCTTTTCCTCAATCCAAATTGTATTCGACCAGCGCTGAAACCCATGCAATGGCGAATAATTTACGACGCTAAACTACATGTTTACACAACGAGACAACGAATAGCCGCGTTCTCCACGTGCTTCTCCGTAGGCTCGCAGCATGGGACATTGGAGAATAAAGATTACATCAAACATCAATACAGTAGTAAGAGTACAAAACCGGCCGTTATACATGTACCTCCGGCGTGTCGCCTTTGCAGCATCAACTGGTAACCAATTAACTCAACATTCCTCTGACGTTGAACATCGTCAACCGATGGATAGCGCCTAACAGGCTGCAGCATTATTACTTTATTATTATTACTTTACAATATTATTACTTCTGTGTATTAGTTTATATTCAATTTCGATCAACTCTAGTTGAGAATCTGTTGGTTGGGCCTAACGTGTTTGCGCGAGCCTGCCACTGGAGAGTGGAGACTCCTTTTATAGTGAGAAATGTTAACCATCTCAAATATAACACTTAACATCATGAGACTAGCACAGACATTATCGTCCTTTATTTTTTTCCTGTTACGCGCCTTCGTGCAAGATTCCCATTTTGTTTAGGCGCTTTATAAATGAGTTTAATGATAATTAATAATAATAATGCAAATATATATGTATATATATTATATATCTATAGAGAGAGACCTATATTAACTAGCATTGAATCCGTTTCGATCATCCAGCCTACTTGCGCGAATTCCTTTGCCCTACTGCAGGTTTAGCTGCCCGCAGAAATCTTCGTTCTGCATCTCGTGGCGAACTTGCTGTTCCCTTTGCGCGCACTTCAAAGATGCAACTTCGTGCATTTGCAGTGGTTGGGCCTTCAGATCTGCGTTTTCTTTTAGCTAGAGACTCTGCATACACCTTTTACAAGAATTTTAAAACTGTTCTCTATCGCCGGAGTTGGGCTGCATGCATATGCATCCGGAGCTCCTTTGAGTAGGTTATCTTGGAGGGGCGCTATATATAAGTCCTCTGAATGAATGAATGAATGAATGAATGAATGAATGAATCTAAGCCCATGCAGAAATAAACTTGAGCAACGAATAATCTGTGTTTGTCTGCACTTTATAGTCCATCAATCAACTTTTTGTTGTAGCTTTGGTTATGTACGTCAGCCAATTAGATTCTAAGCCGAATAATTCCGTGGTTCACCAAATGCTTCAGTAGTTTTTATCTCAAGACTGTACTGCATTCTTCATGGACTACACTGCTTTATTTCTTTGATACTAAATAGGTTTGGTTTCAGCTGCAATATTTAATTAGTATTGCCCATAATTCTGTGACTGGTGTGCCTAATTAATTTCATCAATGAATGCCAGAAAAGCAAGGCATATCAGGGAGCAAGTGTTTTATTTACAATCACTGGTTGAGATTGCAGTTATAGTTATTCCCATGCATTGTTACTGACTCATTGTATAGCTAATAAGCTGGCCTGATACATCTTCCCTATTTTACGTAATAACTCTACGGTAGCTAACAATAATAACTAACTATCATGCTAGCCAGATAAATGGACGAATGGCAGGTTAACTTCGCATAAAAAATCATTTAAAATCAAGTGAAAACTCATATTAATTGATTGATATCAGTTGAAGGGCAGGCCTAATTCGCATCATGAATCGCATAGAAGCCAGTCCTAGCTCGTATCGGGAAGCCAGTACGTTATAGTTATTCCCATGCATTGTTTCTGTCTCCTTTTAAAACCAATTATCTGGACTGATACATCTGACGCTACTAATACATTACAATACAACTGTATTTTGATATCGCCCTTCTTCCAAAGGTGGCACAAAGCTCAGAAGTGCACACGCCTCGGCGGCGCAGATGCAATTACATTGCAGAACAATAATTATTGTGCGCGAAGGACTTGCTCAAGGTCCCTACACAGTAACCGTCCCGGACGAGGATCGAACCTGTACTCTTCGCGCTACAGGTCAACAGTGCTCTAACCAGTCTGTCACGGTGCCACACACAAATCTTGAACGACCACTATCAAACACAATTTCAGTGGTAGATCTAACCCCCAACGAATCAGAGTGAAGCTAGTTACGCTACTTGGCATGAAGAATACATCAATTAGTGAATGGGATAGGGGTTAGGCCTACTCATCACAGAATCGTTTCAGAAACCAGTGCTAACTACCACCAATAAGGTGCCTATTTCTAATCAGAGCCATTTTCTTGATTATATACAATAATATTGTATGCAATCTCTCCACTGCGTTTTAATTACATAAGCGCGTCCGACATAGTATAGTGGCGCTATTACATGCTATATAATACTACCATAGAACATTTATTTAATAATTTTTGTATTTCATTTCATTTTTATTTCATGTCCAGTTCAACATAAAGTCATTAGTTTCAGAAATGCGCATATTAAATCATATTTAAAATTACATAGAAAAGCAACCGAAAATAGAGGGGCGATTTTAGAAGAGGCAGACTTTGTATCGTAGATGGGGAGATTCTATTTCAATGGGGGAGACTGCTCTGATACAGAGTCTCGGGGACGACGGGGAGACATTATTTCAGCCAGTGGAAGACTGTTTCGGGGGAGACTTTATATAGTGACACCGGTCACAATTATGCTGCTTCACAGCGAGGGGCAAACAACTTGTATGGGTTCGTTACACGGGGATAGAGTCCGTTCACTCACGTCGTACCTATACACGGTCGTCTGCACGTACATTTGTAAGCCCGAAAAGCAAAATCCTCTTATAGCAACATGTAAATGAATTCTTTGCGTGGAGTTGAAGTCTCTGAGTAAACAAGAGCAGCTGCTAAAAACTATTGATCTGCCATTTAATGAAGCGTAGCTTAGTCTCACCTGCTGAGCGATGAGTTCTGCTTCATTTCTTTTCAACTCCGCAACTTCCACTTCTCTCAGAATCTTGACGACGTTGAAGATAACATCCGTTATGTCCTTGGCATCACCTTGGAGTCGAATCCAGTTCAGCTTACGTCCCTTTTCCACGGTTACCCTCACCTGAGATTTGGCGGCTTCTCTTTCCAGCTGTCGGATCTGTAGCAATCAGACCACCCCACCGTTTAAACAAATCCCTGTATTCTTTTATTGACTTTTGCATAAGAGGACCATGCAATTCCATATGCATTAACAGAGAAGCCAGAATGAGCCACGTAGGAACAACGCAAAACTGTGAATATATGAGCCATTGAGCCAGGTATATCCTTATGAAGCAAAGGTACAAATCAGTAGACCAGAAATCCTGTTTAGTAAGAATTGTCTGCTTTCACATTAGAAGTGGCGCGATCAATGCACTGAACCAAAGAGTCTCACCAGATGTCAGAGGAATAACTGCATGGACCATGTCTTGTGTTGAGAAACACTTTGGTCTCATTTAACAGATTTTAGTTCACAGCGAGATAGATTGTAAGCAATCTACACAACATCGACTGATGAGGCAACGAAGCTCATTCCGGTAACAGAACTTATAGAAACTGACAGAAAGATATAGAAATTCTAAGCCAGAGTTCATTCTGTTACCTGTTCAGGTGTCAGCTTCGCGATGGCTTCCTGTTGCTCTGGACTATCGAGGACTTTGTCAGTGACTGTCTCCTTCACCAGGTTCTCCAGTTCCACCAGGACTTTGTCGATGACTGTCTGCGACAGTCCATACACCCGGAAGATGCTTTTATAATCAATTAGTGGTGAAGTCTTAGCGTCTTCTACCATTTGGAAGTCGTCGTTGTCATCGTTGTTACCGCTCGGGTCAGATGAAACAAGTGATGACAAAAAACCTATCGTATAATGTAGCCATTTATTCAGTCAATAAAACTTATAAAACATCTTTATTTGACTTACTTATTAAGTTTAAGCAACTCCATATTTTGAAGTAGCATATCTAGAGCCAGAAACGTTAACGCGGCCAAGTACCACCAGGCTGAATCCAGGCAAAACCCACGAGGCCAAGGCTGGACTTCACAGAAACAAGGCGAAGACACACTATGCCAAAGTCCAAGCTTAGACTTGGATATCCGTTGCATGGAGATCATTTTTTACCATTTTGATTAAGGCTTTGACTGGCTTTGGGAACCATGTACTTCATGTATTGTAACTGCCAACATGAAATTTAAAGACAATTTCATAGTTACCGAAATCCTATATGCTTCACATTCAGAACTAATGTCATCTGGTAACTCTGAACTTGCTACTATGTCACTGAATGTTTATTAAATCGTCCATTTTAGCTCTCTCAGCTGCCCTGAGTCGATTTTCCAGCTGCGCACCTGATGGTTGGAGCCGTATAACTCACAAATAACCTAAAGGCAGCAGCCACAGACTGTCGCCACGCTGCGCCAAAGGCTCCTGAATTCATATCAACAGCATGACAATACTATTACCCGTATAGGCCTTTCGGCTTTTTTACCCCCGAGGCCAGGTGTCACGCAGCTGAGGCAAAGCGAGACATAGACTTAATTGCTAGAGAAAAATTTGGTGTTTCTAAACGTTCTACTATTAGCCATGGTTCACCTGAACGGTTGAACTTGGACAATGGGTGGTGTTAGCTACATTTGACGTTGGGTAAAGTCATTAGATATTCAGACATTGGGTAGAGTTCTTAGATGCTCAATCTCTTTCGCGGACTAACCTGCCTAAGCATTTGCTGAAAGACCTAGAACTGGTCTAATCTAATCTTATTTGATGGGACGATGGTTGGTGGTAGTTATATTGGATGTTGGGTAACGTCATTAGATGCTCAGACATTGGGCAGAGTTATTAGATGCTCAGATTCTTCTGCGGACTAACCTGCCTAAGTATTTTTGCCAGAGTTGTATGGTCTCGAGTCTCGGTCTCGAGACATTTTTTTGATGTCTCGGTCTCGAAACCCCACTGTCTTGGTCTCAGTCTTGGTCTCGCGGTCATTTTTTGACTGTCTGCAAACTGTCATGAAGGGAAAGTCTTCTTCTCCTCAAGAAGCGGTCTCCAAAGGTCTCGCGCAAACTGACTTTAGGTCCTGCGCTCTAAAAATTGTGCTGTAACGATCTGATGACTCTAAGTCGGAAGTGTTAAACATACCGACAGTGTTGAAGAACGGTCTTTGTGGTTAACCAAATGCCTTTTTGGTTCTACTTTGATAAAAGTAATCGGCTGATCCTTGCTTTTCGGTAAATAATTGAAGTAATCGACACATAACAAATATTGAAAAGAGTATTCCCGTTCGATTTCTATCAGTAAAAAATTCGCAAAATGTCTAATAAAGAACCTGAAAGAGTCAAATTTGTATTCATGCAATATGAAGTCGCGGACAAATAAAATATATGGCGTGCCGTTTGCCGCTGGTGTAAAGCCACCATAAGCGAAACGATTTGGAACAACATCTAGTTTCTCAAAGTGAGTTGACTTAAATTTATAATTTATTTATTTGATATGGAATATTGTTGTTTTAAATCTTAGAATCCGTTAAAATCTTTTAGAAGATTTCAGACATGCCTGAAATATTAAATGTCTTTATATTATTCAGTAGATCGGCTGGTTTGTTTCTGCTGGTGTTGAAGAGTTGAAAGAAAAATTGTTGTCGGGAGTTAGGCCCATTTTCCATTTCCATCACTTTCGAAAATGTGCGGTTAACACTGTCTTGAACTGTCTTGGACTTTGTGTCTTGGTCTCGGTTTCAGTACTCCACTGTCTTGGTCTCGTCTTGGTCTCGAAATTTGATGTCTTGCATACAAGTATAATTGTTGCTGAAAGACCTGGAACTGGTCTAATCATATTTTGATTTTTATTTGTTTGTTCACAGCAGTTCTACGACTTGAAAGGTTCTTGTCATTGCTACTGCCATAGTCATTATTGTACTCGAATATGAACTCATCTGAACTTTAAATGCAAAGGTAGCTGTCAAGTGCACTGTACACTTGAATAGACAGCCATACCTCGTCTATACTTAGCTGTTGCAGTTCCGTGAGAGTAAATTTATTAGGTTCAATATTATCGTCACAAGAAAGTCTTAGATGTAACTTAATCATGTGTCATCTAGGCTCTTCCCGAATTTGCTATGATTGACTATATGTGATCACTCACTGTTGTTATTATTAGTGCTATTACTAGTATTGCTTAACCCTCCACTTTTTTGTTATTTATTCTATAATCTTCTATAATTTCAATGTTTCACTGGGCATTTCTTTATATTTTGCATCAAATTCATGAATGCATTAGCTCTGTTAATGAGCCAGCCGAGTCTTTAGCGGATGTATATGACCTTTTCCGACTAACTCATTGACCTGCATCAATGTTTTGTTGAATGCATAGTTATATTGTATTTGTCATGTAGTATCTTACATTGAAATGTTGGTGCTGATATGATATGCAAGTCAATAAATGAGTCAATCGAGTCAATCAATGATTTCTTTAAGACTTAACTTCTTTGCAGATGAGGACGAATTTTAGTAAGTCAAGGAAACCACGAAATGTGGCTGTGACATGTTGATCAGTTGACATGCTGAATATATGCATCCTCCACAACACAAACTTGGACAAAAATGAAATTTAGTAGTAGCATCTTAATGTAAAATAAAAGTCCAGATGGAGTAATTTCATGTAGAGGCCTAAAGTATTAAATCTATAAGAAAGGTTTAATTAAAAGTGTCAAAATTTAGCCTCATGAATTGGTGTTTATAACATTGCGCAATTTGGTTCTTACTATGATGCACCAACACCTGAAATTTGCTGGCTTGGGTTTTAGTGTGCCATCAGTTGATGCCTTGTGCTTTAGACACTGGCGCAATAGGAGTTACTAATAACAATTTTACTATGTGCAATATAAGCCAAGAAATTTGAAACAAGTATTTCCCACCTGCGATTTTCCCCCAAAAGCTCTTAGTACTCTTCTTTTCAGACAGACGTTGTTGAAGTGCAGTAAAAAACTCGTCAACCATCGTCGGTTGGAAGATAGTAATACGGATGTTTTTCAGATGTTTTGGTTTACAGACATAGGCGAACTCTCCAACGGCATTGAGAATGTTAATGGCCATTTCGCCTCCGGTAGTAGTCCCTATTCCTGTAAAATATGTGGAAAAAAGAAAACGGTTGGAGCGTAGACCAACATGTACTCCAAAACATGAGTAATTTGGTGTTTTATAAAACTCAATGAAACAGTCTGTGGAGCATATGAATGTCGCTGCAAAATGTTTGAAGACATGCAGTCTGTTTTCACCTAAGGCAGCGGTAGCGAACCTTTTATGCAAGGGTGTGTGCCAAAATTAGTCTCAAGGGTGTGTGCCAAAATCATTTTAAGAACTAACCTCGTGTACCCTTAGGAATTAAGCACAGCATACATATTATTTTCATAATTATAGGTTTAACTTTTGCACAGCATACATAATTATATTATTATTCTCTTATACGTTTTATTTATGCACAGCATACACATTATTCTCATATACGTTTTCTTTTGCACAGCATAAATATTATTCTCATATAAGTTTTACTTTTGGACAGCATACATAATTATTAGTCTTATATACATATATATACTATACAAAGCGCAACAAAAATGAATCAACACACTATTTCAGAGAAAGGTGTTAAAATAAAATCCTTCATAAAAGAAACTGTAGATTCCTAGAGTGATTATTTATTTCGAAGTTTGAAAATTTAGGGACCTTGTGAATTCTGCGTGTCTAAAATTTTTAGGCCTACGCGTATCAAAGTGGGCACGAGTGCCATGGATTTGCACCTCTGAGCTACAGAGCAACTCGAATATAATGTGTGCAATGCCTCACTATCAAAACCTACTATGGCCACAGTAATGAATGCCTTGCGCGTTATGGTAACGCGGCACCCCGTCATAATAGCCCCGTCAAAATAGCCCCGTCAAAACAGCCCCGTCGAAATCGCCCAGCGTCAAAATAGCCCCGTCAAAACAGCCCCGTCAAAATAGCCCCATAAACACACCAAAGGCAAGCAGTTCCACAACGGCTAATAAGTTGAATGTTACAAGAAATGTTTTAATTTCAACGAAAGTAGAACCATATAGAACCAATACTTCAAAGAGGTGGTTCTGACACATACTGACTAAATACAAATTAATTTGTTAATTGGAAATCGGATCACTAATTGGTACGATCAAAAGAGTACTTCGACGGGGTATCTGAATGAAGATAAGAGTAAGGTCAATAGGGAACACCTACTTCCAAGAAATAATTTGCAAACGTTAAGCCGAAAGAAAAAAGTGAGTAAATAACGACTCAGAGAACGGGAACCAAGCACCGAGATTGGCCACTTATGGCGCTACTGCAATTCTGGAATACGGTACCTTCGCGCTATAGCCATCGACCTATATTATAGGTCGATGGCTATAGCGCATAATCCTAGTAGGCCTATCTAGGCTCTTGCTTAAGACATCGACATTAACTTTCTTTTAGATGGTCACAATTATTACCTAATACCTAGAAACTTTTGTTCGCGTTTCGTAGAAAAAAATTAACATTCCATGCTTGTAGTCTCTTTTTTATAGTAGTATCTTTTATTAGTATCTTCTTATAAATGAATGAATCTTGTGGAAAACATTTTAACATTGTTTCTGTCGTAGTCGTTTAAGACGGGGCTGTTTTGACGGGGCTATTTTGACGGGGCTATTTTGACGCTGGGCGATTTTGACGGGGCTGTTTTGACGGGGCTATTTTGACGGGTCACCATGGTAACGCTATAGAACTAGCAGACAACTGCGTAAGAAGCGTCTATGGGATCACTGTTGCCCCATGACTCTAGAAATTAAGACTTCACGATTAAGGGAAACAAAGAGTTATGCTTCAGAACTTGGCGAGGATGGAATTACCTCACGACAACATTACCATGCAGTTAAGAAGAAACATAAGCAATAAGTCATCGCTAACTACCTGTGCCAAGAAGTGGGAACGCAACGGATGCTAGTTTCCTATGCTCTGCCTCCTTGAGGCAGTGGAAAATGCGCTCCTGCCACGCCTTTCCATCCGGATCGTTTCCCAGATACAACTTTTCTGGTGTTGCTAGGTGGATTATGTGCCTGCATTTCAAGTCTCCGGCACCGGTCACAGCAACTCCGTGTTTATTGGTTTTTCCTGGAAAATGTACAAAGAGTTAAAACATGCAGAAGAATTGAGACAAGTACATCTTATCATCAGAGTCAGTCACTACGACCCACGAAGAAGTAGGTCAAACGACATTTATTGCATAGCTACGACTATAATAGTTTATAATTATAGATATGCGTTTTCCAGAGCTTCACTGTAGGGCCTACAGAAGTCTAAAGAGAATCATTTAGACCCAATAGATCTACATGTCATATATTGAAACCTTACCCAATCGTTTGCATTCTTCAGCAATCGAGCGCCCACCAGCTTGAAGAATAGCCTGAGTCACGGCACCTAAAGATATAAACAGCATTTCTCATTTTAAAACTTGTTACCTATAAACTCCTTTTCTTCCTTATAGTGGAATTGTAAGGTACGGCAAAGGGCTGAGTTTTTTAGCATCTCTCTATAACTTTCTTGAAGCTGAAAATTACTCAGAATGCATACATATGGGCTACATCATGAACGAGGACCTGTCAAGTATGGATGGGCCGATTAATCGTTCGATAATCGGTTCGGGCCGGATTTTGCACTAATCGGTATAAATCGGAATCGGCGATACATAGCCTTAAAACCGATTAACAAAACAAAAAATAATATTCTTGGCCAAAAACAACTTCTTTCTTTCATTAATATAGAAACAGTAACCTGCGGTAATCTGTAATCTTTAATTATCATAGAAAGTCTGGCCAAAAATCTAAAAAAAAGTGCCAACGCCTTATATAATTAAGATTGGATTTTCTTATTCTTTAGTTATTATACAATATAGCCTACGTTACATTTCCTTGGTTTGGTTTTATGGTTTATCTTTGATTATATATATTTATCAGCAAATAAAAATCAATATTGCCGATTAATCGGATCGGAATCGGCGGAAAAAAGCAGGCTAACAAATCGGAATCGGAAATCGGCAAAAAATGCCAATCGACTCATCCCTACTACCAAGCTTCTACCTAGAAACCATGAACCTGTCTTTTGTTCCGGCTGAGGTCTAGCTACTAGTTTTGGTAATATTTATATTAATTTTGATCATTTAGTCAGAATATCTCTTCTACTGAAGGTGGTATTTATCGACTGGCGATATATATCTTTTTATGTTATGAGTATCAATACTGTATATATACACTCGTACATCGCCTATATATGTATATACATAATTATATACTGTATATAAGCAGGGCATGAAGGCATTGACACAGAGTTATGGACCTAATTTTCCCAGATGGACTACAAATCCGGGCGGTCTGCTGAGGAGGAAAGGGGAAAGTCGACTTAATGAAGCAAACTCGTACAACTCTTGGCTAATTAAAGGTGTTACGTGTAATTGTATTAATCTGACTAACCTCCAGACAAGTTAAGGTTTTTGTTGGTGCTGTTAACGATGGCGTCCGTATTCTCTTGCGTGATGTCACCTTGTTTTATTTCCATCACCAACGATTTAATTTTGACCGTCTTCATCGGGATATCCAGTGAAATGTCTAGTACAGAAAAACGGTGCATGCTATTGAAAGCATTACACTACTAAATATGCCATTCCCTGTCATGAATTGGCATCTGGTCTGGCTGGCCTGTATTGCCTCTCTTCGACTAACAGGTTTAGGCTTGACTAAATTCTCAACAAGGAGAAAGGAGCACGTTGCTTTGAACTCCTATATGATATCTCAACACCGAAGCAGCCAGAATTCTGGCTGGACAACTCAGCAATCTATTGCTTTTTTCTGGGTACACGGCATTTTTGAACGATGGTTAATTGAACGGACGACACTAGACAGACGACACTTTAAGTTTAACGGGAGATAATAGAACGGGCCGACAATAGAACAGGTGACACTTAACCGGGACGTTATATTACCGGGATGATTAATGAACAATTTAAAAGGTGCGGCGTTGTATACTCTGTATTGTGTACTCTGTGTAGGCGTATACTGAATGTTGAGCGGGACATTATTTTAGTGAGGCGGAATTTTAGCGTAATTTTAGCGGGACGTTATATTAGATGTGTGGAAATAATTTCGAATTTTGGACCGTGGCGTTAGTGTATGGAT
Source organism: Aporrectodea caliginosa (assembly GCA_020284085.1). Classification (NCBI taxonomy): domain Eukaryota; kingdom Metazoa; phylum Annelida; class Clitellata; order Crassiclitellata; family Lumbricidae; genus Aporrectodea; species Aporrectodea caliginosa. The sequence goes on from JACEVL010000924.1 coordinate 229,552, forward strand.
CTAGTCTTTCAATGTTTAAGGAAATTTTTCCCTCAAACACTTAGGCCAATCTCTGCGTTTAAGCAACACATCAAAACAACCTCAAGTTGGACTCACAGCATAACCATCATGATGGCTCTGGGAATTATGCGATTTTCCAGAAATTATGAATCAGGTTTTCATTCAGATCGTTCGAAACCCCGAATTATGTTAATTTTTACATATTTATTTCATCGTCTTCCTATTTTTGAAGAACACGTAGGGCTTACCTGCTTCTGCAGCGTCAGTTTCTTCTTGGGCGGATCTGGCTGTCCTTTCTGCTCCCTTCCTAACCATTAACTGTCGTTTCTGTTTACTTTTTGATGTTTTGTCGGTCGTCACGGACGACGGATTGCAAAGTTTGTTGACATGTTGTTGGAACACCTACGAACGACCACAAGAAATCATATCCTGAAAGCTAGGAAAGGACTTCGCTCGGCTGCCTCGGCAGCACGTGGTGGATAACGGTTTTGAATTCTGATCATGCTCGAGGTTCTTGACACAATTGAAATGTGCTGATATCTCGGAAATTGCGGTTTTTAAGGTCTGCACTTAAGCCTAATCATTTCAGAAAAGATATGCATGTCAATATGCGCGTATCATTCAGCTCGACGCTGTAGTCCATGTCAGTTTCAGATGATGATGCACCCAGTAGGCCTATACGAACCTGGGTCACTGAGGCGAAAACCCAACGCGTTAGCCACTCTATCACCATACGCTACCTTCTTCCATCGATCATCACTAGTCTTAATTTATTTGTAATAAATGTTAAGCTAGGATTATCAGTGCAAACTTACATCTATTGTTGGCTGATCGAGGACGACGAAACGTATGTCTTTGAGCGTGGTAGCTGGATTGGCTTTGCTGAATTCCTCTGCCTCTGCATACATTATGGCGCTAACAATTTCCTTCGGAGTTCCCAGGTTTCCAGTTCCCAAAGCAGGAATCGCTATGGAGGTTATCCGGTTCTGGTGGCCATTTTTAAAGACGTTTTTCAACAAGTCACGGATGACCTTAAATTTATTAAAGTCTTCATTGAACAACACTAATAATTAATGATTAGGCCTACCGTGGTCTAGTGTATCGCAAACTGTGTGTCATGGCACACTAATGTGCCGTGCGAGATTTCAGGTGTGCCGTGAGAGAAAACTAAAATTTGCTAGTCTCTTTAATTGACGTTATAAGAAATTATTTTATAAATACAATTTTCGGATTTTTAATGTTTTCATATTTAAGAATAGTTTCTCATTCACAGTTATTCGATGTCATGTGATCAAAGTAAAAACTATAGTGACATTAATCTATTATGTTATTTATGTGTTCACCCTTCCTCTCGACGTCATTATGACGGAGATACCAGCATAACTGTAACTAATTAAGGTATGTTCTACTTTTTCATTTATTATTAGGGTATCCGGACGATTGGTCATAGGCAGTGTTGTATCAATTACATTGCAAATGTAATTCAATTATAATTGCAATTACATGCTTGTGAATGTAATTGAATTACAATTACTTGATTGTGAAAGTAATTGAATTACAATTACATTTTTAATGTAATTCAATTACCAATTACTTTTCAATCATTCAGGACTTTTAAAATTGGCAAATGATTTTGAATTTGTTTCGATAATTTTTAATTTACTCTATTTTTAAACAAAAATATCCAATGGGCCAAAGGTTGTAAATTGTAATCTATACATTCAATTGTATTGTAAGTTTGTCAAGTATCCAAAATACAATTTACAATTATGATCCATTAGACAAGTTATAATATAGAGTTTATTTGATTTTAGGAGTAGAAGTTTTTTCAAAATGATAGTCTGTTAGAGAACTTATTTGATTGCGCCTGGGTGAGTGAGTCAATATATTATGTCTAGCAGTGCTAAATGGACGCTCAACTGGAGCTGAAGATGGAAGCTCTGTTCTCTGAAGGCAGCCGTAGTAGGCTAGCTTAGAATGAGTGCATGGCTGCATGGATTGTCTGATAGTGACCATCAGCCCTTGCCCTTGGGTCTATCAAAGTGTGCTGTAAGATTGTAAGAGGGGTGTAAGGATAGAATAATGATGACAATTATGTTGCCATGCAATCATAATGCAGAGCAGTTTATTCAATTAAAAGGGTGACCCGGGTCAACCCAGCAGGCTAGCATCTTTGCTGACATTATGAAAGTAATTTGTTATTAACACTTCATTCAATTACAAATTACATGCAATATTGTAATTAAAATACAATTACAATTACTGGACGTAAAATGTAATTCAATTGCAATTACAATTACGGAACTTGTAATTCAATTACGTAATTCAATTACATGTATTTCAATTAGGCTACTGAACAACACTGGTCATAGGACGATTGGTCATAGGATGATTGGTCATAGGACGATCGGTCATACGGACGATTGGTTATAGGGCCTATTGGTCATAGGACTATTGGTCATAGGGCCTACTGGTCATAGGTCACATGGGTCATAGGGCCTGTCGGTCATAGGTCCTATCGGCGATGGGACTATCGAAGGCTATCGAAGGCTAAAACAGAGAAGTTTTTAAAAACATGAACAACCATTTACTGGATCATTTACTGTGAAATACGTAATACGAAATACGAACAATAGGCCTACGTAAAAGTCTGGAATTATCGTAATAAGTTTCTTGATTGGCACTGATTCTATTTGTCTAAATACGATCAGTGTCCCCAATTGATGCCTCTTATACTTGAGTAACATACGGGTCAGACTTTTATTATTTCGACCGAACGTTAAGTTCTTTGAAGTGAGTAGATGCCTGTAAGTAATTATCCTAATAAGTTTCTTGATTGGCACTGATTGTATTTGTCTAAAAACGACGAATATCCATAATTGCTGCTTATTTTGCGTTCGGTGTGTTAAGCTTAAAACTAGGAATGTCCATAACTAACGACTACAACTGTGATAGATACTAGTTTAATAGCAAAGTTTGAGTTCCATCTTGCTTCAGCCAAAATACCAAGATGGCTGACCAACACAAAGATCCTTCATAAGTCCCTAGATACTACACTGCTTTCCCCAAAGTTAAATGGCTAATGTCAAATGTTCAAGTCCTAAAGAATGTCTTTAGACATTGCTAAGCATTAACTTCAAATACTCATAATAATAATAATAATAATAATAATAATAATAATAATAATAATAATAATAATAATAATAATAATAATAATAATTGAGGTTTGGGGTAGACTGCCCCTCACCTCTGAAATAATATGTCTAGCAGGTTTTATTCTGGCCTGCGTGTGCAAACAAAATCCTCGAGATACTTTGGGGGCTTCCTAAGTCTTTCAGAACGTCGATCAGGTACTGTAGGTGTCACTTCCGATGGCTGAGGCTGGTTGTCGTGAGAAACATACTCTGGTAGCTCTCCAATCCTCTCTGTTGGATGCTTGTGTACCACAGGTGGTGTGTTTGATGGTTGATTGTTCGGACAAGTGTCCCCTGGTGTGGTGTTCTGCGACATTCTGAATGATGTTGAAGTTTCTGCCCTTCCGGTTGTCTCGTTCTGTTGACCGCTGTCTGAACTGCCCGGATTCTTGTCCATTCCTTCAGGAACATCCAGTGATTCTGGCCACCTTCTACGGAGGTGATCAACATGTCTTCTAATGATGGACCCTGTCTCTGATTACACTTTACAAGAAACTGGTCCAGTAAGCTCGACAATTTCACCTGGTGTCCATTTTTGCCCCGAATCCACATGTGTGCTAAAGTTCCGAGCATACACCTTATCTCCAACCTGAAAATCTCTTTGACGACAATGCTGATCATGGATGGATTTCTGTTTTGCCTGCTTCTGCTGTACTCGGGAAGAAATGTTGGGTCTTAACCCATCGAATCTGGTTCTTTGAACGATTGAACAACTCGCTCTGCTTGCCCATTGGAAGAGGGGTGAAACGGCGCCACCAATGTCTGGTGGATTGCATTTTTGCCGAGAAATGTTCGGAACTCATCACTGGTGAAGCACGGTCCATTGTCTGATACAACCTGTTCAGGCAAGCCATGAGTGGCAAACGTCTGCACCAGACTCTCAATAGTCGCCTTAGACGTTGCTGTTGACTGAATGTGGATATCAATCCATTTGCTGTAAGCATCGACTATAATGAGAAACATTTTCCCATAAAAGGGTCCTGCATAGTCCAAATGTAACCGCTCCCAAGGTCTTGAAGGATATTCCCATGGATGCAGTGGAGCCTTTTCCGGGGCGTGCCTATGAATCTGACATGACGAGCACTGTCTGACCAGTCGTTCAATACCTTTGTCTAGGCCTGGCCACCACACATAGTTCCGAGCCAACGCCTTCATACGACATACTCCCGGATGCATCTCATGCAATTCTTCAAGGATGACTTCCTGACTCTTGGTTGGCACAATCACTCGACAACCTCGCAGTAAACATCCATCTTGAAGACTTAGTTCCGCCCGGACCTGAAAAAATGGACGCAAATCCTCAGACGGACACCTATCTGGCCAACCTCTACGGCAGTAATTCAGCACTTGGCTATAAACTGGATCCCTGAATGTTTGCGCTTTGATAGTGGCTGCATCGACTGTTTGGTTTACGATATCCAGTGATTGGATCACCTCACCAGGAACGTCACAGTCGGACACTGTCTCGTCCAATGGTAAACGGCTTAGAGCGTCTGCATTTCCATTGTTGCAGCCTGATTGGAATTTCAGTTTATAATCATACCCTGATAATGTCAATATCCAACGGATTAATCTTGGAGAAGCCATTTGTGGAACAGCCTTGTCATCACCAAACAAACCTAGTAATGGTTTGTGGTCTGTGGTCAGGATAAATTTCCGGCCATAAACGAACTGATGAAATTTCTTGACACCAAACAGCAATGCCAATCCTTCTTTATCCAGTTGAGAGTAATTCCGTTCAGCAGAATTCAATGTCCTTGAAGCAAAAGCTATAGGCTTCTCAGAACCATCCTCCATGATATGTGACAGTACTGCTCCCACGCCATATGGTGAGGAGTCGCAAGCCACAATTAGTTCTTTTTGTTCATCATAATGTGTGAGGAGGCTGGAATTGGTCAACAAGTTTTTCGCTTCCTGAAAAGATGTCTGGGTTTCTGCATTCCACTGCCACTGTACATGTTTACGAAGTAGCTTGTGCATGGGTTCCAATGTTGTAGCCAAATGTGGGAGGTCGGCATTATAAAAATTCAGCATACCGAGAAATGCCCGCAACTCGGTGGAGTTCTTAGGCGCTCTGGCCTCAGTGATAGCATGCACATTGGATGGTGATGGTCGAGTACCCTCAGCGTTAACCACCCGGCCACAGTATACCACCTCAGGAGCAAAAAACAAGCACTTGGACCGTTTTAAGCGTAAACCTGCCTCTGACAAACGACGTAACACCTCCCGTAAATTTCTGAGGTGGTCTTCATCTGATAATCCAGACAACAGAATGTCATCCATACGCACAATAACAAAAGGCACATCCCTCAACAGGTTTTCAAGGGCTCTCTGAAAGATTCCTGGAGCTGATTTGACTCCAAATGGTAAACGACAATACTCAAATAAACCTTTGTGTGTGTTGATAGTAAGAAATTTCCTTGCCTCATCCTCCAAAAGTAGTTGCTGATAAGCCTGGCTCAAATCTAACTTGCTGAATGTTTTTCCACCACACAATGAAGTAAGCAGATCTTCTGTCTTTGGGATTGGATAACGATCCAGCTTGGACACCTTGTTGACTGTTGTTTTATAATCCCCGCAGATTCGTATTGTTCCATCAGCCTTTACCACAGGTACTATTGGTGCAGCCCAGTCTGAGTGTGTCACAGGACAGATTGTGCCTTCACGCACCAAACGATCCAGTTCTGCTTCGACTCTTTTCTTCAAAGCATATGGCAGAGGACGAGCTTTACAGAAGATTGGCAGCGCATTAGAATCAACGAATATCTTTGCTTTAAAACCTTTCATTGTCCCCAATTCTTCCTTAAACACATCAGAGAATTCTGCTAACACTTGGTCAACCTGTGACTTTTCCACGTGTTGGATGCGGAAAATTTCTTTCCAGTTTAATTTGAGTACTTGTAGCCAATCACGACCCATCAAGCATGGATTCTCACCAGATACCACCAATGCTGGCAGTTCTAACACCTGGGAAGCATATGTGATTTCCACTGGAACTGTTCCCATTACTGGGATCAACTGTCCTGTATAGGTTTTCAGCTTTGCTGAAGTAGGTTGCAGCGAATTTCGTCGATTCCTACATATTCGTTCATATGTAGACTGATTTAGGACTGTCACTGCAGCCCCAGTATCCACCTCCAAACAAGTTTTCACTCCATTTAATTTCACTTCAACTGTATAGGGTTGGCCTTTTTTTCTGTAACAGTCCTCAGATGGTAAACATTTTCTGCTTCACAATTGTCACTCTCAGTATCATGCTCCAATTTGTGGGTGTCTTTCAGATTAACTGTATGCTTTGATTGAGTCTGTCTTGCCCTGGAATTGACCTTATTACGCGAACGGCAAACTTTGATCGTATGGCCTTTTTTTGAACATCCAAAACACAATTCATCTTTAAATCTGCACCTGTTTGGATCATGTCTACCTGTACATCTGTAACATTCTCTATCCCTTGGTCTATCACTGTTTTTAGTTTGAACCTGATGCACCGGTTGCACTGATGTTGTAGGAACGCCCTCCCTGAGTTCTAAGGCATCCTTTGCAGCTGTCTCCATCGCTACAGCAATAGCCATTGCCCTATCCACAGTCAAGCCATCTTCAGATAAGAGTTTTCGCTGAATGTTGGCGTTAGACAATCCACATACTAGCTTGTCCCTCAAGGCATCGGGCAAAAAAGCTCCAAAATCGCAATGTTGTGAAAGTCGCCTTAGGTCTGCCATGTACTGAAGAATGGACTCACCTTCCCTCTGCGATCTTTTGTAAAACCGAAAACGTTCTGCGATGACCAGCGGCTTTGGAGTGAAGTGGGCCTCCAACAGATCGGTTAGCTCCTTAAAAGTTTTTGATGACGGATTGTTCGGCGCCGTGAGGCCTTTCAGCAGCGCGTAACAACGGGTCCCTATGAGACTTAACAGGGCAGGCACGTGCTTCTCTGTAGGTATATCGTTCGCGATGAAAAACATCAATAAACGATCGTAGTACGATGCCCAGTCATCTCCATCTTCGAAAGGATCGACTCTTCCGATTGCTGCCGCCATTATTAGCGCGTCTGAGTTTAAATCTTCGTCGCCAATGTGATAGATACTAGTTTAATAGCAAAGTTTGAGTTCCATCTTGCTTCAGCCAAAATACCAAGATGGCTGACCAACACAAAGATCCTTCATAAGTCCCTAGATACTACAACAACCAAGTATGTCGGTTTATTAGCGGCATATGACCAATAGTCCTATGACCAATAGGCCCTATGACCAATCGTCCATATGACCAATCGTCCTATGACCAATCGTCCTATGACCAATCGTCCCATGACCAATCGTCCTAGAACCATTATTAGCCTATATACTCAAATATAGAACTAATAATGAACTATAAAATTATGTGGATATATTAGTTTGAATTTTTTTTTTATTACCAGAAAAATGCTTTAATTCTTTGCCAAGAGCCGGAAAAAATGATGGAAAGGACGACAGTAGACTGAGTAGGCCTAGAGGAAACAATTTGCAGATAACCAAACCATCCAGTTTATCGAAACGTAAATAAAAAGCGACTACAGATGGTGGATGATGAAATGCGTGTGTGCTTGTCGGCTGTAGAACCGCGTCTTTAGTTAAGTAAGTAAGTAAGAATATTCTTTATTTGACTACCAGCAAACGCACAGTAGCTTACAGAGAAATAAATAATACAATTAATACAGTTAATATGTTCTCATAAACAAGCTCATTCATTGGATTACTGATGATTAGACAATTAAAATCTACTTTAGTTTCGCTATTACTGGACTAAAATGACAAGCTTAAAATGTGACAAACTGAAATTATTGCTGTTGGTTTTGTAATTTTAATAAATTTTTATTGGTGTGCCGCGATCAAATTTGCTCTGCATGCTGAGTGTGTCGGATGTTAAAAAAGTTTGCGAGACACTGGTAGGCTACTAGGCCTACTCTACAGATATTATGAAAGTAATTAACGAATGCGGTAGATAGTTTATTATAATTATAATTATTATTGGGTTTTTTGGACCTGAGGTAAACATGATCCCTCAGTGACTTCAAGACTAATTGGATTGTTAAAAGTTTGGAAATTTTTGGATTATCATCATCATCATCATCATCATCATCATCATCATCATCATCATCATCATCATCATCATATTCATATTCATATTCATATTCATCATCACCACCACCACCACCAATGGTCCACCATCATCATCATTAATATTTAAGTGATATGTTCGTCAATGCACACTTCTAGGAGTTCGCAACCTGTAACAGGGTCTTTAGTTATTGTATTATGAACATTAACAGTTATAATTCATGCTGACTTTCTGCCATGCGACGACATGTTCACATGTTAATTAGACTCAGGTGCAATCGAAAACACCGGCCAGAAAGTTACCGGTAATTTTTAAGTATCCACGTACGTGCAGTCACTGTTAGGCCTTAAAAGTTCTCACCTGCTCTGCCTTGCCTTTGCCGCCGTCCCATTGCTCACAGGCTCCGTGATAGACATTTTTGCATTTAAGGCTGTATCCGGTTGTAACCAGGATCTGCCCTGGTGTCAATTCGTTTGGCATTTTGCTCTCGCACTCATCCTGCAGTTTTGGACCGGCCGCCAGGAGGATGGAATTTGATACAGCACCCTGACTCAGGTTAAGGTCTTTTGATGCCGTATTGACGATAACATCGACCTGAATGAAAAACACAAGCTGTATGCAATGTTCCTTCTAAGCTGCGCAGAAGTGCACGCACGACTTCTGAGAATTGAACTCACAACGAGTTCCTGCCAATGGTTTCTGCTAGCACACAACTTTCGCGAACATCCATCTTGTTTCAAAGTAAATTTGGCTTTATTTATTCAAAAAGTCAAACGACATCTTGTAGCCTATCTACTAGGCTATGACCGTTGACATCTGTAAAGAGTAACTGTACATAAGCTCATTTTCTTGAATCCAGATCATTCGTTAATGTCGTCATTGGTTTGCATGCGTATATTTCAGGGGTGTCAATGGTGTTAATGGCGGGCAAGTGTCAAAATTTTCCAGCAAGTGGCGGGCTAGGGTGTCCAAGGCCTCTGATCCAAATGGGGTAGGGGTCTGAGAGGGGGCTCGGTGAGCCCGTCCCAGAATTTTTTTAAACTAAATTCTAAATGGTGCGTTTTAGCATACAAAACAGTCAAATTAGGGTTATAAAATCTTAATTTTGATCTTCACTATCAGTCACGAACATCATATATAACTCATTAATTTTTAAGTCCAAGGTTAATGTATTTTAATTTCTAGGTTCTGTACGTAAAAAATTCAAATGTATCTTATTCTGATACTTAGAAAAAGTCCTTGTCAAACGGACTGGCAAAAACACTGTTAAAACAGGTTCTCAATAACCAAATTAATTAAATTGAGTAATCATTAAGTACGTCTCCGTGGGCAGAGAAACATCGTCGGCGGGCCAGAAATAGTCCTGGTATATTTAAAAGGCTTCGGGGTTCGTGGTGTTCAGTGGCTAAAGTGGTTTGGGTGAGCAGTGGGAACGCCGAAGAAGAGTTTCATTGGAGAGTATGCCATGTGTTATCAGGGTTCCATTGCATGGTGAGCAGTGGGAACGCAAGCAAACAATTTCGAGAGCAGTGGGAACGCCGTTCCCACAGTTCCCACACCACTTTAAACCCTGGTGGTGTTAATAGAGAAAATAAGTCGACAGAAATTCTGTTATCCGGCAGGCAGGTAACTATGTAGGCCTATATACTTTGCTTTTATGGGAAGAAATTGAATTGATATTAAATTTAGTTCACTGTTACAGATGCTGGCATATTTAATCTTCGATGTTCAGAAGACCAAAAATAAAGGTTTTATGTGCACCTTGAGAAATAAAAACCACATGGAGCAATGTGGATATATGTAAGTCAATGATCTAAAAATTATAAAACATCAGTTCAACACTTCAGCGCTTCAACTGTTACCCTAACGTAACGTTGAATTGACGCATCATTAGAAAGGACAATGCAATTTCAGTTAAAATTGGACTTTATAATTTTTTCTCATACTAATCATCTAAATAATATAACAGAAATTATTTTTTATAACTAACTTATGCCCTATGATGTATTTAAAAATTAAAAATTAAAATTTTACACTTTGTGTAAGCCACCGAAAGGAGAAGACGGAAATTTATCTAATTTGCCTCCGGTTGTGAAATATACCCAATAGGCCACAAAACTTTGACATAGTGTGGATGCAGAGAGAAATAATGAGAGAGCAGACCCTTAAAACACGAGAGAAACGAGATTAGGGATAAAACGTTTATGGGAAATTTGAGAAAGCATAATCCTATAGGCCCTACATGCTATAGACTGTCTTTTGCGAAACATCAGACTAGTTCAATCCTAGGCAAGGACAATCGATCGCCATCGGCGACTGTGACTGAGCAACACTGCCGTTCCAGTATGCCCTTGTGCACCCCATATAAGGACTCATATTTCCATTTGGGATCCGTATAGAGCCCACTTAAGTTCCCTCGTGCCATGGAAATGCTAGCGCTCGTGAATAAGCTGGTGCCCTGCACCTACAGCTTTCAAGCGGCGCTTTATAGATTTGAAGTGTATGATTACGATTAGCAGGGTATAATAAAGACTGGACACGTATATAGAATGGTGTCAATCTAAGTTCGATGGAGATGGTAAGTAAGTAAGTAAGTAAGTAAATAAATATATTCTTTATTAACCAATTGCTAATCGCACTTTGGTGTACAGACATCTTTTAACACAGTTAAAAAGTATATAGCATCCTGACAATAAACATTTTTCGCATCAAGTAAGTTAGTAAGTAGGTAAATGAGAATATCCCTTAATAAACTAATTGCTAACCGTACTTTAGTGTATAATTAATTAGCCGAATCGATATGTCGAGTGCGCATGCGCAGTGGGTCGGGTCATTAACTGAGCTAAAGGTCAATACTACCATTAGTGTAAACATGCAACACACGTGTCCTAGGCTAACTATACGAAGTTTTAACAGTGAAAATCAATCGATAGAAATTTAAATTTTTTTATATGCCAGCTCATTGTGCTGTAATGAGTTGTAGCAACGGTGAATACCGACTAAAACAGTAAAAGAGCAGTTTCTAGGCTATGCTTTACACACTGTTTAATTTGGTACTGCTCTCTGCATAATTATGCGACCCTGTTCACGAAAGAAATCCTCTGAAAAATAGGTATCAATCTTAATCTAATTGAGATCAGTATGTTAAAATAGTTAACATACTTGTAGCAGTTAATTTTCAGATCTGACCAAAAACCATTATTACTTAATCAATGAACACCAATTTTTCTGTGTCACATTCTTCTGGTGCAAACTGCTTATCCCCTCCAAATCGTAATCTCCAAAACTCTAAAGCGCCTCTCGAAAACCAACCGCAGGGCACCAGCTTATTCACGAGCGCTGCGTCTAGTCAGGAGGGTTGTCCAGAACTAGAGAGAGTTGTGACCAGAGGTTGAAAAAGAGTGAGAATGGACGATGATCGGGTAGAGCGGGTTGGCTGGATGGTGAATTGTTCGCGAAGATATTTGGGCTTGGGCCTGGGAGTGTTGCAGGGCAGTTATAGGTTAGTGATAGAACTTTAAGTGGATTTCTCTGGCATTTTTAACTAATGGAGTGATTTGAGGATAGGAGTGATGTGATGATGTTTGGGGTTCTGGTGACAAAGAAGAGGAGGGGATTATTACATTATACAAAACCTTATAGCATAAGTTTTCTGATTGGCTTTTCTGGTGCCAACCCTTCTTAAACATGACAGATTAATAATAATAATAATAATAATAATAATAATAATAATAATAATAATAATAATAATAATAATAATAATAATAATAATAATAATAATAATAATAATAATAATAATAATAATAATAATAATAATAATAATAATAATAATAATAACTCTAGCACTGTTACATCGTGAATGCATGCAGGCAATGTTAAGATGCCTGCATTAAACATCTTTAATGAAACAGTTACTATACCAGCCATTGCAACAGAATATGAAGAGGTAACAGGTGCTGATTCTATGTAAAAAGATTAAATATACCTAGTTCAATTTAATTTAATCTACGTGTAATACTGATGAGTTCTACTTTACATGACTTGACCATCAGCAGTCACAAAATATTGTAATGTTACTCAAGGCGGATCTATGTCTGCATAACTAATTGGGCACTTAACCTTAAGCAATCCCTCACCACAGCATCTATAAGACTTAGTGACAATTCTACCGGGTGAAGCACAAAAAAGTGAAAGTTTCTTAAGCATGTATAAGCCACACTCCTGAACTAATAAGTGTTCGTGATCCAAGTTTTGAACCACATACAGTGTAGTATGTTTCAACTGCTTTGCTTTCATGGCCATGTCTCAGAGATGGAAGATGAACACTAACTTTTTGCCACCAGTTATCAGTTTGATAACAGAAGTGGCAGCACACACTTTTACCAGGAATAAGTTTCTTTGCTCATGTAAAAACTTCATGTGCAATCGATGCCCAAAATACGTCCTTTTCACAAAACAAACTAAAGTGGGCTTTTACTCTGACCACGTGTTTTTCTTCAATCTACTTAAGTTCAAACTCTGCATATACAGACAGAACAAAATCGTTTATTCTCGACATCAAGATGACAGGTCGCAACTTGTAAGTTAGTTAAGAACATTATTGAGTTGAACCTTTCTTTCTTTTCAACTGACTAACCAGCCATAATTGAATATAGTTAAAAGGGGTGACCCTAATTAAGCGGGGCTTGTGCCGCTTTTGGGTCTCCTCTGTTCCCTAGCCAATGCACCGATATGTAATTGTTATAGGCCTATGCATTGTGCTTCTGGAAATAAAAAGTCTGACAGTTGTCAGTCTGTTCAACATTGACATCAGCTGATGGGTCATACTCCTTTAGCGATGCAGAATGTTTATCGTAGAGAAGCGGTCGGACATTCTCGAAACATTGCGGTTCTGGCTAAATGCGGCATAGTGTACGCCAAAGACACAAACTCTTCTTTCGTTTGACATTGAATAATTTTTAATTCACGATTGCGGCAAACTTGTCTTAATATATCGCCATTCCAACGTTTTAAATCATCTAATTCATTAATGTTCTCCATGTCAAATGAAACTACAACAACACTTCCGGTAGTATTGACCTAAACAGGTCGACGTGACCTATATAGGTCACTGAGATGTCGAACCCGCTTATATAGACTCTCATATATCTAAGAAAGACAGCCAATCTTGATCAGACCTTATATATCATGCTAGTGATGAAAGTTTCAATCATCAAATTATCTGCGGGAAGGAATGATACGGTCACGGGCTCGAGAGCGGAGGGAATACTTAGAAGTTTTAATAGGGGGAAGCAAATCATGTAAAACATGCCCATTATCCGCCAGGATCGATAAAAAGGCGGGTATCTGCCTTTATGAATAGCTGCTCAAAAGACAAGGAATCTCCAGGAAGATAGTAATCGTAATCATAATCGAGCATTTACATAGCGCCACTCAAAAACAGAGGCGCTCCCGACCCGGGCCAGTGTCTTCACTGGTAAAGAGAGGTTTTCAGGCGCTTGCGGAACTGGTCAAAAGAAATAGAGAAAAGGTCAGTCCTGAGGAACTGAAGTAACTGGTTCCAGCTATTGGGACCAACAATAGCGAAACTCCTAGACTGGGCCGTAGAAGTAACCACACGCGGGACAACCAAGTAACCACGGGCCGAGGACCGAAGGGAGGAACGACTGTGCAGAGAAGATACTGGGTTACAAAAAGCCCTAAGATAGTGAGGAGCAGAGCCAGCAAGACAGCTTCGCATGAGGGAACAGACCTTGAATTGAACGCGCTAGCGGATGGGGAGCCAGTGAAGGGAGTCACGGATGAAATAGGAGATATGGTCAAACTTTGCAATGCCCCCTATGAGGCGGGCGGCAGCGTTTAGAATGGACAGAAGTTTAGATGTATTTGTAGAGGAGAGACCCATGTACACCGCATTCTCATAATCAATCCTGGAACAGATCAATGCATGGACCACAGTCGTGATAGCGTGCAGTGGTAGCCTAGTGATTGGCGGATGGCACGGAGTTGGCGTAGGTAGTAGAAGCAGGAACGAGAGACACTATTGACGTGATCAGTAGGGTAGTCCCTAATTCACGGTCAAAAGTGAAAAATCACGGCATAGGCCTACTTTTGCAAAATACAAAAGAATTTTCTCGAGGGGGGTAGTAACGACAATTTTACAAGAATAATTTTCGAGGGGGTAGTAACGACAATTTCCAAGAATAATTTTCGAGGGGGGTAGAAACGACTATTTTCCAAGAATACTTAAAATAATTTAGTGGTTCCGCGCTGTTTTTGATCGTCAGCGCCATTTTTTGACGTGTTTCGCAACCATTTTTAACGTGTTTTTACAAAAAGTGCTGAAAATGTGAAAAATCACGGAAAATCACGGCAAACGGCAAAATTCACGGCAAACGGCGAAATTCACGGTTTCCGTGATCTCCGTGAATTCGTGATTTAGGGACTACCCTAGTGATCAGACAGAGAGAGGACAGGATCTAGAATGAATCCAAGATCACGGACAGAGGAAGAGAAGTGCATATTTGGAAACTGAAGACGAAGGGAGTCAGAATTAATCTTTGCAAGCTGGACACGACTACCGAGCCAGATGTAGGCTATTGAGTCTTGTCTTGGTTAAGACGGAGGCGATTTGAGGATAACCATCGGTCAAGAGCAACTGAAGCCTCTAGAATACGCTCAACCATAACAGCAGCTGGGTTTGCAGGTCCATGAAGGTAAGCCTGAGTGTCATCAGCATATTGTGATAGCAGATCAAGCGACGCATCAAGGCTTCAAACTTGTCTTTGTCGCGATGTCTCACGAAACCCTACCAGACGGGTAAGGCAAACAGCATTCTTGTCAAGGTAGTGGCTCGTTTGGTGATGGTTTGCCATCGCTAAATGAACTTCTGATGATGACGAATCAATTACTTCATTTTCAAATGCGTCTGTTTATGACGTGATAACAGTGAAACTACCTGTTGTGCCGCTATGCTGTCCTGGATGAGGGTAACCTGGACGCCCTCTGGTGTTAGAAGAGTAGCTGCGTCTTTGCCCGGCTGGTAGTTTGTCTGAATGAGAGACAGTTGGTCTAAAACAATAACATCCATAGAACTCAGTTTATAACAGTTATTTTCTTTGCGGTCTTCGTCACCGTCGCATCGTGATTGCAACTACCATTGATGGTGGTGGTGGTGGTGATGATGGTGGTGGTGATGGTGGTGGTGGTGGTGGTGGTGGTGGGGGTCATGATGACGATGGTTTGTGATAATGATGACTATGAAGATGATGATGATGACGACGATCTATGACGATGACGACTATCACGATGATGAACGCCTCTGAATAGTTTATATGAATTGCCGAAGGAATGAATAAATGATGATCCTCATGTTGTTGATGACGACGATGATGATGATCACGAAATGATTTTGACGAAGGCGATAACAATGATGACGATAAGGTCCCTGGTGATGATAATAATGATGACTAAAAATGATACGCTAATGACGAGGATGATGATAATAATGATGACTTTGTAGTTGATTTAGGGCTGATCGAATTGATTTTTGACTTAAATTATTAATTAATATAGGGCTCAGTATAAGCTAGTTAATTTACAGTGGCGTTTAACTATAAAATGGCGCTATAAATAATATTGTTTAAGAGACGAGAGAGCCGTTGGTATTTGCTAACCGAAGCATCACGTACGTGATCCGACATGTCTGACGAGTTTCCATAGCGACGAACGACGCCAGCGAATAGGCGCGTTTGAAAGACAGACTTGAATTATCGAGCAATGGAGTCGCTCGGTTGGTAGCGATGCAACGTGAGATTTAAAGTGAAGAAACGTCTGTTTCGGATGATAAATCGATGAATTTAAACTTCGAATGACTATACTTAGAGCGAGAGACCGATGAGGAGAAACCAGTCATTAGTTTAGCCCTTAGTGAGAGGAGATATTCTAAGTAGAGGGACCAACCACATCAAATGCCCGGCGTTGAGCCAAGGCAGTCCTAGTCCCAGGAACAAAGAGATCAAGCCAATCAGCAGAGCGCAAGGAACAAGATGAGGTCGCAGATAACGGCTTTGGCATGTAGTCAGAAGATATTTTGGGGTACTGCTCAGCTGCGCTTTGGAGACTAGAAAGAGGATCTTATAATGGATGCGTGCAGTGATAGGAAGATATCAAGCATATAATTATGTAGAGATATGCGCAAAGCGAGGGAGTCGGGCTATGAGTCTAGCTGAAGCATTTAAGACCGATTGAAGGGGGAAAGACGCTGTTTCGGGAGGCCCATAAGAAGTGAATTGCAGTAGTCTAATCGGGAACAGACAAGCGCATGTACTATGGTGGTTTAGACAGAAGAAGAGATTGATCATCTGATGGCTCTGAGCCGCCTCAGTCAAAAGAAGCAGGAGCGGGTCAGGTTAGATATATGATCCGTGAACGTGAGGGAGGAGTCAAGCGTGACACCCAGGTCAACTGAGTCTTTGTATCATTTAGGCAGAGTCGGTTAGTCGACATCCAATAGTGAAGATCAGAAACAAGACAATCAATAGAACGGACTAAGGATAGTTGATCAGATGATGGACGATGAACGAAAGTCTGGGCATCATCTGCATAAAGATGGCCATTTGCCCTGTGTTTAGTAAATATGGGCGGGATGTCGGCAGTAAGGAGAAGGAGAGATGTGGTGTTACTTTTGATCCACATATCTTCTTCTCTAATCACATCTCCAACCTCTCGCTCTCCTGCTTCATGCACATTCGTGACCTCCGCCGCATCCGACGGTTCCGACCCATGCTCGATTTCAAAACTGCCTTCACCATTGCTACCTCCATTGTCCACTCAAAGCTCGACTATTGCAATTCCCACTTTCTCAACCTTGAAGCCACCCAACTAAAGCGTCTGCAGCTCATCCAAAACTCACTAGCCAGAGCCGTCACCAGAACGCCCAAGCATCATCACATCACTCCCATCCTCAAATCACCTCATTGGTTAAAAATCCCAGAGCGAATTCACTTCAAAGTCCTCTCGCTAACCTACAACTCCCTACAACACTCCCAGCCCAGATATCTCCGCGAACTCTTCACCATCCAGCCAACCCGTTCTACCCGATCATCCTCCGTTCTCACTCTTTCTAGACCCCCGGTCACTACTCATCTCAAGTTCTCCCACCGAGCAATATCCAACACTGCACCGCGTCTCTGGAACGATCTACCTCCTGAATTCCGCACTGTTTCGGTTCCTCCACCATCATCGCCAATCATCCACCATCATCTGCCTCAGGCTCCTCTATCCATCACCCCAAGGCTTTCCACTCGAAACTAAAGTCTCTCCTTTTCAAGAACTCTTATCCTGACTCATCTGATCCTGTACCTTCCAATCCTCGAAATAAAAGACACCCGCCTTAACATCTGCTGTGCCCTCTCTGATCCTCTGGAAACCGGACTCGGACCTCCCTCGGACTACTCTTTTGGACAACCCCTCTGACTATACGCAGCGCTCGTGAATAAGCTGATGCCCTGCGCTTGGCTTTCGAGACGCCTTACCCAATGAGCCTTGGAGTCTCCAAGGACAACCATTTGCGTGCGGTCAGTGAGGTAGGATTTAAACAAAGAAGGGAATACCAGAAAGGCCACAGGATAATTGCAATTATAGCTGAGGCAGAATCTCTTGGTCCACCATATCAAAAGCAGAAGAGACGTCAGAGAGAGAGAGAGAGAGAGAGAGAGAGAGCCAGAGAGAGAGAGAGAGAGAGAGAGAGAGAGAGAGAGAGAGAGAGAGAGAGAGAGAGAGAGAGAGAGAGAGAGAGAGAGGTGAGACTGGTCAATAGCTACAGGAGGCAAATTAGATAAATTTCCGTCTTCTCCTTTTGACGGCTTACACAAAGACTAAATTATAATTTTTAATTTTTAAATACATTGTAGGGCATGAATTAGTTATAAAAAATTATTTATATTATATTATTTAGATGATTAGTATGAGAGAAAAAATTATAAAGTCCAATTTTAACCCGAAATTGCATTGTCCTTTCTACTGGTGAGTCAATTCAACGTTACGTTAGGGTAACAGCTGAAACGCTGAACTGAGGTTTTATCATTTTTAGGTCATTAACTTACATATATCCATTGCTCTATATTCATTCATCCATTCATTACGAAGTTTTATATAGCGCCCCTTCAAGGTTACTACTCAGGAGCACTCCCGACCCCAGCACGGCTGAAAAAGGACAGTTTTGAGGCAAGTATAGGAAGATTCCGAGTGGATTCTGGGATGCAAGCTTCAAAGGGAGCCCGTTCCAGAGGGAGGGGCCAACCACTGAGAAGGCCCGATTCTGCTTAGTAGCTGTGCGGGCAAAGGGACCATGAGCACGCCCCGCTCAGTAGAGCGGAGGAGAGCGACGACCCGGAGCACCCAAGGTAGTGCAGCAGAGGTCGCGTAGATAGGCAGGGGCTAGGCCAGCAAGGACCGCCAGACCAAAGCGATGACCCGATATGAGATCCGCTGCAGTAGGGGAAGCCAATGAAGCACATCCAGCATATAACCTGAGACGTGGCCAAATTTGGGGATACGTCCACAAAGGCGTGCGGCAGAGCGCAGGACTCGGTTCAGGCACCCCAACCGAGCAGCTGGGAGGCCAACATAGGGTGAGCAACAGTAATCAAGTCGAACTGTGATAAAAGAGGCGGTTTATATGAGGAGCAAAGGTTAACTCTTGGTCTGTAGTGTAACTCCAAGGTCACGGACAACAGAGGAAAAAGACAAATTGAGGGAAGTCTGAGGCAATGGTGGATAGGTCTAGCTTCGCAAGCTGCTGCCGAGTGCCCAGCCAGATAAATTGGGTTTTTGATGGGTTGAGGCGCAGGCGGTTCGTTGACATCCAGGTCTCCAGGGCACCCAAAGCCAGGCTCATTGCTCGAACAGCAGCAGTGGCTTTAGTAGCAAGGCAGTGCAGGTAGGCCTGAACGGCATCAGCGTATATGGTTTTATTAACTTATTAACGAACTAAATAATTAAAAATAAATAAAATTCTTTGTCTTCAAATATTGGTTACAACACCGTTACGAATGGGTTTCTGCCATCTGTGGAATAAATTGAAAACTTTCGGTTTTTGAATTGACATCTGATAGCAGGGAGCATGTCTGCATTGATTTTACCAACAAGAAATCAATATGGATGTTTGCTTCTGTTGACAATTTTCGGAAATTTATCCGGTAATGTAATAGTATAAAAAAGATTTACAACTCCGTTACTGTAATTATTGCACTTTGCGTATATATATAATTTTTTCTTTCAAAAATAATATTGAAACTGACAGCCTGGCGAATATAAACTAACTATTTTATGTATCTAAACTTGTCCGGTAAGCATGGAGACCTAATTATGAATATTTTACAACTCCGTTACTACAACTCCGTTACATTATTTTTCTATTAAAATGAATTTATTTAATGGTACATGTAGATAATTTGTCGTAAAAATAATTTAGGTTGCTGTGTAATAATTTAATGCACACTTAATACTAATTAATCACTAATTATAAACAGTGGCGGTATATTGTATTGTGAATTTATTAAGTAACGGAGTTGTAAATATTTAGGAATCAAAGTTGTATGTGTTTTACATAGTAAAAATCTAAAATAAAAAATTAGGCCAAATCTGTCAAATTTAAGCTCTGCTCAATATTAAGTATGCTTCAGGACTGCTAGTAAAATATTAGTGTAGGAAATTGTTTTATTTTGCATGACTTTCTTTTTCTCTAATTCTATTTCTGAATTTGAAGCCTGTTGTGAAATATACCAATATATCTGATAAGAGAGTAGTTTCTGTGGAATGGTGACCCCCCTGAATCCAGATTGGGCTGCCGGCAGAAGCCCAGATTGCTCAAAGAAGAAGCTGAAGTGAAACTAATCTCTCAAGGGTCTTCGAGAGGAACGAAAAATTGGAAATGGGTCGGTAATTTTGACAAGCATTTTGGTCTAAATTTTGTTTCTTCAGGGTCGGGAAAACGATGGCCCGCTATTGGGAGGCAGGAAGATAACCTTCAGTGAATGACCTGTTAAATAACGGCTCATAGCATCGTTTAGTGGACTTTGCAGGAACATATTAAGAGTAAAGTCGTATGCGATTGAAAAGCGTTTGGTCATGGAATAAGTCTTATGTTTAGCATACCGATGCTTAGTGTGGAACGAGTGTGTATCGCTCTCCACGGATATTTGAATCGTACTGCGTAGTAATTCGATAGACTGTATTAGACTTCGTACAACTACCTACATGTAGGCGATACGGTTTTACTTCATTCGGTCCATTGGTGAGCTGACGATTTCTATACATCCGTAACTTTTTTTCAATTAAATTGTAGTTGTTTTATTGCAACCAAATTAAGTTATGCCATTGTATGTAAAATTACAAAATACATTGGCGGCAAAGGGAGGCCCAGAATGGATGGAGATCCCGCGAAGGAGGGTCACCCAGATAGCAAATTCCAGAGAAAATTTTCAAAGTTAGCCAATGAAAAATATATAAAAAATTGAACCAGGTGGTGACTGGACGCAACACAGATTAAGTTGTCTAGAAACAAGTGATAACACGATCCTAAATACAAACTTAACGAGAACCTTAAATTACGTGTGGCCATAAGCAGGGCTTTTTAGTGTCAGTTCTACACAAAAAGTGAAGTTCTAAATGAATTTGTGCAGCTGTAAAAGCATTTTTGTCCAGTTAAAATAGCTAAAAAAGCCATTGTCATTCCATTGTCATTCCATTGTCATTCCATTGTCATTCCATTGTCATTCCATTGTCATTCCATTGTCATTCCATTGTCATTCCATTGGGAATAATTGACCATAGCTTTTTGAAAAAGAGAGAAAGAGTTGTGCAGTTCCAAAAATTCCTTAATAAAAGCCCTGGCCATAAGCACTTCCAGTGTTTAGATTGATGAAAGAATGAGTGCACGTAATCCATTTCTTGAAACCTGCAGATTCCTGGAGGAACGGATTTCTATTAGTAATGCGTTCCGTATCCTACTATGGTGCCGTAAGATATAATAGTAAATCGTCGAGTTTTAGAATGGACTTTGACAGGGTGGTATGCTTTTGAATTTTAACGTCGAAAGAAGAAGAAACTACGAACATTCCGCCACTGCTCGAATTCTCAAGAAATTCTTGGAACTGCAACCACTTTCTAAGCACTTTCCTTTGATATCTACGGACTAGGAACTGACGTGTGATCACACGAAGGCTTAGATAAGCTAATTAAATCTATCTAGTTTAGCAAAGTAACGGGATTTATTTGTGTGGTGAACTTAATTTGTCTAGATTTTTAGTATAATAATTGCAACTCTTTTCTACAAAGCATGCCTGTGGTGTTTATGATATTCACTATTACTTGATACGATGTTATGTTCTCAGCTGAGGTTCACGCAGCTAAAAACACTATTTAAAATTTGGCCACCATAATCAACTGTTCCTTATCAACAGGAATTGTACCTAAGGACATGAAGAAGTCGATAATCTCTCCAATCTTCAAACAAGGCAATAGGAAGGACTTGACTAACTATAGGCCTATTTTCGTTATTTCCTATTTTGCAAAACTCCTGGAAAAGACAGTACTCTGTTAGTAGATTATATAACTTTATTGAAAAAATGAATATATTATATACCTTGCAACATGGTTTCAGGTCAGGCCACTCTACACAGCTATGTCACTTATTGATATCCATAATAAAACTACGAAGGCCATCGACAGCAAAAACTTTCTATAGGAATATTTTTAGACTTAAGCAAGGGTTCGATACTGTAAATCATTAAATTCTATTTAAAAAGCTAGAAAACTAGAATACATGGAACTCCTCCCCTTTTCTGGTTTGAAAACTATCTGTCCTCTCGTTATCACCAAGTTAAATGCAATCAGGAGTTGTCGGACTTTGGTACCATGAGATTCGGGGTCCCTCAAGATAGTATACTCGGGCCTTTGCTCTTTCTCATTTATATTAATGACCTCCCTAGCTCATCATCACTTCTGCACTTTGTTGTTTTTGCAGATGATAGGCCTACGAACCTGTTTATTTCCACTTCTTCCTATCATCCCTCAGTAGGTGTGATAAATGATAAATGATGAACTAGAGCTAATCTCTGACTGGTTTAAGGCGAATAAGTTATCCCTTAATATAGGCAAATCCAACTATATATTATTCACATCTAGCCGTAAATTACTCCCGCAATGTGAAGAAACTATTCTAATTGCTAACATAAAAGTACAGAGAGTTACCTCTGTTATGTTCTTGGTTTTTTTTTATTAACCAATAATTATGTCATCTGGGGCGCCGTAACAAAAGCGCGCAGGAGAAAAGCGCGCCTTTGTGCGCGCCGACAAATGCGCACAATAATAACAACCCCGACAAAAACGCGCAAGACAAAAGCGTGCAGGTATTATATAATGACGTACCGCGTAACTTGATAGGTAGGCTACTACACTTATAGACCCATTCAAGTCTGCAAGGGAAAGAAATTAGTGCCCAATTCTTGCTTAAACAAAAGTTGGATAAATGAAACAATTTTGTTGCTTAGGCCTAAACAGAAGTTGGATTGACGTAAATAATTCTTCCCTAAATACAAGTTGGATTGATGAGAATAATTCTTGCTTAAATAGAAGTTCGATTGATGAAATTAGTTTTGTGTGAAATTAGAAGTTGGATTGAAAAATAGTGTCTTGTTAAACTAGAAGTTGGATTGATGAAAATAACATTTTGTGCAGGTTGAAGTTGAATTGATAATAATAATACTTGCGTAGACTCTAAATGGAAGCCGGATCGATGACGGTTGTCGTGGACATTGGTATTAAAGTGCAATGTATATGAAACATCTTGACTGTGAGACGCCCTTGCAACGGCATGGCTGTGTTACGGCGCCATATAAATTGTCACTGTTATTATTATTATTATTATTATTATTATTATTATTATTATTATTATTATTATTATTATTATTATTATTATTATTATTATTATTATTATTGACATTAATTGTCTGAAAAGTCATCTCAGCAGATCTCAGAGAGCGTTGGCTTCCCATCTTCTCTTGAAGATGGGAAGCGGCCAGATTATTATTATTATTTTATTATTATTATTTTTTTTACGGTTTTATTATTATTATTATTATATAGGCAAATTTATTTCTTCATAAAGCCAACAAACTTATGTACAGACTGATTAAAAGTAACGGTTTTCAATAATTTTATAAGCCTTCGATCAGTCCTGGGCTATTATTATTATTATTATTATTATTATTATTATTATTATTATTATTATTATTATTATTATTATTATTATTATTATTATTATTATTTATTTATTTTTGCCCCGAGGTATACATGATCCCTCAGGGACTTGAATATTACGACAACGGCGCGCCGACAAATGATTGTTATACAAATTATTATTATTATTATTATTATTATTATTATTATTATTATTATTATTATTATTATTATTATTATTATTATTATTATTATTACTATTATTATAAAACGAGATGTTAAAATGCGTACATAATAAAGAACGCTTAAACGATAAATTACTCTGACGACTTGGTAACATTTTATGTGCAGTTTTGAAAACTTCAATTTATAAAAATATTTCTCTGCGCGCTTTTGTCGGCGCGTATTTGTCCTGTGCGCTTGTGTTGTTGCGCGCATTTATTGGCGCGCTTTTGTCGGCGCGTTTTTGTCGGGCTACCCTCAGCTGGTCTGAACATATTGCCCATGTCTCAGCCAAGATAGCTAAATCCATAGGAGCTATTACACGCATCTCAGCAATTTTACGGAACAAAACCTTATTGAGCCTCTACTACTCTCTTGTGTACCCTTACCTGTCTTATGGAAATTTAGTCTGGGTATCTACTTATAAAACCAAATTAAATAGGCTTCTAATACTTCAAAAGCGTATAGTTCGAGTCCTGGCCAGGGCCCCCTTCAATTCTCATACTTCTATACTATTTCAAGAATTATGGATATTGAAAATTGATCAAATTAATAATTATCAATTGGGGGAATTTATGCACCGCAACACCCACAACCAGCAGCTCCCCAACGCATTTTCCAATTACTTCAAACATATAACTGACCTGCGCTCTCACTACACGTGTAACAAAAGCAATCGTGAGCTGTGCCACTCCTCCTTCGCCTGCTACTACACCACCGACACGGTCTTCCTTTGATCATCCATCACCATCGTCATCTGTCAGTCCATCGCAGGGATTCTCAGGGCCGCCAGGACTTCGGATTGCTTCCTGGAATGCCCGCTCCCTTACCGACAAGTTCGCCTATGTTGCAGACTATCCTTGAGAATCAGCTTGACATTATGGTAGTCACCGAAAGCTGGCATCGTGCCTCGGATGGTGTCCCTCTACTCCGCGCTGCTCCAACCGGCTTTGCCATCTTCGACAAACCTCGCAGGTCCACACGGTTCAACTCCACGTGCGTCAATCATCCGGTAAGACATGGAAGTTACCTCAAACGTTTGAGGCGCTTTGCCTCAGTTTTCCCTCAGCTCAAGGTCCGACAACTGTACTCACCATCTACCGTCCTGAGTCCGCACCTATATGTATTACTGCTATATTTTTTGAAGAATTGGCATCAGTTCTGGAGAGCATAGTTACTCGCAACAGTCAACTTGTTATACTTGGTGACTTCAACATCCATCGCGAAGAAAGAACCGAATCTTCTACCAGTAAATTTTTAGAGTTACTAAAACAGTTTGGACTCGTTCAACATGTAAAAGAGATAACACACCGTCAAGGAGGTATCTTGGACTTAATTATTACTACTGATGACACTACTGTACATGAACCATTGAACTTCATGTGCAGCCTCCGACCAATTCTGACCACTCGCTAATTAATTTCATCCTGCCGACTATTCATTCACTGCCTCTTCATACGATCCGAATGGGACTAGACAACAGCTTTCCAAACTTGACTTTCAATTGCTGACTGAGAAATTCCCTGCCTACACATACTCTTCTAGTGTCCGTGACCTGGGTGTCACGCTTGACTCCTCCCTCACATTCACGGAGCACATAATTATCTAACCTGACTCGCTCCTGTTTCTTTCAACTGAGGCGTCTCAGAGCTATCAGACGATCTGTCTCTCCCTCTGTCTTTACCACCATAGTACATGCGTTTATCTGTTCCCGACTTGACTACTGCAACTCACTTCTTATGGGCTTCCCAAAATCAGCGTCTTTCTACCCTTCAATCGGTCTTAGATGCTTCAGCTAGGCTCATAGCCCGACTCCCTCGCTTTTCGCATATCTCTACATATATGCTTGATGTCTTGCACTGGGTTTCTATCACTGCGCGCATCCATTATAAGATCCTCTTTCTAGTCTCAAAGGCGCAGCTGGGCAGTGCCCAGAGTATCTTTCTGACTATATGCGAAAGCCGTTATCTGCGACCTCATCTCGTTCCTTGCACTCTGCTGATTGGCTAGATCTTTTTGTTCCTAGGACTAGGACTGCCTTGGCTCAACCCCGGGCATTTACTGTGGTTGGTTCCTCTACTTGGAATGACCTTCCCCTCATTAAAGGCCCCCTAAACACTGGCTAGTGTTTCCTCTTTGGTCTCTCATTCTTTAAAGACGTTTCTTTTTCCCCGGGTTTTTCGTGCTGAGAGCGCTTCTGAATAGTTATTCTGAGAGAGGCGCTATATAAATCTTTAGATACAATACAATACAATAAGTATCTCGTAGAATTCTCACGCACAAACATACGCAAATTCTCGTTAGTTATACGGGGCCCAAGAGTTTGGAATAGTCTTCCCTCCACTCTACGACATATCCCTAACCTTTATGCTGTTCTGTTAGTAGTTCAGATTTAAATTGCATAACATGTAAATGTACAGCGCAGTGCGTTTGTCAGGCGCTTATTAAAGAAAAGATATTATTATTATTATTTACTTAAAAGAAACCTCCGAGCCTACCTTCTGTCTCCAGATAATATTTTGCAAGTCTGATCATTCTGTACTAGCCGTGATCCTCTTTTCTTCTGTGTTTATCTTTTGTGTTTATTTCTCCTTAGTTTGTCTATTTTAATTTTTTTATTGTTTTCATTATTTTCATTTTTCTATATTAATATGTTAATTTAAATATTATTGCAATAACTGAATAGTTAAGATCCACTTTGGAATAGAAACTTACTCTTATTGATCCTCATACGATTATTGGTTGTCTATTATTGAATTACTCAGTGTATCAGGCCTTATGCTCTATCCGTCCGCCTGTCATTAATTGATTTGCTGATGCACTAACCTACTGTTTTGTATCTGGGTAATGGTAATTTCCTTCTTTTACTGAAATGAGGGCCTTACTTAGCGGGACCTAGGTTCCTTTGGTGCTATGACAATTCGGCACAAGACAATTCGGCGCAAGACAATTCGGCGCGGTCAATTCGGCGCAAGACAATTCGGCGCATGGACAGTTCGGCGCAAGACAATTCGGCGCCTTTTGGTAATGCTTCTATCATCGTGATGTTTCGTTATGTTTCGACATGAAACTTAACATAGATGCGTCCACTTATTATTATTCCTTAATGAAACCTAACGTGAATCCGTCCGCTGATTTATGTTTCGCAATGTTTTATCATGAAACTTAACTTAGGTACGTCCGGTGATTAATGTTTCGCCTTGAAACTCAACGGAGGTTCGTCTAATTATAATTGTTTTATCATAAACGTAATGTAAATCCGTCCACAGATGTATGTTTCATCATGAAGCTTAACGTGGATACGCCAGACGATTAATGTTTATTATGAAACGGCGCTACTTCAGTGTGATTTTCGTTAACGATAACGATAACGAAAATGTTCGTTAACGAAAATAAAATGATTTCGTTAACGATAACTATAACTATAACTAAAAAATATCATTAACTATAACTATAACTATAACGAAAATAACACTAACGAAAATTCATCTTTATTTTCGTTAATACAAAAATAAAAATAGGAAGTGCAATATGGACGATACGACATAAATGAGAACGAAAAATGCGAAATTTTTATTGTGAAATTTGTCAGTTACTTTGGAAACTCGTGTATTGATGAAGCTGAATGTATCCATGCTTCAAAGGTTTTCATTGCTCTGAGTAAATTGTGAAACAGCGTATTAATACGCACAATTTTGCTTATAGACTTAATTATTGTAACTAAGTAGTAACTAAAATTAACTAAAATAAAAATCCATTAACTATAACTATAACTATAACTAAAAAATAATACTAACTATAACTATAACTATAACTAAAATAAAAATCATTAACTATAACTATAACTATAACTAAAATAAAACCTGTAAGGAAAATCACACTGCGCTACTTATCGTAGATCCGATCGCTTGTTAATGTATTTGTATTCTAATTCGCTTGCTAGTTTGTAGCTTTTTAACCGATGACTCTACTCCCATATCAGGTTAAAGTTTTATCGCCAACAATAATAAGGCAATGTTGTAAATGCGAAAGCGCTTTAATAAGTAGTTAGCAAACGCACAGACTTGTATTCTATATATCTGGACAGTGATTGTGTATTAAAAGTTAGAAATATATACCATGCTTTTAACCAACTTCTTTTTAAAGGTCAATTCAAATAACAGTAGGCCTATAATAAATATTTACATTTATTTATATTTACATGATGCCGATCTCAGTTTCCTGAATCTAAATAGCTGCGCCGAATTGTCTTGCGCCAAATTGTCCGTGCGCCGAATTGTCTTGCGCCGAATTGACCGCGCCGAATTGTCTGGCGCCGAATTGTCTTGCGCCGAATTGTCTGGACACCGTTCCTTTCAGGTCTCCCTTATTGACCCTTCTCTCCAGTCTTTTTTGAGATTCTTCAATGCATTTACAATTGTCTCTGTCTGAATTATCTTCGATTGATGTACCTAACACTTGTATTTTCATAATCATCTGTAACTGTTCTGGACTATGGATGGATCAATAAAAAAAATGATTTGATTTGATTTGAAATAGCCAGGACCGTAGCGAGGGGTGTTCCAGCGGTGCAACGGAACAGGGCGCAACTCAAAAGGGGCGCAAATTTTGAGGCGGAATGATTCAATTATTAAACTAAACGTTACCTTTACCTTTTTTAAATTTAATTTGAGTAATGTTACTCGGCTACTGGTCTCTACAGATTATAACAGAATAAATTCGAAACACACACTCACTTTCTATATTCTTTAAAAGACAAAGTTTTATATCAGGCCTATATTGTAGATAACAAATTTGGTCGGTATTGGTTAAGTTGATCTGGGGGAGGCGCTAGATTTACGCTGGGCACAGGGGGCAATAATAAATTAGGCCTATAGTTTGCAACGGCTTTGAAATGGCGGTACAGACTATGACGATGATATGCTGGTGAAGATGATGATGATAATAATGATGACTATAACGATGATTTGCTGTTGACGATGATGATGATTGAAGATGATGAAATTACCATGACATAGAAATGGAAATCTGAAATTGATCACAAATGACTGTGACAACGAAGACGACAGAGGAATTCTAGTCACGTGATTTCGCTGTCATAGCCTACCAAGTGTGATTCCAACTGGAACAGGTGAGGCAAGTAACGGGTTGCTTTGTTCGGCCTCTCCAATTTTCACGGCAGCTTTTCCGAACTTTCCAATCAGCATTTCGTGGAAATGATTAACGACTTGGTCGGTGGAATCAATCAGCCGAATCTCTCCCTTGAAATTCTTTCTTTCGTCCAGAAAGTCTGCCACTGTGTCCACGATGGTCTTGGCAGCGGTAGCTGGTGGGTAGTTTGTTCCACCTGAAATGGCAAGGCTCGTCCAACCCTTTTGCTCCGCTTTTTCCAGAGCTTTCCACATCCCTTCCTCCAAGCAGTTGACCTCGTTTGTTGTTCCATTTTGCCACGGTGGTAATGCCACGTGAATGATGCCACTACAGCTAAGAGACCCTGGCTTCGAGTCGTAGATCTGACCGGGCAGAAGTCTACCACTTGTTTTAACGTGGGCTTGGCATTCATCTTCAATTGTCTGGCCGCCTATTATGAACGACAGTCATCAAAAAAGACATAAACTTTATTATTATACTGTGAAGAACTAGAAGTCTTCACAAAAGGGTTGAATACTACACTTGCTGGCTATGCATACGAACATACGCTGTGGAGTTGAGTGCTCTAAAATGACTATCACACCACGCCATCTACCGACGGCATCCATTATAAAAGGCTGTCTGTAAGGACGCTCGAGGCCCGTTGCCGAGAGGGCGTTTCGGGGAAGAAACCTGCGTCGGTCGATCTGATAATTCCGAACAGCTGCCGCAGGATCTTTCTGGATAGGAGCTGTGCCAAAGGATTCGACAGATCGAGAATCTTTACTAAGATGCTGCATGATTGCCTTAGTATAATTCGTTGAATAACGGTGTCGATTGTCTGAGAAAGAAAAGGATGCCAATATAATCGTTATCTCTGAATTGTGTGTGATGTCTTGTGGATTATGTATATTCAACGGATTTGGAAGAATATAACTCGTCAAAGAATTGCGTTGACGTCCTCTTGAGAAAACGGATTTCTACATCAGTTGCTTGTCTTTTGAATTGTACGGCGAGTTAGCGTGATTACGACGAAGTTTCATAGCAGTTGGATTATACGAACGGCTGTGGAATTCTCTGTGAAGCGTATGAGGTCACTCCGGGAAATTCCTGCATCATCATTATCTTCCTCTGGAAGACGTGATCGCAAAACTCCTTTTGTGAAGGTTTTAATTGTCTTTATAAATTATTGTGTTTATATTACCAGTTTTTAATCTAATCTAGTGCTCATTAACCGTTACTTCTATATTATCTCGAAGTGTATTCTGGCTATAAGCTTAATTGTTTTATCACTTCTGAAGAAATACTAAAATGTCTCAGAGTTCGCTTCGTCTAGTAGGCAGAGATGAAGAAGAAGAGGAAGAAGAGTTAAAGTAAGGACATGGAAGGGTAGGGTCACCTTATCCTCGACCTCTATCCACTGTAGAATTACTCCTGATTATTTTGGACAGAAAAACATACGAATATCTCTTATAATATAGAGGCAGTTCGAATCTGACAGGATTCTGTCGTTGGTGGCTGACTACCAAACTGAACAGTCGGACAACGTTAGTGTATTAATGGAACGCTTGGAACCAATAGAAGGTTCCATCCATGATAGTTTTACCGTGGGTAATGTAAAAGACAAGACCCATACTGGGATAGGCCCCGGTTGCAGTTTATTGCACCGCCTCTCCTACCACCCTCGGCCCTCGGTGATTACTGACGGCAGCAAGGCTATCCGAAGAAGCGAAAGGTTACGTGACCGACCTCGCCCAAACTATCGATTACTCGGAGGAGTGGAACTTAACTACATAGGCCTATGTGCATTTTCGCCGATCCAAGGTAAGTACAGCAAAAATTATTGGACTAATCATAGTTGTAAAAAAACGTTTTTTCGTTTTTTATTTTTGTCCAAAAAACCTCTGCTTCGTTTTTTATTTTTCGTCACGTTTTTTCCGTTTTTTTTTATTTTTTTATGTAACTTTATTTATTTATTTAGGCTACTGTCTGTTATTATTTGTTTAATTTTATTTATTTGTCTGATGGGATATACGTTGTCTCCCTCCCTTCAAGGATTCATCTAGTTTAACTCACTATTTAGTGTCATCAGTTGAGAAATAAACAGCACAGTACAGGAAATAAACTTTACAAAAGTTATTTTAATTTCAAGTTATCAAAAATGCGAAATGTTGTCTTTGTACACAGTAATGTCTGATAATCTGATTAACTGATAAACTGACTGATATTACTTCATAGCAAGTTCTTATAATATAAGTTATTGTAAGTACATTTTTTAATTAAGTATACTCTATACTTACAAAGTTTAGTTTTTTTATTGTTTATGTCAGCATGGACCTATGTGGACTCATGTATACAATTTAAATTTGAAAAGATTTCAATATTTTTCATTTCTCAATTTCTTATTAAACCAAACTTATGAAAAAAAGAAAATAATTGTTGTAGATTAATGTTACACTGGTGTTTACTTATAAAGGTATGTTATTTGCTAATTAAAATTAAATTGTGTAAACAAGGTTTTTAATTTTAAAATGCAGTAAAAGATGTAGCAAAGTCAAATTATTTTCTTTATCGTTTTTCCCCAGTTTTTTATTTTGAATTGATCGTTTTTAACAACTATGGGACTAATCAGGGTAATTTATCGTTTTTGCGCTCTAATTTATTTTATATAGGATAATTTTAAATAGAAGTTGGATTGATGACAATAAATCTTGCTTCTGTAGAAGCTGGATTGATGAAAATAATTCTTGCATAAATAGAAGATGGATTGATGAAAAATACTTCTTACGTAAGTAGAAGTTGGATTGATGACAGTTTTCCTGGACATTGGTATTGAAATGCCATGTATATAAAATTATTTAGAAAGCAAAAACGATTAATTACTCTGTAGTCCGATAATTTTTGCTGTACTCACCTTGGATCGGCGAAAATGTGGCCTATGTCGGGGAAAGAATGGACTTTGGACCTGGAAGACCGGAAGCTGTTTAAGTGGAAGACCGAAGAGAGGACTGTCTTAGAGCCCCATGTTGCCGTCGATTCGATCAGCTAGGCAGCTAGAGTGGTAGACTACAACGGAGTCTTCTACAGCAGTGCTTCCCAAACTGTGGTCCGCGGACCGGTGCCGGTCCGCGAGACCTCAGCTGCCGGTCCGCGACGTGAGTCAAAACAATGGTCAAAATGTCTCAGAATCAAGAAATGGTTCCACCATATTTTTCATATAGCCTAAAATTTCCATAAATTAAAAGATTCGTCCTACAAGTAAATGTATTTCAGCCAAAATTGTAAGCGAAAACTAGAAATTTTGCTCTTAACATTTGCGATTTTTTGACCGGCAAAGAAACCGGATGTGACGTAAGTCCATCGTCTTTAATAATCTGGTCAGTGCATCCGTGAAGAGAAAATATTACACGTCTGCTTCCACATTCAAAACTGTAAGTGCAATTCTAATATATTATAAATTTGAAAATTATAGCAATGAAAAGTAATAAATATATTAATAAACAGCACTAGCATAATTGACTAATTTAATTGACCGTTTTGAATTTTACTTTCCGACCGAAGACGATCCTCGGATAGGAACTGGTTGGATCCGAAATCCATTTATAAGCATCGAAGGCTCGTTTGACTGTCACTTTGGAAGATAAATTGTTGGATCTAGCTCAGACTTGTATACGAGACATAAATTCGAGACCGAGACAGTGGGGTCCGAGACCGAGACAGTGGGGTCCGAGACCGAGACGAGACACCAGGTCCGAGACAGTTCGAGACAGTTCAAAACGAGTGAAATGCATATTGGACCCAAGTCCCGAAACAATTTTTCTCAACGTTTGAAGTCTAATACAAGGGTCAAGTCACTGAAATCAGCCTGAATTGTATAAACTATAAAGAAATTAAATATTTCAGCCATTCTGAAAGCTTCTAAATGATTCTAAAATTTAAACCAACAAAATTCCATATAGGTCCTAGGCCTATTAGCGATTTAGCGACATAAGTCACATCACTCACCTTGAGAAACTAGATGTTGTTTACACAAACGACGAACGGCATGCCATTTATTTTGTTTTTATTGATTTAAAACTGCGTGAATGCAAATTTCACTATTTCAGGTTCTTTATGAGACATTTTAAGATATTTGGAAATTTTGGACTGAAAGTGCAAACTTAAGACTGCTTTTTTCAATACTCTTAAATCTTAATACCAGAAACACCGCTTTTTAAACTTCCTGTCTGTTTGGCACTTCCGATTAACTAGTTATTCGTTCGGCACAAGACAATTTTATATTTTATAACGCAATACTGTACGAAGTTCCGAACAAAACACAGTTTGTACGAGAACTTTGGAGACCGCTTCTACAAGAGAACAAGACTTTCGCTTCGAGACAGTTTCCAAAAAGTCAAGAAATGATCTCGAGACCGAGACCGAGACAGTGGGGTCCGAGACCGAGACATCAAAAAACCTGTCTCGAGACGTCTCGAGACCGAGACAGTGTCTCGAGACAATACAACTCTGAGAGATTCTAGCTGCTGACGAAGGATTGAAGATGGTTTTCAACACAATGCCATCACTAGCATCTTTTTGGATTCATGTCAAAGCAGAATATCCTGAACTTGCTGAAATTGCTCTGAAAGCTCTTCTCCCATTTCCTTCCACTTACCTGTGTGAGAGTGGGTTTTCGTCCATGAGCATCATTAAGACAAAATATAGGAACAGTATGGATATTCGTTCTCCTTTGCGTGTAGCACTGTCCACAATCGAACCACGACTTGATAAGCTTGCAAGCAGTAAACAGGTCCACCGTTCGCACTAGCTAGTCACTGTTACTGATTATGATTTTAGTTCAGCTAGGATTAACTTGTTTAACACTTGCTTTATACTGAGAACTGTACTTAAATTTGTTACGTTTTCCTAACAATATCCTCTCCTGCCAATGTTACTAAACAATTTGGTACCAAATTCCAAGATTTGTTATGCATTCTTATTAAATGTTATAATACAGATAATTAAGTCTCATTCTAATATAAAATATAACAGCCATTATATTTTTAAAGTCATAACAAAAACAATTATTAGACTCGCATTTAAAGAGCAATATAGTCATAGACTTGGCTAAACATGCATTTAAATCAATTTTAATATATATTTGAAGAACTTAGGTGATCGAAGAAGATATATAAGCAATAAATTGGGCACCGGTCCTTCAGCTGTCTGAAAAATTCCTGCCGGTCCGTGACACTGAAAAGTTTGGGAAGCACTGTTCTACAGTGCGCTACAGAAATTAGTACCAGCTCAAAAATAAGACGGCAGTAGAGGACGTGTAATGTCTATAGTTTAGTTAGTTCAAGAAACTTGAAACTGCGCTCAAGATTACTGAAATTACTGACGCAGAGTAGAACATGGGGCAGAGGTTCGCCGACATCACAATAATCCCGTTAGCTTTTTTATGATCCGTAAAGCGTTAATTTTCCACTGGCTGTTATCCTTAAAGTATAATATAGGCATGCGTGTATGCATGCAATTTTACCAAACAGTGTGTTAGCATAAAGTACGATTAAGGTGTGGATGAGCATAGTCACGCATTTAGAGCAATACGTCAATACTAGTCGGATGCGAACATTATGATGCACATGCGAGAACCGTGATCAGCTACATGTACTTTGTTGAGTAGCATGTAGTGTAATATACCCCCGTGATCGATCGAGTCGAGTGCTACGATCGACTTTGCTCGGCCGAAGATCGACTCGATCGACTTCGTCGACCTTCCGTAGACTCTATCGACTTGGTCGACTTTTGCGACTTTGACTGTAGTCTCTTGGCCAAAATAAATTGCTGACGACTGTACCTAAATTACTCATGAATTTCACCCTCAAACTGTTAAACTGTGACTGAACTGGTAACTTGGTAAGTAACATTTAAGGTATTAGGCCTATAACAATATCGTGTGTGGTTGACTTGTAAGTATTAGCTGATCGATGTCGCCGTTGACTCGAAGATCAGCTAGGAAGCTAGACTACAAGGGAATCTTCTACAGTAAGCTACAGAAATTAGTACCAGCTCAAAAATAAGTTTAGTAAGTTCAAGAAAAATGAAACTGCTCAAGATCACTGAAATTATTGTTACTAGCCTATAGTAGTCTGTTGCACATATTGCATAGGTTAGGTTAGGTTTGGAGACTTGCTTGGCTTGGAATCTTTTGGAGGGTCCTGTCACAGTTCAGCAGATGCTAAACGAAACAGCGAAACACAACTATACCCCAGTAGGCCTATAGGCCCTATGACAATTATTGCAACTATTATTTATTGTCCGAACATTGTAAACGTGTTAGTCTCTCTTCATCTTTCACTATACGAAAGCACCAAGAGGCTCATAATCTTCACTGAACTTCAAATCAGGTTCATAAGGTTGTTGTGTGTGTACACAGAATTACGTCGTTATATCATGTACGTCATTTTGTAACGTAGGCGCAAAAAAAATAGTTAACAAAATATTGCATATTCGAGTCAAGTCGAAGAAACAACGATTGACTGGACTTGTCAAAACAAACGATCGACTCGACCTGCAAGTCGATCGAGTCGAAGATTTTTTGACCGACTCGACTTGTTTACGGCCGACTTGATCGACTTACTCGATCGATCACGGGAAATATAGTGCAAGTCTGTTAGCTCACACGATAGAACATAATGCAGATATTAGGGCCTACATGTGCCGAAAGATTTCAGGTTGCGAAACTTGCGATCGAAAGCCCGATGCTGGGGAATAATTATGCAATTAGGACAACCCCGTCATTGTCTGGTCACATGCGCGCGTATTGTCTTTTGTTGTATTGTATTCAGCCATTTATAAAGCGCCTCTAGTAGGGTGAGCATTTCAGAGGCGCTCCCAGTGCGCAAGGCCACAGGAGAAGAGAACGGTTTTGTGAAAAGCAACGGAGGAAGAGGGGTTACTAGCTAGAATTTGAGAGCTAGTAGATGGAGACAGCACATTTCAAAGACAGGGATCAATTGAGGTAAAGGACCGGGACTGAGCCATGGCTGTTCTAGTATGAGGAGCTAGAAGATCAACTCAGTTTACAGAGCGGAGTGAACGATGCAAGAAGGCTGAAAGAGGCCGGAGTAATACATCAGCTAGATATTTTGAGGCAAGACCCCTTTGTGCCTTGAAGACCAGAATGAGGATTTGAATTTAATGCGTGCAGAGAGAGGAAGCCAGTGCAGTTGTTCAAACATGAAGGTAGAAATGTGAGAGTAGCGTGGTAGGCGTCCTATTAATCTGGCTGCTGGATTTAGGACCGAATGCAGAGGTTAAAACGAACCTTGGGAAGACCAATGAGAAGGGAATAACAGTAGTCAATTCGGCAGCATGTGAAAGCGTGAACCAGCGTGGTGAAAACAGAAGACGAGACAGAACGTCGAACAGCCCTAAGACGCCTTTAATCAAAATACGAAGAACGTGTTAGGTCAGAGATAGGTTCTTTAAAAGAAAGTATGCGTATGCCTTTGAACCTTATAGGGCCTATAGTAGGGTGCTCCAGAATGTAATGGATTTTTTAAAAGTTCCAAAAAGTACTGCTCCCCGGCGATTTTCCCATTCCATTTATCACTTTGTACAACTGTACCAAGTTTCAGACCAATTAAAAAGGCTAAGCCTTGCCCCCGGCACAAAATTTTTAGAATTTGTGAAAATATGCGAATTTGCTTAAAATCGGCAATATAATGGAGGAAAAACACAATTATTTTCATGATGATTAACTTCTTTCGTGAACTATTGTGTGCAGAGGGGTAGTATTGGTACCTGTACTTGTACTCAAGTGCAATTTGAGTACAGTCTTTAAGTACTTGAACTTGTACTTGAGACCTAAGTACTTGTACTCGTACTTGAGACCTAAGTAGGCTACTTGGACACAAATGAAATTTCTACAGGCACTCGGGGATACTTTACCAGTAGGCTTTGTCTTTCCTTTAAGTCATTAATTCTTACATTCTGGATATTTTGGCAGTTCTGTATGGACCTCATCTTGTTCAGAATTTCTTCCGGTTGTCTTGCTAAAATAGCGGCCACGGACGGTGATAATGTTAACAAAATAATACTAATATTCCTAGAGCGGTTAAGTTTGATTATGATAATTTCACTTTCAAGGTAAATGCTACTTCTGCTAAGTGCAAGTTTTGTAGTGAGAAAACAACTGGCACAACATCAAACTCTAAACGCTATTGTCAAGAACAGTTTTGCTGGATTCCAAACGTCCAAACAATCAATTTCATCAAAGTCATCATGGCCTCTGATATTTAACCAGGTTGTCACTTGTGATGATAAGGTGCTCGGCTTAACAGAAGATCATGCAAATTAGTGAACAATTAGCTTAGACTTTTTGATGCATGAGGTCTGCAGTTTCGGTTGCTGCAACCGTCTCTGTGATTATCGTGCCAAAATGAAACGTTTGTGTAGCACCTGCTCCACCACTGCCAAAGAAACTTGATGTAGTCCCCAACAAAGCATCTGTCTCATTCACATAAGACATAATCATATCGGCACACATTAAATAAGAACATACTAGTTGTAGGCAGTCTTTGACTATTGGAGCAACACGAAGCAAATTCCTTAATTAGCTTTTACGTAAAACAGAAAAGTGATTCGCAAATGACTACCTAAGTGGCCTATCTAAGCGCGTTTTGATACAGATGACAATGTTTCCATAACAGAGCCATATGCACCATCTCGCACACGCAGCGGAAGACTTTTTCGAGAGGAACATAGAACACAGAGGAACATAGAAAACTCACAATTTTCACAAATGAGCCCCATTCACATATGAATTCCACGTATAAGCCATAGGTTCAGTGGTTTATTGCTAGAAGTCCTATAATACAATTCATAAAATGCATTATTTCGGTGAATAAGCTGGTTTCCCTCTCGCGGCTTTCTTATGGGGCTGAGAATGTTCGACTACTTACATTTACATTTCTCGATAGAGTTCAAATGATTTGTTAGTCACTGCTAACCTAATAATAACAATAATAATATTTTCGTTTATTTAGACAATCCGGTTGACACACCGCAACCGGTTACAGTGTACAATTATGCAATTGAAACAATTCACAATAACACAAATGACAGAAGACATAAATCTTAACTACTAACAGAGCAGACAGCCTGCAATACGCGGCGCCAATGGCAGCCTACAAAGCATGTCTACCCTACGGGGCTCGAACTCGGTACCTCTCGCTCTCCGTGCCAGATGTTATCCAAAGCGCTATCGGGCCCCCCAGGGACCTCTCCGTATGGAGTCTTTGGAAGTGTTTGCACGATCTTCTGTTAAGCCGAGCACCTTATCATCACAAGTGACAACCTGGTTAAATATCAGAGGCCATGATGACTTTGATGAAATTGATTGTTTGGACGTTTGGAATCCAGCAAAACTGTTCTTGACAATAGCGTTTAAAGTTTTGAGTGTGCCTGCATCTAGTGCTCTGGTTGAAAGTGTGTTTAGTTTAATACTAAAACAGTTTCGATTGAATCTGAGTGACAAGATGCTCACATCCATTATATTTCTCAAAAAGCAATATTAGAAATGAGTGCATGTGGCAATACACCATTGCTTTGTAAAGGAAGTAAATCCTTGTTCTTGCAGTAGCCATGTGTACTTTTACTTGTACTGGATACCTTAGTACTTGTACTCGTACTTGATACTTAAGTATTTGTACAGGTACTTAAGACCTCAGTACTTGTATTTGTACTTGCAACCTTTCATGTTCTGGCCAATAAATATGAAACATATTAGTTTTTTCATATATACTTAAATACCGGAAATTTGTGTTTTCAACAGAAAAATGCGATTATTGTTAAAACTTCATCGTGCTGGGGGCAAGGCTTAGCCTTAATGTAAAAGCCTAAAATTTGGATTTTTAGACTCATCTGTATGAGACGCATGGGAAAATGCCCGGGGAGCAATGAATTTTCAACTTTTATTTTCTGGAGCACCCTAGCCTATAGGCTATATAAGGCCTATATATTTATATTTGTTAGTGGCTTTAAACAACTGAACCGACTGGGCGATTTGGATTCAATAGATAGAACATTTATGTGAAACTATTTGGCAATTTAAATTTTTCTAGTTTGACGAATTAAAGAATGAACCACGTAAACGATTAGGCCTAATATTACACTGTCTGTAAGAACGCAACATATTTGAGCGGGTCACCAACCTAGAGTCCTGCTTACCAGCTTCAACGACGACCTTTGCCGCTCCATCGGTGTGCTTCAGGTCTCCACCAATGGGCATGACCATCGCCTGCACCCGACACTCGGTCACGTTGCCCTTCACCACTTTAATCACAGAGCCGTGTAGGCTGATGGTCGATTTCTCAATAGGTCCGGATACACCACCGCTCGCCTGCAATCCACCGTTGGCGCCCGATGCTCCGGAATTCTTTGGTGCTCTCCCTATCTGTACAATCACTTTATTCTTGATCTCTATCTTTTCTTTTGACTCTTTACCACGATGGGATGAGAAGTATCTCGGAACCCCGTAGTGTTCGCTCTCGTGCGTCGTGCAGAGTATCGGTTGCTGGATTTCAATAAGGCGTGTGACAGCCTTCTCGAGGCCTGACTTTGTGCCTCGAACTAAAATTCCCGCTGAATTCTGCATCACTTCTATAGCTACTCCTTCTGCGCTCATTTGATTTTGCATGTCATCTATTTCCTGACTGAAAAACTGTTCAATGTAGGCCACTTTTCCCTCTTCCATCTGAATTAACTGCTCCAAGATAGTGTGTTGCTTCAGAAAGTCTCTAATGTCGCTTTCTATCTGGTCTGTGAAATTCCTCGTACTAACAACCGTCACAGTTGAAGCATGCATATCTTCAGTAGCATCGATGATCTTAAACCTGTCTTCCAGGCTTTTCTTGAAGCCTTTCCATATTTCCTGTTTCATCAGTATCAGCTGGTTGATATCTAATGTAATAGTGGCGCATTGTATTTCTGAGTTAAGTAAAGACAAAACTTCAATGATTTCTTTATCAGCGATTCCAGATACCTCTAAGTCCTGCCCTTTTACATTCCAAAAGACTTTGAGATTCTTCTTTTCGAAAAGCTCTTTGAAATAGTCAATCGCATGGCCCTTATGCAGGAATTTAGCCTTGCGCACGTCAAAATTGTTGAACGTTTTTGTGGAGACATTGTTTACTAGTTCATACATGCGTATCTTTGCCTGATTAATCTCATCTTGTGTTCCTTGAAAGGAAACTTGGTGATCATCGATATTTACCTCAAGATCCTTCGAGATTGTTGGCTCCCCATTTGGGAACTTCAGTGCCTTCAAAAGCTGAAGCTGATTCGGCTTCAGTGCTGTTAAAGTCTCGAACGTTTTGCTTTTACGCTTAGCCAGCTCCTCAAGAAGTCGGTTTCTGATCTCGGCCGCTGCCTTCAGAAAATCACCCACAGCAGCATCAAGTCCGACCAGACGCAGCAAGCAACGGGCTTGGTCCATTTCAACGCTCACCCCGCTCTTCTTAATCGACTCTGCTTTCTTTACGTATTCCTCCCAGATCTCAGCTGAGATTTTCTCGTCCTTGACGGCAATCTTATCCAGGCGAGCGATCATCTGTTCTGAGCAAGTGGCCTCCCATTTGGCCGCCAGTTTGACCACATCCTTGGTTCCAGGTGTCAGAGTACAACACAGCTTAATTGTCCCCTCTTCCGGCTTTTGCCACTGGATGACGCAGTTTAGAGCTTGCATATCGGACTCGATCCGGGTTCTGACCTTAGCAGAGTCGGAAATGAACTTTAGTACTCGCTTGTCAACGGGAACAGTCACGTCCTCTGGAATTCTAACCTTCTGTCGTCTAGATATTGATCCCCCGGATCCTGTCAGACAGTCGTGGAACAGTTCCGTCTTCAGAGGTTGGTCTTCAACCACCTGCTTCTTCTTTAAGACTGTCTGAATAACTGAAAGCGCAATTTGTCAGATTAGTTTTAGACAATCAGAGTTGACAATAACAATAATAATATTCGTTTATTCTGACACATGTTGACATGGCAGCAGCTTGTTTACAAACTTTAAGTTCAGTTCCTAGCTGTTGTTTTTGTCCACAGATTAACCTGTTAAAGAATGTACCGTATGTTCATAATGATTATGATAAGTCAATTTAAGCAGGGATAAAGGGCTTGGGTTGTTAGTCTTGTGTAAAATCCACTCGGAGCAGTTGAGGGATGGAAACCACATCGCCTCATTCTGCTGATCAGTTGTTCTATCTTTGCTTTGTCGCCGCTGTTGGCATAGCCCCACCAGGCAGGAGATGCATACATTAGGTGAGCAATGGTGGTCACTTTAGCTATTTCATGGAGAGAGTGGGAGGGAAGGCCGTGAGAGCGGAGTACCCTGAGAGCGTGTAGTGTCGAGGAGCACGAGAAGAGTGTTTGACACCGATAGTATGCGGAAATCGTAAGCAATTAAAAATCTTGAAAAATTTATAACATCTAAAAAGCTATATATCCCAATACGCTATGTAAAGAAATGTTTCATATTAGTTTGCAAGTCCTCGTGATTAACATCGCTTTTAGTGGACAAATTTGTCCAAAAATACTAAACAGCAAAAGGACAAATAGAAATTTTATAAACAAGATTGCTAATATAATTGTAGACACCTTTTCTATCTTGAAACTCGATGATGACGTCACCGTTTGCTTCTCTTCGGATGCTCTTGATATCTCCGCCTCCGCTTCGTCTCGGATTCTCAAAATGCATTGACAGCATTTCATCGGAAAACGACTTGCTGTCATAAACTAGAACGCATGCGCTTGGCTTGACCTTCTGGACGAATGTCATCTGACCTTGAAATGGCCGTGAAACAACCAGCTTACGAAGTGACGCATAATCTAGTCGAAACAGAAACACAAATGAAAAATCTACTTGTTGTTGTTCTTCCTTTTTCGTTTATTTTCTTCTTCTTTTTCTTCTGCTTCTCCTCCTCCTCCTTCTTCTTCTTTCGTCTTCTTCTTCTTCTTCTTCCTCTTCCTCCTCCTCCTCCTCATCTTCTTCTTCTTCTTCCTCCTCCTCCTCCTCTTCTTCTTCTTTGTCGTCGTTTTCTTCTTCTTCTTTCTCCTTATCCTCCTCCTCCTCCTTCTACTCCTCCTCCTCCTCCTATTTCTCCTTCATCCCTCTCCCGCTCATCTTCCATGCTAATCGAAATCTTGTATGCAGTGTGGATATTCTGCATGCGTAAATCTGATTTGCAACAATCAGTATTTTAGAGAGGTGGACTACGGGTATATACCGGGTGGCGCATAAAAAACGTTCCCAAACTTTGCTAACCTGGCAAAGATCTAATTTAAGAGATATTAAATTTTAATTTATACCAAAATGTTAAGCAATTATTTCTGTGCAGTGTGCACAAATGTCAAATTTCAAGAGAGTATGTTTATTAAGTCACACCCTGCGGCAAGGTTATGACGTCATACCTGTTTACAAATTTTGCACAAAACTACGTCATTTATTTCGCCGCGAAGTAACGAGAGTATCTTGATTAAACTAGTCCTCGAAGTAGTAAACATTAAAACATGGTGTTTTCAAATTATGATCCCGCTGTTATTAAGATATCATTTGAGGAGAAGGGTTGGCGAGGCAAGCGAATCGTTCAGGAAAATCCGCGTAAAAACTGGTCAAGACAAAGCATAAACCGAGTCAGAATAGCCGCGTTTACGGCTCTAGCAATGAACGAAAGTCTTCAATTGCGCCAGAAAGACTTTATCATGAGACTAGTCGTTTCTCTAAAAAATTAATGGTATCTGCTGGAGTTTCGATGCACGTTAAAATAGACATCATCTTCATTGATCCTCAGAAAACCAAAGTCAATGGAGAGCATTACGTCGGCTTGTTACGTGATAAGCTCATTCCCCAATGTCGTAGAGACGTAGACTCTATCCTGACGACAATTACATCTTTCAACAAGACAGTGCTCCTTCACATCGTTGCAGATTGGCTCAGCAATTTCTTCAAGCAAACACCCCTGATTTTATCCACAGTGATGCCTGGCCACCAAACTCTCCCGATCTAAATCCTCTGGACTACTATGTATGGAACGCCCTAAAGGAGCTGGTGTATGCTGGTCGCAGAAAACCGTTTCTAAATACTGACGAACTTAAGCAGGTCATTGAAGCAAAATGGTCTTTTTTAGACGACACACAAATACAGAAGTCAATAGGACAGTGGAAACAGCGTTTAAGGGTCGTTACAAGAGAAGGCGGAGGATCAATTAAACATGTGTTCGCGTAAAGCGTCATCATAAAACAATTGTGCAAAATTTTGACCATGGGTC
Organism: Aporrectodea caliginosa; assembly: GCA_020284085.1. NCBI lineage: Eukaryota > Metazoa > Annelida > Clitellata > Crassiclitellata > Lumbricidae > Aporrectodea > Aporrectodea caliginosa. The sequence continues at coordinate 272,744 of JACEVL010000924.1, forward strand.
ATACAGTTCTAACAACAATTTCTCTCAAACTGTTGAGTATTTTGCGCTACATTTTGGCTGTTTTGTACAAATATGAATTATGATTAGTTTGATATACTATGATTCAATTTACTTTAAAATTGTTTAATTGCCAGGTTAACAAAGTTTGGGAACGTTTTTAATGCGCCACCCGGTATAAGCAGGTGCTATGAATATTGATTTCCAGATGTTTAACCTATATATACTTAGAAACATAAGGACCTCAGTATTGGATAGCTGCAAATGTACTCACTTGGAATGCTCTTGAAGTCCAATAGGACTAGATCTGGTAGAGGACCACGATTGAACTGGATGATCTGACATCCAGCTGCCTTTTCCAAGAACAGTCTGAGGTCTTCGTCCTTGAAATCCGGTGGTAGATCACCAACCAGAAGTTTCAGCTCATCTGTTTCTCCGACTACGATCGGTGGAGGGGGAGCGGGTTTCAGAGCCTCTACCACCAGCTGGACGGACTCCAACTGATGTGAGCGCCCAATTACTCTTCTGCAAACTAAATCAGTGCAAGCAAAGTAATTTAATTAACTAAACATGCTTCAAGCTCTATTTTTCTTAACTCTGGTAGACACTATAAGACTAGTGTCAAATTAAGCACAGTCATTCCCTATTTTTTGTTCCTAATCCAGGACCAATGTCTGAAGTCGCTAAGAATTTGAAGATTTCAAATGACTTCGTGCTACTGTAGTGTAAAACTTACTGTTACATTATCACATAACCACCTCTGTGTATAAACAATTACCATACGGCGAACCAGTAAGCGAGATGGAATGCCCTTCAGCCAGACCCTTTGATATCTATCTTTATACACTAATTGAGAATTAAGGCCTCTGTTGTGTCTCTCTTGAAGAGGCGATAAATAAATCTGTAATTACAATTACAAAATAACAATTTACATACCTTCTGGGCTTTTGTAGACGACAACTGCCCATCCGCCATCTTTATCGAAGAGGAATTCATCGAATTCCTCACCACCTGATCGCTTTGCGCTTTCAAAGTGCACCTCAAGAATGTATTGGGAAATCGTCGGCGGGATGTTAGTCACCCGAACGGCGCAGACCTGGTCGATGAGGTCAGAGGTCAGGCTTTCCAGTGCAATGACCTGAATCGCCTCGGTTCCTAGCTTATGCTCCTCTTTCTCCAGGATTTTCATCGCCGCTGTAACGGAGCGAACATCAGCGAATGCGGTTTTGTGTAGAAGCAAATTTCTTAACTGTGTTTCAATAGAGCTTCTCATTTGGCAAGGTTACTGCTAGGCTTAAAATATGCGCAACGACATACGAAGTTACGAACTGTTTAATTTGTGCGTCGATGTGTAACATGTGTTTTTTTCGTCAGATTGGTATTTTCCAGCTCGCTGATTGGACAGGAATCTAGGCGTGGAGCGCTCTAACGTAGTTCTGCCTGCCGGTGTCACGAAATAGAGTATCCCCCATTAGAATTGTATCCCCTTAGCGAAATGAAGTATCCGGCCGGATGAATCTGAACGTGAGGGACTATCCCCCTCGTTCAAAAGTATCCCCCATGAGTCGTACGAAATCATCCCCCATTCAAAAAGTATCCCGCGGCCAGCGGAAGACAGGATAAAGTATCCCCCTGCAACTTAATTGCAAATGGTGCAATTTAAGTCAATTTTTGAACCATAGTTGGCAAAAACGGTTAAAAATTAATCAAAAACGTTAGAACGTCTTCTTTTCAACAGCAAAAAAAACAAAAACGGGAAAAAACGAAACAAGAAAATAATTTCACTTTGTTACATCTTGTACTGCATTTTAAAGTAAAAACCGTATTTAAACAATTTAATTTAAATCAGCAAATAATCCAACTAAGTAACATTAAGTTACAACAATTATTTTATTTTTATATGTCTTGTTAAATAAGAAATTGAGAAATAGAAAAATTGAAATCTTTTCTAATTTTAATCGTAAATATAAGTCCACATAGGCTAAGTCCATGTTGACTAACATAAACTAACGTAATTAAAAACTAAACTTTGTAACTATAAAAACTTGATATGGAGTAATATCAGTCAGTTTATCAGTCAATCGGAGATTACTGTAGGCCTATATAAAGACAACATTTCGCATTTTTGGATAACTTAGAAATTCAAATAACTTTCATATATTTTATTTCTGGTACTGTGCAATTTATTTCTCAAATGATGACATTAAATAGTTACATAAATTACCTGAATCCTTGAAAGTACGGAGACAACGTAAGGGATTTCAGACAAATGCAATTTAAGACACAGTGTCATGAAAAGGAACTACGGTGCTAATTGGGTGACTTGGCAGCTCGCGCTTGATATATATATATTCATAAATTATACGCATTAAAAAATAATACCTTATACCCGTGCATTCATATCCCCCGGGGATGATTTCACACGATGGGGGATAGAAATGGTTTATCCCCGGGATAGGCTACTCTATACCGGCATAGTTCATCCAGGGGGATAAATTCATTCATCCCCCGGATAGTCGTAGGCCGGATATTCTATTTCGTGATACCGGCATCACATCATGCGGAGTTTCCAATTATCCACTTCAAAATATATTTAAAATATATAAAATTTTAAAAATTTCAACATTTATTCATACCTTCACACCTTCACAAATTCATACCTTCGAAAAATGATAACTTTAAATGTCTAAACATCAGTTTAAAATGAGAAATGGACCTAGGCGATGGCGTCGGCTCTCTAACCACTGAACATTGGACTCAGCAATATACGGCTGGAGAACAGAACAGGATTGGGGCAATCTGCAAGAAGCCGTGGAAACAGTAACACTCCGGAAAGAGGCACGCTACTAGTGGTGGTGGTGATTCAAATCAAATTCAAATTCAAATTTTTATTATAATCGATACTATGAATAGGGTGCTCCAGAAAATTAAAAGTTGAAAATTCATTTCTCCCGGGCATTTTCACATGCGTCTCATACAGACGAGTCTAAAAATCCGAAGTTGAGGTTTCTACATTCAGGTTAAGCCTTGCCACCAGCACGATGAAGTTTAACAATAATCGGTATTTTTCGGCTGAAAACAAATTGCGGGTATTTGGATATATATGAAAAGACTAGTATGTTTTCATATTTATTGGTCAGAACACGAAAAATACAAGTACAAGTACAAGTAATGAAGTCTCAAGTACGAGTACAATTACTTAGGCATCAAGTACGAGTAGACCTACAAGTACTAATGTCTCAAATGCAAGTACGAGTACAAGTAGGCCTACTCATGGCTACTGTAAGGACAAAGATATAGTTACTTCATTGACAAAGCAATGATGTATTGCCACATGCACTCGTTTAGAATTTTGCTTGTTTTTTCGAGAAATATAAAGGATGTGAGCATCTTGTCACTTAGATTCGATCGAAGCTGTTTTAATATTAAACTAAGCACACGTTCAACAGGAGCGCTAGATGCAGGCACACTCAAAACTCTAAGCGCTGGTTCATACAGTTTGTCAAGAACAGTTTTGTTGCATTTCCAAACGTCCAAACAATCAACTTCATAGAAGTAATCATGGCTTCTGATATTCGACTAGGTTGTCACTTGTGATGACAAGGTGCTCGGTTTCACCGAAGATCCTGTAGGCTACAGTAGTGACCAAATAGCTTAGATTTTTTTATGCAGGAGGTCAGCACAACACTGCAGTTTCGGTTGCAGTAGCCGTATGCGTGATTATCGTGTCAAAATGAGACGTTTGCGTAGCACCTGCTCCACCACGGCCTAAGAAACTTGATGTGGTCCCAAACAAGCGTGTGTTTCATTCACATAAGACCGACTCATATCTGTACAAATAAGAACATACTAGCTGTAGACAGTTTTTGACCGATGGAGCAACACAAGAAAATGCATTAATTAACGTTTTAAGTAGCGCACAAAAGTGATTCGCAAATGACTATCTACGTGGCCTAACTAAGGGCGTTTTGAGAGAGATGACAATGTTTCCTTAATGGAGCTATATGCACCATCTCGCACACGCAGCGGAAGTCCATTTTCCTCCATGATATTGCCGATTTTGGGCAAATTCGCATATTTTCACATATTCTAACATTTTTTGCTGGTGGCAAGGCATAACCTTTTTCAATTGGTCTGAAAATTGGTACAGTTGAACAAAGTGATGAATGGAATGGGAAAATCGCCAGGGAGCAGTATTTTTAGGAACTTTTTCGAAATATATTCTGGAGCACCCTAACTATGAGTAGTGAATACAATGTACACGTATGAGTATACAGTCATTAACAGTTCTCATTTAGTAAGTGCCATTAATAGGTGAAAAAAATTGAAGAGGTCATAGTCTAACAGGTAAGTAGTAAAAATCGATTCGTGAGGAGAAGCCCTTGAGGCTTATCTAGTCTTCCCACTATGATAAGGACAAATTGATTGGACTTGAAAGGGAACATAAATCAGTTCAAGTAACTTAGAATGAGAAATAAAGACAGTAGTAAAATAACGGCCGTTAAGTAAGTGCCATTTATAGGCCTGTTTGAAGAAGTTTAATGAGCTCTGATTACGGATGCCAAGGTCAATAGAGTTCCATAGTTTAGACCCAGTTATTCTACGAGAAAAAATCCTAACATTAGTTTTACAGATTGCAGAGTGAAGATTAAACCGAAATCTAGTGTTGTAAGCGTGGACAGAAGCATTAGTCGAGAAATAGTCTTTCAGTATACTGGGTAAGATGTGGCTCTGATGTCGGGTCAGGAAGGTAGCAAGTTGGAGTTCATGTAAGTCAAAGATAGTTAATAAGTTTAAACTTTTAGACAGACTAGAGGTCTTAGCCAAGTAGCGTACACTAGCTATGGTTCTCACAGACCTCTTTTGGAGTAGGGGAAAGGTTTGTAATATGGACAGCCTAAGAAACTTATACTATTCCATAGTACAGAACGATTGAGTGCGTAGTTTTGTTTATTCCGAGCATTTCTAGGCATGAGTTGTGACCAAATATGAAAGAATGATTCCTAATTCTATGCAAATAAATTTTTTAAGAATTTTTTCCTAAATACGGATAGTGGTTCATATTGCACGACCATGTGTGTAATATGAACCACCACTGTAGAGGTGAAATTGCAATGTTTCTGTGCCGCAGACTGATATTAAAACAGTTTTAAAATATTAAATGATTAGACTAATCATTAAGAAACAATTTGGTCTATGCCTAAGGCAAACATCACTAAGAAGCGGTGACAAGGAAAAGTAGCCATAACTAGGCCTATTTCTACTGTCTAATTCCATAAAAAAATAGGGCCCATATTACACATACAATCACAGGCCCATATTACACACAAGGCATGCCTGGCGGAAATCTGTCATAGCGTAATCGACGAATGAATTGTAGATCAACAAAGGTATGTTTTTATATGACAAAGAAATTGTTTACCTTCTGAAACAGTGGGGCATAGCCCGGCTGAAATCGTAAACTACACAACAGCTGTTGAAGTTTAACCAATATTATAAGCAATTATACGATAGCCCGACAAAAGCACGCAGACAAAGGCGCGCCGACGAAAGCGCCAAGAAAAATAATTTTGTAAATTGAAGTTTTCCAAACTGTACACAAAATGTTACAAAATTCTATTTAAGCAACATAAATTTTTCATTCAATCCAACTTTTAGGCCAGAAATAGGCGCTAATTTCGTTTCACTTGCATGGCTCTTTGGGAGTAGCCTACCTATGAAGTTACCCGGTACGTTATATTTTATAGCTCCGCACTTTTGTGTTGCGCGTTTTTGTCGGGGTTGATATCATTGCGCGCATTTGTCGGCGCTCTTTTTGTCGGCGCTCTTTTGTCGGTGCGCCTTTGTCCTGGGCGCTTTTATTACGGCGCCGCAATGTCTATCAATACAGAAACATTGTTGCTTTTCGTGCAGAAGTTATGACCAACGGCACACATTCAGAACAGGCAGTTGGAATATAGTTGACGGATAGTTCCCACTGTAAGAGCTCTTCGTAGACATGATAGGTGGAAAACAGTCGAGGACCATATTACACAATGGCCCATATTACAAGCCTTTCCCGTAAGTGTATTGGTTGGAGTGAATTTTTATATCCATCTGCCCATAGTATAGGTTTATAGCACCATAATTAAGGTGGGGTATAATGAAAGTATTATAATATTATAACGTTCTAAGAGTATTAGGGAAGAGTAGCTTTAAGTCTTCTGATAACCCCTATAAACTTAGCTATATCTAATTCTAAACTAAGTTAACGTGGGCGTGCCATTTTAGGTGTTCATCAATAATTATTCCTAGAAATTTGACTTGAGCTACCTTCTTTATGGGGATGTTATTAATACTAATAGCCTTGCTAGGGTTCTCCTGGACTTTCCTTCTGGAGCTAGAGAAGATAATATAATTAGTCCTTTTTGACGGACAGAAGGTTAGCATGATCTCTGTCGCCCGGTTTCCGACTTAGCCTCTCGTCGAGCTCTGCGCTCTTCGACTAAGGGGAGCTATTGGTCCCTCGGGCCCGCTCCTCGGTCAGACAGCGTCGAGCCTTTTCGGTTGTTGGCCCCTCCACTTGGAATGGGCTGTCGCTTACGTTACGATTACTGCCCCGGAATGATTTGCCTGCTTCCTACCAACTGCTAAAGTCCTTTCTGTTTGGCCGTGGCTGGGCTGGGAGCGCCTCTGAGTAGGTTTCTTGAAGACGCGCTATATAAATATCCGGAATGAATGAATGAATGAAACCAATTGGTCAAGTGAAACAGTTCAGAATTCATGGCATGATATAAGTCGTGGCCATTATCAGCAGTGATAAAACAGTAGTGTTAGCTGCAAATAAGTAGAACAGAAGCTTGTAATAATATCATTGACATAAATGATGATGATTATATGATGATGATGAATATGTTGTTGTTGTTGTTTTTGCTGTTGTTGTTGTTGTTGATGATGATGATGATGATGATGATGATGATGATGATGATGATGATGATGATGATGATGATGATGATGATGATGACGACGACGACGACGACGACGACGACTATGTTATAACGGATTTTGTTAGTTTAATAATAGAAAACTTAAGTATACTATAGCGTTTCTAAACATAGCAGCTGTCGCTATATTTCAGAACAGTATACTGTATGCTTAAAATCGTGTACATAAATAAGTTCGGAGACATTTGATGAGATTACCGCCTGGGTCACTGAACGTGATTGTTGCCACTCCCTCTTGTCTGTCGTACGTCATGGTCTTGATGTCACCTCCACCGGATCGCTTCTTATTCTCGAAGTACATCCTCAGGAATTCCTCTGACGTCGTCTCAGGAATTCCACTCACTTCGATCGTATTTGGAGCCTCTTGAACTGCAGAAGTCTTTATTGGACTTTTTCGGACAGAAGAAGCTGGCTTCGTGACTTCATAAATTTTCCCAGCAACTTTCACTAATCCTCGCTCCAGAAACGTGGCAGCCACTACATGCGAAACGTGTAGTAATTCGTATAGAGGTGCATGTACATGTAGGTGGAGCAACCCGCAAGTTTCCTTATCAATAATTATAGCTATTAATATGTTTGCGAATTAAATCATAGGCCTATATCGTGTCACTATTACCACCAACAACTATTTATTTGACTGATAATGAAAATTAATAATACGGTCTATAAAAATCGTTTACAATTAATCGAAATATATAGGGCAGAATAAAAGGCACATGAGACATCGCCCGCTAACAATAATTAAGTAATTTAAGTAAGGTGACAAAATGGCATAAAGTCGGGAATGTAGATCTACATTTATATAAATAGCGGAAACACATGATATCTACATAATAAAGCATACACATGTAATGAAAATCAGAATTGATATTACCGTTTTCATCCACAAAAGTTGCTGCGACCGAGTCGTCTGGATTTCTAAGTACGGATTCCAGTTGCCCGCCTCCGATTCTCTTGCTCTCAAGGCTCAGCTCCAGATTCTCCATGTGACTCTCAGGTATGTTATGTACGATGATGGTCCGTGGACAGATCACTTCTTCCTCCGCCTTGTCCCCTCTGCTTCCATCTGACATCGGCCACGCGATCTGTAACTTGCTGCCACCAAAGATCACTTTTCCAAGAGCGACAAAGTGCTCTGCGACTGTAATAGCATAGTTATTTGTTCTTGAAGTTAGTAACGAAGCTTAAAGTAATCGAACAGCCATATTGCATACGTGCATACATACATACATGCTGATGTGTGTGTGTGTGTGCATGTATGTGTGCATGTATGAATGTTGCCCATTCATGAATATATATATCATATTTCGCCTTTAAAGTACCTGATTATTCATTCAGAGAATTTATATGTAGGCCTATATATATATATGTATGTATTTGATTGATTTATTTGTTGCACAGAACAGGTTCACAGTTACAGTCATGAAATAGCAAGCACAGTGCAACAGGAGCCAAGAAAAGCAAATAGCTTATACTAAGCTTTACCCCTCTTTCTTGATTATTATTCATAAATGAATTTGATACTTAATTAGGACTTAAGTATGACTTAACTAATATTAAAAGTAGTAACAGAATAATAACAATAACAGCAGTACAGCACTACAATAATACCAATATCAAAATGAGGTAATAATAAACTTAACAAAAATTTGAATGCTAACATATTAAATGCAAATTATGACTTAGATAAAGACAGGTGAGCATAAAGAAGTATATTGACCAATAGCTACACATCATCATTAGAATATTTTAAAAGCAAAATGTTTTTAATTTTTCTTGAAAATGTAGAGACTATTTTCTCTTTTAACATCATCCGATAAAGAGTTCCACAATCGAGGACCAAGAATTCTGAAACTATTAAATCGACAAGTAGTGCGGGCATAGGGGACAACATATTTAGGTATTAGACCCACGAGTATTAAAGGAATGAATCTGAGCAACTTATGTAAAATAATTTTTTAAATATGGAAGGTAAGGTTATTTCCAAACTTAAACATAAGTATTACAATAGACATGTACGATAGGTCGTAATTTTTTAGAATATTGAGTTTATTGAATAAAGGGTTAGAGTGAGCCAAATAAGATGAGTGGGAAATAATTCGACATGCAGCTTTCTGAAGTTTCAGTATGCGATCAAAATTGCAGGTTTTGTAAGGAGAATCCCAAACAACACAGCAGTAGTTGATATATGGTTCTAGTAGAGTATGATACAATAGTTTCAGTTTATCAGCATGTAAATGTCCAATCTTACGTAATATGCCAACTACCTTTGATACCTTAGTGGTGATCATATCCACATGTTTGTTCCATTTAAGCTTATCAGTAATTAAAACACCCAAAAATTTGCTTTCATGTACACGAGGGAGTCGCACATTATTTAGATATATGTTGAATTCCGTATCAGGAATCACCCTATTACCAAAAATCATAAAATTAGTCTTATCTAAGTTCAAAGATAACAAGTTTGTAGAAAACCAATGGCTTATCAGCTTTAAATCATTATTTAGAGTTTCAGCTAACATCAAGGGACTATGCCCGGAGGCAAAAATATTTGTGTCATCAGCAAACATGATTAAATTTAATGCTGTCACAGACTGTAAATCATTTATGTATAATATAAACAGCAAAGGTCCTAAGATTGAACCTTGAGGAACCCCACATTTAACCAACAAACTAGTTGAGGAAGAATTATCAATAGAGACATATTGCAACCTATTTGATAAGTAGCTAGAGAACCAATTTAGAGGCATGCCTCTGATTCCATAGTGTTAAAGTTTACCTAATAGTATCTTGTGATTCACTGTGTCAAAAGCCTTTTGCTAGGTCTAGAAAAATCCCTATGGTCAGTTGATATTTGCTAATATTGTCTGTAAGCTCAAGAAGTGCCATGTAGGTAGAAAAAATTTCTAAAACCAAACTGGCTATCCACAAGTAAATTATTTTGAGTTACAAATCCAAGAAGTCTATTATAAACAATTTTTTCCAAAATCTTGGCAAAAGGAGATAAAAATGGATATTGGTCTATAATCACACTTTTAATTTATCACCCGACTTACAAATTGGAATTACCTTAGCAATTTTCAGTTGTTCCGGAAAGATACCATTAGATAATGATAGGTTAAATATCTCAGATAATACGGGTGAGATTTCATAGGAGCATTGTTTTAACATCATTACTGGAATGTCATCAAACCCTTTACTGTGGGAATTTTTTAGTGTAGCAATAATATCAACAATTTCCTGGGGTGAGACTGGGTTAAAGAAAATTGAGTGTGGGAGTCTGGATTTTAAGTAGTCAGTGTGACATTCAGAAACAGGAGAAATACCCTGGGCAAGCTGAGGACCAATATTATTGTTAAATCTATCAGCTATAGCCGTGGGATCAGTTAAAGTCTTTCCATCATGAGTAATCTCAGTAATATTGCCCTTATAAGTTTTCTTACCAATAACTGTATTAATAATTTTCCACACTTTATGCAAATTGTTTTTGTGATATTCCAGTTTTATCTGCATAGTAATTTTTAAGCTACTCTGAGCAAAGTGGTTAGCTGTTTCTATAATCTTTATATTTTTTAAAAAGATTATCATTACCACCAGTTTTTCTTATGCATTCTATTCTTTTTTTGTTATCGATTTCTTTAGAGCTATTGTTAGCCATGGTATATCATTTGACTTATGTTTAACCACTGAAGTATATGGTGGAAAATTATGATCATAGAAATAGGTAAATTGCTTTTAAAAAGGTGTTGAAAGACCTCGATGACTGTTCCCTCCACATATAACTTGCAAGATCCTGTCTAAATTTCATAAGAGACTCTTCAGAAAATATTTCCTTTGATAGCAAAACGTTTTGGTTATGACTGGTTTAACCATAACCATAGCCATAACCATCAATTTATTGCACCAAACATTGATAAAGTAACATTTCGCTGTACAAAAAACAAAGATCAGTTGGTCACAAAAGGGAACCAGTAGGAGCCAAACCGATAAAGTACAAGCCAAACCGATAGAGTACAAGCCAAACCGATAGAGTACAAGCCAAACCGATAGAGTACAAGCCAAACCGATAGAGTACAAGCCAAACCGATAGAGTACAAGCCAAACCGATAGAGTACAAGCCAAACCGATAGAGTACAAGCCAAACCGATAGAGTACACGCCAAACCGATAGAGTACAAGCCAGACCGATAGAGTACAAGCCAAACCGATAGAGTACAAGCCAAAGCCAAACCGATAGAGTACAAGCCAAACCGATAGAGTACAAGCCAAACCGATAGAGTACAAGCCAAACCGATAGAGTACAAGCCAAACCGATAGAGTACAAGCCAAACCGATAGAGTACAAGCCAAACCGATAGAGTACACGCCAAACCGATAGAGTACAAGCCAAACCGATAGAGTACAAGCCAAACCGATAGAGTACAAGCCAAACCGATAGAGTACAAGCCAAACCGATAGAGTACAAGCCAAACCGATAGAGTACAAGCCAAACCGATAGAGTACAAGCCAAACCGATAGAGTACAAGCCAACGCCAAACCGATAGAGTACAAGCCAAACCGATAGAGTACAAGCCAAACCGATAGAGTACAAGCCAAACCGATAGAGTACAAGCCAAACAGATAGAGTACAAGCCAAACCGATAGAGTACAAGCCAAACCGATAGAGTACAAGTCAAACCGATAGAGTACAAGCCAAACCGATAGAGTACAAGCCAAACCGATAGAGTAGGAGCCAAACCGATAGAGTACAAACAAGCCAAACCGATAGAGTAGGAGCCAAACCGATAGAGTACAAGCCAAACGCCAAACCGATAGAGTACAAGCCAAACCGATAGAGTACAAGCCAAACCGATAGAGTACAAGCCAAACCGATAGAGTACAAGCCAAACCGATAGAGTACACGCCAAACCGATAGAGTACAAGTCAAACCGATAGAGTACACGCCAAACCGATAGAGTACAAGTCAAACCGATAGAGTACACGCCAAGCCGATAGAGTAAGTCAAACCGATAGAGTACAAGCCAAACCGATAGAGTACAAGCCAAACCGATAGAGTACAAGTCAAACCGATAGAGTACAAGTCAAACCGATAGAGTACACGCCAAACCGATAGAGTACAAGCGAAACCGATAGAGTACAAGCCAAACCGATAGAGTACAAGCCAAACCGATAGAGTACAAGTCAAACCGATAGAACACCAGCCAAACCGATAGAGTAGGAACCAAACCATAATCAAAATCAGTATCCGTAAGAGTAACGACGTTTCTGTATTGAAAACGAAGGACTCGATTTGACCAGCGAGGAATTGAATTTCATTCGCACCTAACTCCGCCACTGCAAGTCCGTGCCTTAGTACCAGGCAGTGCCAGTCCCAAGCTTTGATGAAGGAGGAGGAGTAGGAGGGCGACGCTAATGATCTTTGCTATCCCACAGTGGCGTTATACTGAAACTACTACTACTTCATTTGCATCTCTGCCGTTAATTGCAGTCAGACGCATCGAGTCGGAGACGGGCGTTTCAGTTCGGCAGATCGGTGAGGGGAAGATGCGCTTGATCGGTCCGTCCGCAGCGATTGCCAAGGCCAAGCAAGAACTCCTCAAAGTACGGAATCAGCAGGTCTGCAGACATGGGCGTATTTAGGGGTGGTTTACGGGTTCAACCCCCCCCCCAAATAAATGCATTACTGTTATTGAAAACTAAAAATATTAGAAAAATACGACCTTTAGGAAAATTTGATTAAGCTTAGTTTGCATGAATTGAGTCCAGATTGAACCAAGCAATCATGTCGCAATACTGAGCAAATTCAAAACCGTATATTCTATCTGTCGTTTTGGCTTCTACAGGTGTTGTTATTGCGGAAAGCTAACCATATATTTATAGCGTTTCATTAATAAAATTTAATTCTTATTTGCACCTATATAGGGTCTTCGCACGTCCTTGGATATGATGATACCGAAGCAGTTCCATCGCATCATTATCGGTTCCCATGGCGATTCGATCAACCGCATTCGCGAGATGTTCAACAACATCCTTGTTGCTTTTCCAGAGCCTCATCGACTCAGCGATCGGGTAACATTGACCGGTGCAGAGTACGACATTATACGATGCTACAAGTATCTTCAGCAGCTCACCCAGGAACTGGTTGGTAATTTCTCAGACAGCCATGTACTATAATGTAATGTAACAAGACATAATTATATTTGTAAAGCGCCACTTAAGAGTCTGTCAGAAGCGCTCAAGATGTGGCCATCAAACAGCTGAAAAGTGTGTCTTTAAGAGTCTATAAAGAAAACCATAATATTATAGTCACATACAGCATTTGTATATGTTCGTTTATTGATAGGCCTAACAAGCTTGCAAATCGCAGCAAGGTAAATAACTTACAGCATTAGTGACTCGAACAGAGGGCTGAAGAGCATTCCAGATCCACCATGTTCATATAGCAGGCTAAAAGTATGGCTTGAATGCCTTCTTGCTGGCGGTAAGTTTAGGATTAATTTGGCTAAACAAACCTGGTTGTCAGAGAATAAATTAGAAACCCGAAAGAATGAAGATTCTGTAACGCTTGAATGGCCTATGCTATAGTCTTCAACATTACCCGATGTGCCCATGACGTTGGTACTGTATATAGGTAGTGTGTCCATAACAGATGTAAAGCGCATTCTTTTCAAGCAGGTAGTTTCATTAAAACACTTAAACCTTTATATCGGCGTTGTAGATCCTACTAGATCATTTTCACGAATTACGCAGAATGTGCTAGTTTGTTTTCAAGGTAAAATATACATGATATACTTTTTACAAGTGTGTCCATAACAGATGATAGTTAGAATTTTTTTATTATTACCAGCAGCTATATATCTAGAAGTTGTCCCTTCGCTTTCAGGACAAGGTATATGTGATTAACGAAGTTGTGTTATGTTTGTTCTAGACTAACCAGAACCATTCGCTGGAACTTCGGATCTGCAAACCGCTGCACAAAATGATTGTAGGAAGAGGAGGCTCCAATATCAAGCGGGTAGGCCTAATTATGAGGCTGGTGTAGTCTATATATTATTTAATACACTATAGTTATTACACTACCGGTACTATTTAAAACATGTCTGTTACTCAGCAACTGAGTCTTTGTGTGAGCGAATTCGTACTACTATTTGCCACTTCTAGCAGAAAACTATATAGCCTATACTGGCACTAACAAAATAAACAAAATCGTCCAAAAATGTGTAATTTTAAGAACTCACCTGTAACCAAAATAAACCTGAATCAACTCCGCATATATTTGTCCTTAGACCTAGACTCTACTTAGAGTAAATTAAATGGTGTAAAATTAAGAAATTGGCGTCATTAGTGTTTTGCGATTTTTGCAGTTTTTTTTATATAAGCTGTCTTGTCTCAGATACGAGAAGAGACTGGAGCGAAAGTTGAACTTCCAAGTGAGACCAGTCTCAGCGAAACCATTGTAGTAACAGGAACTGTGGAGAACGTCGAAAAGGCGAGGGCGGTCATAGTAAACATGGTGAAAAACTGGGTGAGTCATTTTTATATCTACTACTACTACTACTACTATTCCTTTATTTCACAAACTCGTTGACACAAACGCAACAAGATTACAAAATCAACAGTTTAGATATCGATTAGACAAAAATAATAGTCAAATAGATAAGAGGGCTAGGAATGTATTAATAACTGAGACCTATTGCTAAAGAAAATTAGTGTATAGCCAATACACCATAAAGTACTCTAGGTATGAAATTTCGATCATCCCTATCCGGCAGAGTGAAATCAAGACAGCTTATATATCTCGCTATATGGATTTGGTTAAATTGATTGCCGCACTTGTTAAACATGTAGCATCATTATCTGACATAAAAATGACGATGTGATTATATGCAGTGACGACTTGAAACACATTTCCAACCCATATTAAATCATTCCTCTTTTAGATCTGTTTGGATTGCCGTGTTTTGCGCATTTATTCTGAATTTAAAGACGCTATAAGCTGCTTAGTATATAAATGGCCAGATGCTATACATTCTCATGTACATAAGTGAGCCGTGTATCTCTTAACTTTGCGCTAATAAGAGTTCCTTAAGGACATAGAAAAGCCTCATCTGAATCTGATGACTATGGGTAGGCCTATAATTAATTGCAGCTGACTGCGATACTGTTGTCTAGACTCTAGACCATGTTGAAATTGTATAGTAGGACTACACGTAGGTCTACAATTTCCAAGAGTTCATCTCTCTGAATAAATTCTGTACCGTTTTTAGTCTCATTAGTGTTCGCAGCAGGTGTCTGCGAAGTCATTTGGCACGCACAAAACAGCTAAAATAAGAAAATGTATTTCTGACAAGAGAAGATAATTAATTGGAAGATGTTTATTCATTTTGTCAGCGTTTTGCAAGGGCATTAGATATGGGATTCACGTGGACTCTATACGGGTCCAATATGCGAATATGGCTCCTATATAATGCATGGGCTCCATGATGGTCCATTTACTTGAGCTGATTTTGATGTTCTTTGAGTTTTTGTGAAGTAAGCTAAGTTGAAGTTTGATTGCTAACACGGTTGATCGCCTTATGCTGAGCTAGACTAACGCTTTTAGGTCGTTGTTGTACTAGACGGAGATCGGAGAGACGAGACTTTTGCTTCCAGTTGCTTCCTATGCTATTCTGAACGACCGATTGATTCAGGAGATCGCTGACGAATACAAGACCATCAGCATCTCCACTCCACACGAAAACTCCGACAATAACAATGAAGTTGTCATCAGAGGTCCGAAGATTTGGCTGGAAAAAGTGAAAGATCGTCTGCTGAAGTTGGCAATGGAACAGGTCTTGAATAATAATATAATAATAATATTTTCGTTTTTATTGAAACAATCCGGTTGACAAGCCGCAACCGGTTACAGTGTACAATTATGCAATTGAAACAATTCACAAGAACACAAATGACAGAAGACATAAACCTTAACTACTAACAGAACAGACAGCCTGCAATACACGGCGCTAATAGCAGCCTACAAAGCATGTCCGCCCTACGGGACTCGAACTCGGTACCTCCCGCTCTCTGTGCCAGTGTGTTGCCCAATGCGCTATCGGGCCCCCGCTTTCTTTAGTCCTAGTCTAGCGTCCTGGCGTATTCAATTAAGTCTTGGAGTATTCCGCAAGTATTCAAGGAAGTCTTGCAATACAATCGACGACATAATATACAAACCCAAATTATATTAAGAAGGACTAATGACCATTAAAAGTTTTCCCTGTGGATTCTCCGATATTTCCGTGTGAAGTCAAAGTGTAAAATTTTTGATTTCATTACTGCTGGCAATACAGTAAACTGTTAAGTCGAGTCACCAACAGTATGGGCCTAATATGTCTCAGTGGGATTTGACTCTAAGCAATGCAGTCGCTGCAAGATAAACTTATGGTGTTCATTATTCATTATTAGTGTTTATATTATTCATTCTCCATCATCATACGCATAATTACATATTTTGATAGATCATGATCTGTTGTACGAGCACAATGAAACAGCAAGTAGGCATTGTGAGTGACTCGGCAGGTCTTTATAGTTTCGTTAGATTTGTTAGTCTCTCAACTTCACTTCGGTTAGTCGACTCGGTCCTCCTTGCACGGCAACAAGGCAATGCAAACCAGTTACGATTGCCTCTAGAAGCAGCCGTGGGTGTAAGCTTATATGACGTGTTGCGACTTCACCCTCTTAGCCTCGGCATTTTCATCTTCCCGCTTAGTGCACGGTCATCACTCTTAAAGCTGCGTTCGAAAGAGGGCGCAAGTGAAGCGAAGATTTCAAACCCTGGCTGGGATTTGAACCTCCGACGTCACGGTTGACAGTCCAGAACGCTAACCACTAGGCTCTCGCGAATGCGATTGTATTGTATTGCATTGTATTGTATTTGATCATTAAAAGCGCTTCTCATAGCATGAGCCTTTCAGAAGCTCTCCTAGTGCGAGGTACTCCGAGAGAAAATGAAGATTTTCAGGTGAGAGAAAGAGATAGAGATGCGTATACCAGAGAGGATTGTAGAGTGTAGAGAAAGAGGAAGTCCATTCCATAGGGAGGGATCTATGCAGGCAAAGGATCTGGATTGAGCAATTGAGCAATGCATTTTCCCTTGGACGCTTTCTCTGCAGAGGGAGCAGAATTACGAGTTGGAGTCTGAAGGAGGGGCGACGGCGGTGGAGTTGGTTGTGAATCCCGACGTCCATTCGTTTCTCATCGGACAAGATGGATGCAACATTCGAAGCATTCGTGACAGTCACAACGTTCGCATTCTCTTTCCACTTGGGAGAGATTCCGCCTCTTCAGGGAAGATTCTGATTGCCGGAAATCGTGTCGAGGACGTGGAAAGAGCCAGACGGGACCTGGAGCAACTGGTTCTCCAACTGGTAAACAATCTTGCTCATAATTATCACACTACGTACCGCTGTAGTATCTACAAGACACTGTAGCGTAGGCCTAATATAACGTAATATGACTGGATACTGAATAGCGCCATTTAAAAAAACTCCTAAGCACCGGGCCCAGTCATGACAATTAAGGCTATGTCAGTTCAGGTTACTTGGCGAATACACGAGAATTAACATAGATCATGAGGTGCACGATTTGAAGTTCTTCGTGTGGTTCTTGTGCAATATAGGATGTAACGGAAGATCGGTTGGAAGTGGACGTGAGGCATCGACCACACTTCCTGGCCAACAGAGCTGAGATCCTCCGTCAGATTTCAAATAAGTGTGGTGGAGTCGTCATCAGCTTTCCACACAATCAGATGAACATCGTTTTGATCAGAGGCAGAAGACTAGATACAGCGGCTGCCAAGAAACGCATCCAGGCGATCGTTTCAGAACTGGTCAGACGTTGTTTCGTCTTGCTTCATTGGCTTCTCTTTATCTATTCTCTTCCTCACACTGTATTTGCTGTTCTTGCTTCTCAGTTTGAACGGTATGAAGAGAACCAACAATTGTCTTTAATTATTTGTCAAGATTCGTGTTCATTTTGTATAACAAGAAATGGCACTTTGAGGAGGGTTTAAGCTTAAATATGTTGAAGTTTAGCTCTTGGTCCAAAGGCTGACGCCGTCAATTACAGTTTAAAAAACAAAAATTAAATTTGTTCCAACTTCCAGACGTTTTAAACAAATGGAATAAGATGCGCTTGCAAAATTGGAATAGGCAGATATAATTGTGCTTTGTCCACACAACCACTGTATCCATAGGTGGAATTATTTTACAATCTTTAATTGATTATTAGATTTGTAGGTGAACTGAATCGAGAAGACCAGGTTTTGTTCAGTGTGATTCTCCTTACAATTTTATTTTAGTTATAGTTATAGTTATAGTTAATGGTTTCCAGTTATAGTTAGTATTATTTTTAGTTATAGTTATAGTTATATTGTGGATTTTTATTTTATAGTTACTACTTAGTTACCACAGCATTGTGCGTATTAACACGTCAGAGCTTTGGCCCATGGGTATTCATCATGAATACACGAGTTTCTAAATTAACTATTGCATAATAAAAATATCGCATTTTTCGATATGTCGAATTGTCCATATTGCACTTCCTATTTTTATCTTTATTAACGAAAATAAAGATGAATTTTCGTTAGTGTTATTTTCGTTATAGTTATAGGTGATATTTTTAGTTATAGTTATAGTTATCGTTAAGAAGTCAAGTTAACGAACATTTTCGTTAATTTAACGAGAATCACACTGGTTTATCATTGTAGGAAACGTGCGTTTCGGTTGAATGCACCGTTCCGCAGAAGTACCATCGTCAGATTCTCGGCTGCAGAGGAAGAAACATCCAAGAGATCCTAAAGAGGTTTGATGTCGCTGTCCGATTTCAACAACCCTCAGGAAATGCTTCACGCGGTAATGTCAGCTGCCCGTTCATCGTAATCGTAAACTCCACATTTCTAAAGCGCTACTCGAAAGCTAAACGCAGCGCACCAGCTTATTCACGAGCGCTGCTGTTTCATGACTAATATTTTGAAAAATCAGAGCCGTTCAAGGCTACGCTGACAGTTAAGTTCGTTTGGCCAGAGCTGGTTACCAGTTGTCAGCCAATGACACAATGTGGACCAATAGATGGGCCCTCGAAATACGAACTGGCTTTGTTATATTTCATAATAAATGTAAAATTGTTGGACAGGAAATTCTTTTGCGTGAATCCTGTGTTGGTTAATATGCAGATCAACTTGTTATCAGGTCTAATAACCTGTAATTTATAATAGGCTAATCAGTGATTAGATAGGACCTGTGAGTTAATCTAGATAGGCCTATGTGAATGTGTTTTATTTTAGTTAATGGTAGGCCTACTATACTTCAATTTATCCGATTCTAAATCAGACCGAGTCATTTACTCTTTAAAGGCAGAGGAATTAGTGTGTCGGTTATTGCTTATATTTAATAGATGCGTCAGTTGATGCGAAAAGTGTGAACTCCGAGTTGCAATCGGATGACGGACAAGAGAAAGGATTGGTGGAAAACCAGGAGGAGGAGGAAGAGGAGGAGGAGGAGGAGGAGAAGGAGGAGGAGGGTTCGTCGAAGGATGATGTCGTCATCATCACTGGAGACAGGAAGAACTGCCTCGAAGCAAAAGCTGCTCTTATGGTTAGAATGATCCAACAATCATTTCGATCACTGGCCGTTAGAATTATGCGTAACATTGTGGCTAGAATTATACTGTTCGAAATAATTCTATGCCTTACATAAAAAAAGTTACATTATGGCTATAGTGATATTGATCTTTGTTCGTTGATTTGTGATTTGTGTATCATACTCTCACACAATGCATTTTGTTTTTGCACTGTTACTACTGACAAGTATTATCCAGAAAAAGGTCGATCCAGCCGCAGCGGGTCCATATGACCCTTTGGATTGACCTCTTTTGACTCGGCGTGCAACTGTGCATTCATCTACTGGAACTTTTTTCTTGAATTTGTACTGATTACTGTGATCTTGTGATCTTATGGTATTTGATGCTCTGTCAATAAATGGCTTACTTATCTTATATTTGTCTGGCCATCAACTGTAACATTGTAGAGGGCAAGAATCCATAAGAGTGGTTGTCCGAGTGTAATGCCTGATGAGAGGAGTCCTGATGTAGTGTACAGCTAGAGTTGGTTTAACGTTGCAGGAGTTGATTCCGGTGAGCGTTGACCTTGACATTCCGCGGCACCTGCACCGTTACGTCATCGGTCACAGAGGTCAGGAGGTTCGTCAGCTGAACAGCGATTTCGGCGTCGAGGTCTTTGTCCCTCCAGTGACCAGTGGCAGACGAACTGTGACGATCACTGGACGACAGCAGGGCGTACACTTGGCACAGGAAGCCATCAACCGTAAAATAAGCAGAATCGCGGATGGAAAGAGACGCAAGGTTGGTCTTCCGACAGTTGCCTCTTACTACTCGTCTTCTTCCTCGTGGTCTCGTTCTTCTTTTCCTCCTCCTCGCAGCCCTTCCCTCAGCTCCCACTTTGTTTGTGTTCCTTCCCTTTTCTACTTCTGTTCTGCTTCCTCCCTGTACCCTCCTCCACCTCACATTGTCCTCGTCCTCCTCTTCCACCGCCTCTTAATTTATCCACTTCTCTCCTATCCATCTTCTACTTCTCGTCCCCTTTTTAATTCTTCAACAGCAACATCCTTCTGGTACTTTATCGTTCTGCCTCTAAATCCTTCGGTCCTATACTAATGTCCTGTTGCTTCTAGTTTTTAAGAATCGATTTGGTGACTTGTTTAATTACTAATGCCTATTGTATAAACTATAGAGCAACAGTGACCAAAGTCCTCTGATTCATTAAGAATGCACACCATCGAAAGCTGCAGTTGCGTATACAGACTAACATTTTGCTCAGATCACCACGTTATAATTCGCTCTCTAACTATTAAGACTGGACTCGTCGGTGAATACGCTTAGCCTAGTTAGAGCGTTTGGTCAAATGTAAATGTAAATGTAAATGTTAGCGTTTCTCTATATAGCGACCGTATTATGGCCTCGACCCTACTCATTTTTCAATGAATTGATCGGGTGAGATCCTTCACCACCGCTGTCCGTTTGAATGGACTCTGCTCCGTTTAAGGTTTCCGTGTGCGAACCGTGCGAACCATGCTAACCAGAGATTTAAATCTCTCAAATAAGCCAACATCGGTATGCGAACCGGCGACCGCACGCATAGACGATAATGGGACATGCGCTGCTACGAATGTTACTAACTGGACCATGCACTTCAAGTATCCTTAAGTAAAACACTCGTCTGTGAATCATCCGTATAGGCGTTTAGCTATTAAATGTGTTGTTCATTGTATGCAAAAGTAGGCCTATCCATAACACGTGTACACACTTTATGACAATAATTATGACATCAACTCGTGTGTACTTGTAGTTTCATGGAGAAGACGCCGTCGATTCCTTCCAACGTGGTCTCCATCGAACCGTGAACTCCTCCGACCTCTCCCGATCTTCGTTGACCTCTGAACTGTCGCCAGGAGTGGCCCCACCGTCGCCATTCTCGTCCTGCTCCTCATCCCTGTTGTCGCCTTCATCTTCATTCTCCTCATCGATAAACATCTTCCCCGTTGGATGCGATGAATCTCCGTTGGAAGGAAGGCTGACTGACTGTCGTCCGTACAACTCGACTGCCGATGGTTGCAAGATGGGCAGCTGCGACGGAGGAGAAGAAGGAGAAGGGCCATGCCCGCTGTAATGTCACCCCGCCGAATCCACCCCAACCCTTACCCCGATCAGAGGATAAAGGCGTCGATTTGTCCATTTAAGCGCAGTACAATGTCCACCATGTGCACTATTGTCCAGCCAGCGTTTATACAAAGTATGTTTAACCTATCGCCACAGTTGTTCGGAGAATGAGAGTCCGACGTCCTTTACCAAAATACTTTTTTCAAAGAGTTGACGTACACGGGCATTTCTTTGCGGTAGAGCATGAGAACAAGGAACCTACTTGCAATAAATTTCGTATCGTCAGAAAACAAGCATGCCCAGGGAAGCTTTATCTGTCTTGAGAATAATTCCCCAGTAAACATTTATCCTGTGAATAGTTTTACCAAATTGTGTCGTATTTAAAATGCTGACTTGTAACGAAATTTTCTTCTGTTGTTGCGCCGCTGTGTAATGTATGCTGCCACGTAAAGTAGGCAATTAACCGTTTAATTACAATGATGTGTTAATAATTGCAAGAACGTAGCGGATAGGCCTATTCAGATTAAATTTTGTATTTCTGTACAGAAAACGACTAAGCTTAAATGTATACGGAAGGATAGTTTATAGCTGTTTTTAATATATTCTAAGCATCCTGTCCGTGACAGCCATTTGGAACTTAATGATGCAAGTTTTGTATTTCGTATTTTGTATTTTGTATTTTTCGTGTGAGAGCTACTGTAACAGGTTTGTTGTGAATAGTCTATATTTTGTATTAAAAAGAACGCTTAAGAAAGTGTTTATTTATGCAGATAAGAATAGGCTATTCGCGAAACTGCTTATCGCAACTGGTAACCTAGTTAGCCTGTAGGCGTCACGTTGGTTGTTTTCTTGTTGCGATTTAAAAAGGGACGTACGGGAAATGAGTTCTAAATTCCTTGTGCAGGTTCGAGTCAAAAATACCTATTGCATGTACAACCAGCGAGCCTGTAGGGCCTACGACTGATGACGGATGGCTTTGGGAAACGAACTATAACTGCTCAAGGTCGTGTGCTAGTAGGTCAACGGAAGTCCTGAAGTACCGGATAGGAGTCAGTGAGTTATCGGGCTGACTGAAGAGATTTCGTCTTTGTCTATTTAAATAAGGTTGTTCGCCTGCACATGAATATGCATGAATTCCCACGTACGTAGGCCGAAGCCTAGAGTCCCATGTGGTATGGTTCCCTTAGGCAGAACTGTACGCAACGATGCACATTCTAGTGTTGGCCTATATACGTACACCTGGGTGTGCAAATGAGCTGTGTTTGTGACAGCGAGCTCTGAAAGAAGCCTCGCACATGCTGAAGGCTTTCTGTTGGCTGAATCATAATTGTGAGGTCATAACCGACGGAGTATACGAAAACGCCATCATAGTAATAAACCTACCTTTACGATTATATTGACAGAAGACTTGCAGCAACATGTGTGCATGCAAGAACATTTAATAGAAGTATAAATTCGTGTGTAAGTGATCGTTATGCAGGTAAGCTCCGAATATAAATTATACACATACATGCTCCTTATGTAGATCACTTGCTAGCTTTACTTTTCTCTGTCTAAGCTTGAATAGTGTCAGCAAGGGCCGATCCGGGCCAGTCCGACCATACCTTGGGCCACTCTCACCGCCGCTCCTATTCATTTGACTGTATTCATCCATGTGAATCTTAGGTTTCTGACAAAGATAGATCGAAAATAATAAAAAATAAACCAATCCTAGTTCCAAAGACCAACTTATAATAGTATAGATGACAAAAGGGTGCGTAAATTCAAATATGACCATGACTTATTTATAACACCCCCAGAGGATATGTTTGCTGTATAGGCCTACCCACACTTTTCCACAACGCCTTCAAACCTGTTTAAGGCGCTGCGATTGGTGAATAAATCTAGAAGATCTGGAAAGACACAGTCGACTGATTTTCATGAAGGATATTTCGGCTGAGGTGCAAACGAAGCAACAGTAATGCAACAGTTGGACAACCGTTCCTTATACGGATGGCGTGGTTAGACAGTTCTAATACTGCACCGGGCTCAGAGGTGAAAGCTTGCAATCTGCCATTTCTAAGGCATCAATTTCGACCCGGCTGTTGACCAAACAAATTCCACGAATGGGAGAGCTGGACATCTAAACAAGAGACTTAGTTATAGTAAGTTAAAACCGGTTTTGAACATATTTACTATAACTTTACTTTGAATTATTTGTAAAATTCCTAAAGTGTTCTTCGTTACACGACACCATAGCGGGTCGCCTGTCCCATTCCCAGCATCAGGCCACCTCAAACAATCACTTATGTGATGATAACAGCTCTTTAGAACTTTTCTTGTTAGAACCGATTATTTCCAACTTATGACTAATTTAATCAAAATTTTAGCCTTCTGTTGAAAGATTCCTTAATGTGGAGTAAGTTTGTCAACAATAGATGTTTCACTGCGTATTCATGCAAGGGTGAGTATGCGAACTCCAGTCAATGGGTTCATTGACTGTTGGTGTCGACTGTCGATACCACGCCTCCACTTGCTTGACTATCCAAATGTTATCCATCCTACACATGTCATCGTCATCATAATCACAGCCATCATCGTTATCATCATCATCATCATCATCATCATCATCATCATCATCATCATCATCACCATCATCATCACCATCACCATCACCACCACCACCACCACCACCACCACCACCAGGACACCACCACCACCACAAAACCCCCCGGACAAAACCCCCCCGGACAAAACCCCCCGGTATAAAACCCCCCAGACAAAACCCCCGGTATAAATGCACCCACCAGCTCCAAATTGAAGAGGTGTTCAATAATCTTGCAAGTAACTGATAATTAAAGGGTAGGTAGAGCCTAGAGATTCTGATCAACAGCACATTAAAGAGGTGCTAATTAATCAAGTAAATACTGAGGGTGTCGTCGCATCACTTCAGCAATCGTAGTCTACTTGACTACATGCGTGGGATCGCACACAACATTACTATTTAACCCATTAGTAACGATTAGAAATAACGTTGCCAAAAGAACAGGATAATACTTGGTAGACTCGTAACTAATTATTTATAATAGTGAGCCATTTGACTATAAATTCCACCATTTTGCTTGTCGAAATATGTTAGCTTGAAAAAAATGTCCAAACAATACACATGTCATTGCATCATTACTTGCAGTATGAAGTAACCGCTTGCTTGAAATCTTTTTAGACTATCTAGTCAATATTTTATTGTCAAAAGTTGTGAGTGGGGGGTTTTGTCCGGGGGGGTTTTATACCGGGGGGTTTTGTCCAGGGGGGTTATGTCCTGTCCACTCCACCATCA
Organism: Aporrectodea caliginosa; assembly: GCA_020284085.1. Lineage (NCBI taxonomy): Eukaryota > Metazoa > Annelida > Clitellata > Crassiclitellata > Lumbricidae > Aporrectodea > Aporrectodea caliginosa. The sequence continues at coordinate 297,750 of JACEVL010000924.1, forward strand.
CCATCACCATACCATCACCATCACCATCACCATCACCATCACCATGTCCACCATCACCACCACCACCACCACCACCACCACCAGCACCACTGGGCTGGGAGCGCTCCTGGGTAGATTTCTTGAAGGGTATAGGGGCGCTATATAAATCTCAGAATGAATGAATGTATTAAAAGAGGCGCTTTACAAATTTTCAAATACGATACAATACAATCTCATTCCGCAGAATTTGATAAAACAAACTATAGTTTACTGGGCGCATATATGTGACGTTTTTTCTGTAACGAGTCTCTTGTCTGTTTCTAAGTGAATAGTAAAAGTTCTGCATGATTGGTCAAGATATTCCTTTCGTTGACAGATCAATGCGAAGATGAAGAGCACAGCATCGTCTGAAGGAGAAAACAGAACACATAACTCTTCCTCTCCTCCGTCTTACCTGTGAGTGAGGTAGACTTGCCTCCATCTTCATCCATCCTCATCCATCCTCCTCTTCCTCTAGATCTGCGTCCAGGTCAGCGACCGGATCATCATGGATAAGCTGCTGCTTCTTTTGTCGGACGTGGGAGACTCGAGGATCGGTGGAGCGGACAGCTACAGTGACCGACTGAACTGTAAATACACGGTCTTCATCCTGGCCTTCTTTACGCTGATGGTGACCGCCAGGCAGTACGTCAAGGCACCGATCAGCTGCTGGTGTCCCAAGGAGTTCTCCAACAGCCACGTCTCATACGTCGACAAGGTGAGGGCTTCGTTAAACACAAGGCGTCGCATTAATGTCCAACAAAAGAAGAAGAAGAATAAGAGGAGCCCTTTAAGCTATGCCTTGAGGCAGCCAGCCATGGGTATGAAGTGTTAGCGACTTCATTTTCTTAGCCTCGTCATATGAGGGCAGGTGACCAGTCCTCTCTCTCTTCGTCTGATCTTTCCATCGACAGTGTATAGTCAGTGTGCTCATTATAGCCGAGTTGGTTTGGAGCGCAGTGAAACCTCGAAACAAATTTCTGCCTTGGCGGGATTTGAACCTCCGACCTCTCGATTGGCAGTCCAGCACGCTAACCACTACACTATCGAGCACCACTCCCAGAAAAATAAGCAGACTCTTAAACTGAATGAGTCGCCTGACTCAGTCCACAGGCTCACGCAGAGAGTTGACTCAGAGAAACGACACGGTCATTTGTGTGTGTGTGTGTGTGTGTGTGTGTGTGTGTGTGTGTGTGTGTGTGTGTGTGTGTGTGTGTGTGTGTGTGTAGGTGTAGGTGTAGGTGTAGGTGTAGGTGTGTGTGTAGGTGTGTGTAGGTGTTTGGGAGTGCGTGTGTAAGAAGTATGTAAGTGTGTGTATGTATGTGTGTAAAGCATCCTAGAAGTACTTTGCTACTGACGATGCTATAGAAATTGTCGTCATTACATTACATACATTCGTTCCACAGACTCAAAAAACTAGTTTTGTTGATGTGTACTTTTTTAACTAATTTGGTCGACAGTAGATTTCCTCGGGCAACTCCTTACTGGTCATTTGAAATCGTTGTAAAATCTAATCGTAGAACTTTCTTAAACTAAACTTCATAATTTTGTGCCAGTGTTATTAACAGGCCATGTTGTTAATCGATGGTTAGTGTTGTATATATAATATTATATGCACCAAATATATATATATTATATATATATATATATATATATATTTATAGGGATCTATGTTAAACCGATAGACAAGATCTAGAATCCATGATCAGTCCGTTGAGATCCCGCTGAGACATGGAAAGAAACAGCGAGTATGTCGGAGATACGATCTCCGACAAATAGATAGGCCTACGTTACCAAAATTAGGTTTTGCCGAGCATTTATTTCTTTTGCATTTAGATTCCAATCTTCATCCAGGTTTATGCAGTTGTCATACTATCATAGGCCTAAAAGCTCAATATCTCAACCTTGATGGTTATCACTAGTGGAGTGAGTCATGCAGCTGCTATCATGGGCTCTCTTAGTATTGTGACTCGACCAGGTGTTCATGACATATTGTCCCAAATCCCAATTCATTCGCAGAAAGTTTTCCAAATTTTTCGTAGCTTTGATTCGAACACCTCTCTTGGACATAATACATTGGCTAAAAGGTTAAATTTAAGCTAGACTATTCCCAATCTGTGCAACAGCATATTCTGTGCTCTTAAAGACGAAATAAACTTACACTCTAAAATGAGCAAAAACATGAATTTAAATTATCTGCATCTAATGTCCTTGAGATAACGAGATAGTGCCTGCATCCATTCCATTCATTCATTCCAAACATTCTTATAGCGCCCCTTCAAGATTCATACTCAGAGGCGCTCCCTGCGCTATTCTAAATGATGTTAGAGTCAATATGACTCTAACATCAGTCGAACGGACACAGCTCGAATAACAGATGACTGGAAGAGTCACCACTGGCAAGGTCCTGCAAACACGGAGAGCCCAGTAAACGGATTCTCATCTAGAGCTGATGGTTGGCATCAGATATAGCATCGTGTGTTGGGGACCCAGGAAACCAATCAGATATACTTTAAGTTACTGACTTTGCGCTCGTGGTAAAACTAAAATTAAAGAAATAAAAAATAATACTTAATATATTCCATTGCCTGTCACTAGGTTTGCTGGACGAACGGAACGTACTACCTCCCGTTTGAAGTGGAAGACATTGCGAATTCAGGGGACAAACGGCATCGGATCGGATACTATCAGTGGGTCCCGCTGATGCTCATATGCCAAGCCATTCTCTTCTACATTCCACGGGCCCTGTGGAGGGCATTCAACGTCTACTCGGGCATTGCAGTCCACACGATCACCGACGCTGCCATCGAAAGCCAGAGAGACAAAGAGTATAACAAATCCGATAAACTGATGGGCTTCATGGTCCGTCACACGGGGCGCTATCTGAAGGACCTCCGGCGCAGCATCAGCGATTCGTCGACGGGGGACGACAGGTGCCGGCGAGTCCTGCTTCAGATGCGGGGCAGCTACCTAACGGTGCTCTACATGATCGTTAAGCTCGTCTACCTCGGCAACATCATCGGGCAGTCGTTCCTGCTGAACGTCTTTCTCGGGACGGACTACCACCTGTACGGCATCGAAGTGATCCGGAAGATGGTAAGCGGACAGGACTGGACTACATCCGATCGGTTTCCGCGCGTCACGCTCTGCGACGTCGAGATACGCCGCGTCGGCAACATCCACCGTCACACGGTCCAGTGCACCCTTCCGATGAACCTGCTCAACGAGATCTTCTTCATATTCCTCTGGTTCTGGTTCGTCTTCGTCGGACTGGTCACCATCGGAAGCCTCATCGTCTGGCTCGTCAACTCCCTCAGCGTCCGGCGGCAGATGAACCTCGTCCGCGGACACCTGTACGCCGTCGGCAAGCTCCGCAGCAGCACGATGGACGAGAACAAGAAGAAGCTGGAGGGGTTTGTGAGCGAGTATCTGCGCCGGGACGGGTGCTTCATTCTGAGGATGGTCTCGAAGAATGCCAGCGATGTCATCGCAGCGGAACTGACCAGCGGACTGTGGGATCATTTCAACAAGAACCTCTACAGACGACCGAAGCTCGCCGACAACAGAATGGACACCATTGACGCCGCAGGACTTTTGGACGAGGTGGACTTCGACAAGCACGACTAGAGATAGAGAGAGAGTCATCTATGCTTCCAGACATCATTCGCACCGACGATTAAGTTTTACTAGCTTCGTAGATAGTATAGCTCGCTTCAGACGATGGACTGAGGTTAAGAGGAAAGCGAGTATAGTTCATATAAAGCCAGTAGAAAAGGCTTTGTGGTACTGTATCAAAGACATGTCTCCGCTATGCTGGAAGCAATATATTCTATTTCTTTTAAGTGACACTAGAATCTTCTCCTCTGCTGCCAACACTACTCATCCAAGTTTCTTATTCTTCTGTCACTTACTTACTTGTTCACTCGCATTGTTGGTCTCTCTCTCTCTCTGTCTCTCTTGTCTGTCTGTCTCTGTCTGTCTGTCTGTCTCTGTCTCTGTCTCTGTCTCTGTCTCTGTGATCTGTCTCCTGTCTCTGTCTCTGTCGACGTCTGTCTCTGTCTCTGTCTCTGTCTCTGTCTGCTCTGTCTGTCTGTCTTCTGTCTGTCTGTCTGTCTGTCTGTCTCTCTCTCTCTCTCTCTCTCTCTCTAGGCTCTCTCTCTCTTATAATCTCTCTCTCTATAATGTTTCTATCTCTATGTCTCTCTCACTTTGGTTTTATAAGATCGTTGCTTGTCGTTGGAGTCCATCCCACCGAAAGTGATCCCAGTGAACCGTCGACGTAAGCGTCAGTTACATTCAAAGCTCTGCGTTTCTTTGGCGCGAAAAATCGCAGCTTAATTAATCAAACTTAGGCAAAGTCAGTTATAATTAGAGGATATAATGTTTCGAATATGATTCACTTTGGGATTGTTTAGTTGTGATCATCGTTAACGCATGCAGTTGGAGACTGAGCGAGGCCGTTTAGTTCATATGCAAATTGCGTTTTTCATATGTCATACATTTTGGAAACCTATTCAGACTTGACGTAGAGTTAGCTTTTAGTGCTTGTGAATAAGCTGGTAGCCATTTCTATGCTGCGGTTTCACATTCCGTCGTTCGTTGTCCTGTATTCATTCATTCCGGTGTTAGAGTGTGTTCATATGCCTCTATTACGCCAACAATATTATGACGTATGCGTTCGTCTGAAAAGCTTTCTGTTTCCTCTGACTGACTTAGAATCGTCACACCTCAACGACCATGTAGGTCAACGTTGAAACTGACCTGTTTAGCATAATATCTTCGTTTTCTTCAGTAGGCCTATTGGGCCTATAGTCAAACTATTTGTCCGAGAGGCGTACGCAATACGCATGTCTCGAGGGGCTTTGGCAAAAAAATAGAACTAAGTGTTTTTCTCATCAAAACAATTTTATAGTCGTATCATAATTGTAGGAATAGGAACTCTTGCTATTTCTAGGCTAGACCCGACGTTTTGGTTTGCTAAATTCGTGATTTGCGATCATTGTATTCTATCGTATTGTATTGTATTTAAGCATTTTTAAAGCGCCTCTAGTAGGGTGAACCGTTCAGAAGTACTCCCAGTGCGCAAGGCCATTGCCTTCTAGATACTACGTAGTATCTAGAAGGCAATGGCAAGGCCCGCGAAAAGAAGCAGGTTTTGAGAAAAGCGAAGGAAGAATTGTAGAGCGAACAGAAGGAAAAATCGCATTCCAAAGAGAGGGACCATTAGAAGCCAAAGATCGAGACAGTTCTAATACGGGGAACCAAGAGGTCAAGTCTATTGGAGGAATGAACTGGACGGTGCACATGGGAGGAAGCAAAAGGAGGCCGAAGTATTACGTCATTGCTTGTGAATTCCTGTATAAGTTCACGTTTACATGTATGAATATGCATGATTACGTATGAGGTATGAACATGTATGAACAATGTATGAATATGCATGAGATGTAGGCTAGGCCTAGTGACTAAATGATCTGAAAAACGATGTTCATCATTTTCTACTGAGCTGTTTGTCCTGTTGCAATCAAAAATCATTTGACTTAAATTTAACTACACTTGACGTGTTTTCGTTGTTTGTTATGTTGATCTCACTATAATAGAGTGGCAGGTGTAGCGCATAACAAATGTAACAAAGAGCCTCGTATTGTAATGTAAACCCATTGCCTTGACTTGTATAGCGCTTTAAGATTGTATTGAAATGCGTTACATTACAATAATATGTTGATTGGTACTGTATTACATTATATTGTAGGTATACTATATTTAATACACTGCATTGCCTTGTGTTGTATTGTATTGTACTGTATCGTATATTTGTACTGTCTTGTAATGTATTGTCTTGTTTCAGACACTCCTTATAAGCGTAATCTGGAGTTAGAGGTGCAAACAGCAATTCGATAATATTTGCCATTTTTTTAATTTTCCAATCTGCTTTGATATTATTTTATTTTTAGGCATTTCATTTTGGGCGCCACTACGTAATTACCAAGCATCAATCGATGGCGTGAGCAATTGTGAGTTAAGGACTTGCGCAAGGTCCCCACACAGTATCCGTTTCAGAGAAGGCTCGAATCCGTACTCATCAAGACGAGCGCTTGAATCAATCAGCTACCGCGTCCCATATGATACAGTTATTCAGAAACAATGGCGGGCTGAGTCAAACCAGATTACTGGTGACGTGCAATGAACAGAATTCTGTATAAGTATTCATTCAACCAATCAATCAGTCGAAATTTATATAGCGCCCTTTCAAGGTCTCTATTCATAGGCGATCCCTATCTAGGTCAAGCGGAAATAGCAGTGAGATTTACTACATGTAAAGAGACCGCAAGTGGGTATACTCTTCAATTTATGAACCAAAGCTTGTTGAGAGCTTTGCCAGCACGATAACATTGATTTAAGTTGTCAAGCAGAGCTTGGCCGATATTAGGCCTAACAGGTTTTAGTATCGACAGAATTCGTATTTTTAATAAACAAAATTTAAAGTAGAAATCGTGACAGTCGTTTCTGATCTCACCCGAGACTCACCGCATAAAAACGCATTTGAATTAGTCTAAATGCTTTCAACCGATGACTAAGTAAAAGCGTAGAGGCTACGGAGCTTGAAATTGTCGTGAAATAGGTCATCGCTGTAAGCCATTGGCGGCTTAGCTAGAGGTTCAGTTTACATCTTGCTTGCTGGGCCACGCATTTGAACGCGTAGTTACACTGGCTGCACACTGCCATGCAACGGCGCAACTCTTGCTGACTTCAAGATCCAACCCTGTCGCGCATTAATCAGTTGCAAAATTATGTGTTAAATGCCGCGGCTCGCCTTATAGGCGGCATACCAAAGTTCGGGTGTAGTTCTGGTTTTATACGGGTGGAACTGCACTGGCTGCCTATGCAAAATGCATTAAGATTCTAATGCTTATGCGTAGGCCTAATTGTCTTGCAGTCCGTGCCCCAGTTTATCTTTGCGAGCTTTGTGTGCCATGCAGTGTTATCCATACAAGGCCGTAGATTCTTCGCTCTGCCACACAAGGTGACCTGGTTGTCCCTATGGCTCGAACTTCCACAGTGCTCAATTAAAGCTTTGCTGTGGTCGGTCCATCTTTCTGGAATAGGTTGCATTGCAACCTCCGTAATGAACTTTTTGGTCTTTGTCCCCTTTCCGCAAGCGTTTGAAAAACATTCTTTGCGATCGTGGTTTGGTGTTGTCAGGTCGGGAGCGCCTCTGATGAGTTTCTCTGAAGTGGCGCTATATAAATTAACGATTAGGATTGCAAACTTAAGGTTGTTAAAACGTATACAAGTCCTAAGATCATAGAATTCCTACGTTCCTATGATCTTAGGGTTTCCAAAACATAGGGGCCCCGCGTGCAAATGGTAATGAGTAACCAACTGGACCAAAAAAGTCGTAACCTTCTTGAACGCGGTTTCGCAAAATGTGGACAAAGAACCTTATAGTTCTAGGGGTACGATTTTGTTCAAAACAGGCCTGCAGTAGGCCAATATATAGCCTATAGCCCTATAGGAACAAAATTACGTCAATTTGAGCGATTAACGCCGCTGGGTCATATTTATGGGATTTTAAATACAGCGGTAAAGCGACTTCGTCAAATATAAATCAGAAGTCACTTGAGGTTGCCTGGGTTTATAAGTGTCGACTGAAGAACATATCGAGTGCTATGAAGACTCAGTTGTTTCCCACGGACTCTGCACGCTCCAATTAACATACTACGTTGAGCGTAGGACAGGGCTTTTATTAAGAAAATTTTAGAACTACACAAACTCTTCTCTCTTTTTCAAAAACCCATGGTAAATTTTCCAAATTAGATGACAATGACCTTTTTTAGCAATTTTGCATTGCACAAAAAATGCTTTTACAGTTGCACAAATTGATTTAGAACTGCACATTTGTGTAGAACTGCACGCTAAAAAAAGACCCTGGCGTAGGATATAAATTATTACGCTGTAACGCTGGGCAGACAATAAAAGTGAAGTGAATGTGGCTCTTACGATCGTCACCGGTCGAGTGTATTTCTCAAGAAGTGTTCCATAGAATAAACACAGACTAAGCTTATGTGTGGACTTCATCGTTAACAGTGGAATGTGCTTTTACGCCCGAGTCGTCTATTACACGCAGACAGAGCACGTCACAACTCCTGTGACGCGCTCTGGAATAAGCTGGTGCCCCGCGCTTAGCTTTAGATTAGGCTAAATATAAAATACTTTCAAACACGGTGTTTATGCATTGACGCTGTTTTTAGTCACCTTAGCACATTCCTTCACCACAAAACGAATAATTTCAAAGAATTAATGTGACTAGTCCATATTGTGTAAACACAGTGTATATCATAGGTCGACGAGATTTCACTTTACAGATAGGCTAGCTTTTGCACGAAGGGAAAAAACAGACGCATATTAATCTATTGCGATATCGTCCTATTTATCATCCGATAAATAGATAACGCCTCGGCCTATAACTGTCATGCTCTGCTACATGGATATCTTTGTTGTCAGAACATAATATAATACCAGGTAGTCCTGATAAATTTATAAGTCGTTGTTGCCGTCTGTTGAGCCCTGAAGAAAAGCAGGCAGACATACAGAGACAGTGATAAAGAGAGACAGCTTTGCGGACATTGATTTTCTTGCGTGCACGTATAAAATTACAGCTTACACTTCACATACTCAATTCTATTCACAGAGCAGGCCCAAGCCAGTCCCAGCCAAGCTTTCTAAAGGCCGTATACGGGCAAACTTCAAGCGCAAAATGCAAACACGGACGAAAGGCCAAAAACTGACTCAGACGCTTAAAAGGCTGTTCTGGCAACATGCCCAACCTTCCCGCCAGCGCAGCAGAGCGTCCTATGAATAGGCTAACCGAGCATAAATGACCGTGGCTTCAACAAGAAGGGTTTGAAATTATAATACTCGGGCTGTCGCTTGCGAACACCTGTATGATATACATGTACAGTGCTAAAAATATACGAACTGGATTATTAACAGACTGAAACGTTAGATTTGCCCACGCGTGCTCACGGCTTAACTTCCGGTCAAAAGCTGATATCTTCTTATTTATCTCCAGTCTTGAAAGCCTCCTTAGGCTATGTGTATTGAAAAGGCCAATAGGGAACAGCCTACGACGTTGACAGGTGAGAGCGTTTGCATACATACCGACTGCAGGCCTATGATATTAGACAGAGTGAAATAAGCGCATTCGAAGTTGCAAGTTTAACTAAATATTTGCTGGTCTTGTGATACAATAATTATTTTAGGCGCTGTTAGATTTAAGGTTGTATACGGCTGCTCGAGCGACTCCCACGAAAGGTAACGAAAGTGATGAGGATATTGATGACGACAACGATGACGATGATGTCGATGAATCGAAATATGCCATGCAGTTTCACATAGCATCAAAATAATAATAAAATAATAATTATAATAATAATGATAGTGGTGGTGGTGGTGGTCGTCGTCGTAGTAGTAGTAGTAGTAGTAGTAGTAGCAGCAGCAGCAGTAGTAGTAGTAGTAGCAGCAGCAGCAGCAGCAGCAGTGGTAGCAGCAGCAGTAGCAGCAGCAGTGCAGCAGCATAGCAGTAGTAGCAGCATATAGCAGCAGCAGCAGTAGTAATAATAGTAACAATAATAATGACAATAAGTAGAAGTTGATAATGATGATAATCATCATATCAGATGACTAATAACTGCAAAATTTCTTTTGCAGCCTGTTGTATCATCTTTTGTTGAAAAGACTTCGTTCACACCAGCGGTTCCTTCTCTTCCCTTCCCTTCCCACTGCTGGTGTTGTTGTTGGTGGAAGCAGTGTGGAAACAGTCTAGTTGCTGTTGTTCTGCTTCGTCTCAGTCTTCCACCATAGGATGGATCGTCTGCTCTTCCTCATCCACAGTTCCGGTGACTCGAGGGTCGGCGGTGCGGACAGCTTCTCCGACCGACTGAGCTGCCACTACACCGTCTCCATGCTCGCCTTCTTCACGTTCATGGTCACGACACGACAGTACGTGGGGGAACCCATCAGCTGCTGGTGCCCCGTTACATTCTCCAGCAGCATGGTATCATACACAAACAAGGTAACAGCACTAAGAAGACACCTTTAATTATGTCTTATTATTCTTATGTGGTATATTATGTTCTTGTAACAGAAGGCGTTCTGCCTGCCTGATCCATTGAATAAACGAATATACAATACAATATGTGTGCATAGATAAATAATTACAGGCAGACGAACAGACAGACATGGCCGCAGCACACACGAAACACAGACACAGGCAGATAAACAGACAGACAGACCGATACGGCAAGAAGTAAATCGAGTGTCTATTCCTAAAATAGCTAATGACAACTACCTGAATATATCACAAGCAGTCGAAGTGTTAAGTTTGGCAAAAAGGTGACATCGGATTTTAATAAGGATGGCCCACATGGTTTACATTACATTATGCCATTTATAACAGTGGGAAACAGATGGCGTGTTTATGAAGTAGGTTTGCTTCGTTAAGTTATGTTATATAAAACAATACAATACAACATGGCTTTATAATGCGCCTTAATAAAGCAGTCTTACTCATAGGACGCGTAACAATGTAGTAACTATTCATAGTATTTAGAGAATAGGTGTGTTTTAACTTTATATGTGCGTTTTCTTCTGTAGGTTTGTTGGACGACTTCGACCTACTACCTACCATCCGACGTGGAGACGATTCCAAAGGAAGACGATCCCCATCGTAGGATCAGCTACTACCAGTGGATGTCTCTGATCTTCATCGCTGAGGCTGTTCTCTTCTACGTCCCGAGGGCCATCTGGCGTGTCATGGGCGCTAAATCCGGGATTTCCATACACACCATCACGGACACAGCCATCGAATACTACCGAAAGTCGGATCCAAAACGTAGCGAACAGATGATGACCTTCATGACCAGAACGTTCAAGAAGTACCTCAGAGAGCGCAACCACAGGGCAGACAACACGAAACATCGCAAAGCCCTTTACGGCAATTACCTTACGTGCCTGTATTTATTCGTCAAAGTGCTTTACATAATTAACGTAATCGGACAGATATTCCTGTTGAACATCTTCCTCGGAACGAACTACTACTGGTACGGTGTGGAGGTCCTGACGCGTATGGTCAACGGCGAGGACTGGACTACATCTCACCGGTTTCCAAGGACGGCGTTCTGCGACTTTAAGATTCGCGTCGTCGGCAACATACACCGCCACACCGTTCAGTGTTCGCTGCCGATGAACCTTCTGAACGAGATGTTCTTCATCATTCTCTGGTTCTGGTTCGTGTTCGTCGTCTGCGTCACCATCATAAGCCTCTTAGTCTGGATCTACAAAGCGCTGAACTTCGGTCACCGTTCCAAGTTCATACGGAACAGACTGTACGCCATGGGAAAGATCCATCGGCGACCTCTGGACGATCAGTCCTCCGAGGACAAGTGGTTCCGGAAATTCGTCGAAGAATATTTACGACGCGACGGATTCTTTATCATCTGTCTGGTGGCCAAGAACTCGAGCGATATAGTGGCTGCGGAAGTGACCTCTGAACTGTGGGATTGGTTCAGCAAGATACAGCTACAAGGGGACAATGACGAGGAAAAGGCGGAGAGTCGTCTATAGATGATTGTTCATTCATTACTAGAATTTGCATAGCGCTTCTCTGCCAGGGAACTACTCAGAGGCGCTCCCAACTCCAGCGCAGCCAAATAAGACCATCTTAAGATGAGAGAGGAATGCCTGAGAAGATATTGTTCCGATATGGCTGCGTCGACCATCTTCTAAATATATATCAATTTACGATCGAATAGACAGGCTACAGATCGATCAATCGCTCTAGTCTGTGGACACAAGTACCTCAGAAATGTGCAAACAAAACAGTGCGTCAAAACAGTGCATCAGCTCTTCAACTCTGAGAGATACCCCGAAGTTAGGAATTTCGCTAAGACTTCTATGTTAAAGTCACGATATCTACATTCGGGCAGTGTACGTCGAACCAAGAATATTATATGGAATCTGCGACCGTGATATAACAGGATTAGCAGTTTTTGAAACGGGTCGAGTGGCAACTACTGTATTCTTCCACTACGGATCGATCGAGAAGTTTCCGTCTTGCACGAGACAATCTACAGCTTTACTGAACCGTTTAAATGGGCATTGGGCAATCGTCATTCCAGGTTCTACAGGCCTAGTCAGCAGTGTGATTCTCGTTAACGATAACGATAACGAAAATGTTCGTTAACGAAAATAAAATGATTTCGTTAACGATAACTATAACTAAAACTAAAAAATATCAATAACTATAACTATAACTATAACGAAAATAACAATAACGAAAATTCATCTTTATTTTCGTTAATGCAAAAAATAAAAATAGAAAGTGCAATATGGACGATTCGACATAAATGAGAACGAAAAAATGCGCTATTTTTATTATGCAATTTGACAGTTACTTTGGAAACTCGTGTATTCATGAAGCTGAATGCACCCATGCTTCAAAGGCTTTCAAAGCTCTGAGCAAATTGTGAAACAGCGTGTTAATACGCATAATTTTGCTTATAGCCTTAATTATTTTAACTAAGTAGTTACTAAAATTAACTAAAATAAAAATCCATTAACTATAACTATAATTAAAAAATAAAACTAACTATAACTATAACTAAAATTTAAAAAAAAACATTAACTATAACTGTAACTATAACTAAAATAAAATCTGTAAGGAGAATCACACTGCTAGTCAGTGGCGTAACGAAGGGTTTCAGCTCCCAGGGGCAAGAGTTGATTACTGCACCATTTATAGTTTCCTGTTGACTTTTAATCGTTCTTGTCATAGTAATGTGTACCACTGAAAGCTAATTTTGCGCCCCTTGTGCTGCGCCCGGGGTGGTTGCCCCGTCTGCCCCCCTTCATTACGCCACTGGGCCTAGCCTATATACATGAGATCTTGCTATACGTATGCGTTCAGAAACTGCGTTGAGAGCTTAAAGTATGCCTGCTGAAAGTTGTTAATATATTAGTGACAGAAAAACACAAAAAGAAAGAATCCAATTTTCAGTCTGAAATAGCAAGTATTTATTAGGTCTATCTGTGTAATTCGAGACTGTTGGTTCAATAACATGGCAGTTTTCAACGTAGGCCTACTGGTGTCTTCGAATTTTTTTCAAGATTTTTATTGAACACAGAAATGTTATAAAATAGGCCTATAGGAGGGCCTACATTGTTACAGTGTTGCTGCCAAAAGCTAACCCCAGAAATTATAAGAGCTAAGGGATTCTTTTTTCAGGGTCATTTAATATCCTAAAAAAGCTTTAAACTGACATCCACAATGCAACACATCAGCAATTAATTGTGTTAAGTGAAATATAGTCCTATATGACAGAATATGAGAAACGTTGGTTATTCTATTTGAAACCCAGGGTAAAAGCATAAGAGCGATAATAACATTTAATTATAGGCCTACCCCGGAATTTAACATTGACACCGTCTAACTAATAATATCCACTATTTTTGCGTGCTTAGTTAAACTTAAAATAGGTAACCTGAAGGAACTACCTAGTACCTGGTCAGTTATTCAAACAAATGGCTCGGGCAGTAGCGGATACAATCGATGCCGCTTAAGTGCATAGCGTCGGGACTGCCTTGAACCCAGTGGCGTAAATCACGGAAGGGGGCAGAGGGTGACTGTCCCCCACAGTTTTAAATGGGCCCTTCTGCTCCCTCTTCAATGCAAAAATCTGGTCCCCGAAAAAATCTGCCCCCCAAAGTTATGTTTACAGATTTCGCCTCTGCTTGAACTTAAGAACTTATCCGATTACTATGCGCATAAGAGAAGTTTACTGTGTGAAATTGGCTATAATTATGTAGCCTACTATAGCACTCGACGTTTGCATAATGATCTGTCTTAGCTGCACTGTGGTCCGCATCAGCAGATGATGTAATATTGTTAACGCTTGACATTCCAGAATGTTTACGATAGTTTGCTCACTTCGGAATGTCAACCGGTAACAGTGCAGCTCAGACAGACCACTGGATTGCCAGAGTCGTCTGCTGTCCACGGGCGAACTGTCAAAGGCCTGACGACTGAGGTATTAAAGGCGGCCAGAATGTTCTAAGCTTCCTATGCAATTAAGCTGTGTTGATATACACAGAGAAATGCATACTGGGCCTATAGTCGGCTATGCACATAACCGAATAATGCACATATGTGATATGCACCTACCAGGAGCCGTCTTCCATTGAAATACATTATATAATAAAATACAGCCCGTAAAAACAAAGTTTTTTTACTATATCCATCTAGTATCCTATAACGTGTACTCTGAAAATAGTCCGCGTTCATTTTACGTCATAGCGTGCGTTTAATCAGGCAGCGCGCCCGTTTTTGTTGCGGCCAATGGCAACGCTGCGTATCGGAAAAGTTGATTCCCCGATTCGAAAAGTTGAGTCCCCGATTCTATAAGCTAGCCTTTTTTGGGGAGCTGAAATTTTTATAGAATGAAGTGTCTGCGAGGGCGAGTCTATCTGCCAAGTTTCAGGACGATTGAATGATTGTAAGTGATCGAATGAGTCGTCGCAAGATTTGACTTTTTAGCCTGTGGCTCAAACATACATACATACATATATTCAAGATTTCCGTAAGTTAAACTAGATGGATAGGCCTAAAAACTGGCGTAGCCATGCATCTCTTATGTGCATAAGCTAATTATGCACTCGATCGTTATGGAAATGAGTGGCGTCGATTGCATAGGCTCTGTGCGGTTTAGAAGTAGAAGTGCAGTCCATTAAGCTAACCGAGAGAGGCAGGCATGGGTATGAAGCGTTAGTGACTTGATTTTCTTAGCCTCGGCATATGAAGGTGGGTGGCCGGTGTCCTCTCGCAAGCCGTCCTCCCGCGATATAAGGTTAGTATACGCAGTTGGAGCCGAGTTGGACATAGGTGAAGCCGATGAAGCAGATAATTATCTCTAAACAGATTTCTGCACTTTGCAGGACTTTGAACCTACGACCGACCCCCCCTCCCTTATATGACAGTCCAGCACGCGAGCCAATAAACACACCCCGTAAGCATCTGTTACAGTAGACCTCGTAGACGTGTGCGACTGTGCGTGTTCCGACTGTAGTGAATGTGACATTGAACGCTGGCGTTATCTGGCGAATATTATAAGAACTAAAAAGTTGTTTGAGAAGGCTCGGAGTAAAGTGGAGTAAAGCTCTCAAAATCAGAAGTTTTGCAGTTGCTCTTATCACTCATGACTATACGGATAGCAACGGAGTATTTTTCCAGCAGAGGTGTATTTTACAGAACTACATGTATATAACCTACTATAGCGTATAAATAGGTGTGGGTTTATATAGGCCTATGTAGGCCCTATACGGTTTAAGGATGTAATATGTATCATGTATGTAGGCTATATGCAGCGTAATGTATGTATGTATGTATGTATGTATGTATGTATGTATGTATTGTATGTGTGTACTGTATGTATGTATGCATGTGTGTATAACCATAACCATAACCCAATTTATTGCTCCAAACATTGACAAAGTAACCTGTCCCTTATGTATGACAGTCCAGCATGTATGTATGTATGTAATAATGTACACATGTATGTAAAGCATGTATGTATGTATGTATGTATGACCTATGTAGATGTATGTAATAATAATAATGTATGTATGTATGCGATGTATGTATGTATGTATGTATGTATGTATGTATGTAATGTAGTATATTGTATTGTATGTATTTGAACACTTGTTATAGCGCTGGCAGATTTCCCATTCAGAGGCGCTCCCGATACTGCGCGAACGCTGAATCGGAGTTTAAGAAGCGCATAGTGAAGGAAGGGTCCCTACGCGGCGGTTTGAGAAGGATCGGACCCGCAACCCTCCAGCTGCAAGGCACCGAACATACCTCAAAACCGCGCCCCAGTTGTATTGTGTTGATTGTATTGTGTTTGTATGTATGTATGTATGTATGTATGTATCATAATTATATTCGTTTAGTGTGTTAACAACAGACATAACGCTGTTACAGTATGTAGGCCTACATACAAAAATACATCTAGATAATAGTATGAATTTACAATAGCTTAGTAAGAGTTCAGGAATAACATACGAGATATAAAATTTCGTGAGTCCTTGTCAGGAAGGTTAAAGTTATGTGGTCTGACCCTAAGAAAATAGGGCGTATGTATGTATGATTGTATGCATGTAGGCCTATGTATGTTACAGTATGTATGTATGTATATAAGTATGTATGCGTGTCAGTTGCGCACTGGCGCATTGACGAACGGTTTAATCAAAGTGGATGAATGCTAAGAGGCTGCATGACAACTTGATAAGTCATGTACTGTAGGCCTAATAGAAATGATCTAACCTACATCTGGCGTCATGGGCGTAGTTAGGGGGGTCTGACGGGTTCAAACCCCCGAAATAAATGCATTACTGTTGCTAAAAACCACTCATTTCAATCAGATTCATCAATCATCGTCGATATGACGGCGTCGTTAAATAAACGATATTAAGTGAGATTCATCACATTCAGCATTAGATAATTGGCCCGACCGTGGTGCCATGGTCGTTGTCATACCAATTTTATAAATAAAATTCATTAAACATTTTTAGTTACTTACTCCATAATGCCGCTTATTAATGCTCTTCATCGAACATGAATCGAATTACAACTTCGCTGTAACTCGATGACGTACAATGGTTTGCAAGGCTAGCGCTAAATGAATCGTCTGTACTCTGTAGGCGGCGTTCTCCTAATGATATGTAGCCTTGGCTGTGATCATAGATAAAAGATCCGTCGTTGTTGGACATCATGGCAATATTATTTGGTTGACGGGGTTGGGTTGTTTCCTGAAAGAATTTTAAAATTTAATAAAATTTAGAAATATGAATTCGGGTAACAATGACTACATGTTAAACATGGATTTGAAGATTGCGGTCATCTGCTCGAGCAATCAAAATCGTAGCATGGAAGCCCATAACTTCTTAAGGTACGAACGTAGAACTTAATGCGTAGGACAAAAAGACTTGATCTGGGGTGAGGCTAAGTAGGGAGTTCTGTTTGGATAATCAGGTTACATTTCTTTTAGTTTCTTCAGAAACCTGAAAAAGAGCCAAATGAAAATGTCAGGTCATTCTGCCGGTTGATTTATGGATTCAATTTGTGAAAACGGTAGATCCATTAAACGTAGCCTCAAAATACACCCACTACAGTGAGAAAACTACACACAGGAAACTGAAGTCGAATGAAACAACAAAGCTTTACATTATAAAACTTAATCTAATAAAACAGAACTAAAATTAATCTAATAAAACAGAACTAAAAGGTGTTAGGCTTAACTCCAGTGTTGGTTGTCATTATTGTTGTACCTTACATAACCTATCTAACTACAGTATTCAGAACCAGTAAACAAAAAGTAGAAATAGTTCAGGAAATTTGTATTAGAATTATTATTGTATTTTACTAACATATTCGCGGCACATTGTTTTGTAACACAGTTTATGTCTGTAGCACTGTTGTAACATATGCTTGTCTTCTTTGGGCTTAAAGTGTTCATTAAAGCTGTATTGCATGTTAAAATCTATAATGACATTTCTTTAAACCGCAAAACATTGTGTGGTTACTGTGCTTTGTAAAAATTTCAGACATTTCATTTTTATTTTAGAATTTTGTGTTTGCATACAGTAGTTTTCAATCGATGAGTCCATTTGTTTATTTATTGTTATTTAATAGCAAGAAAGGATTTAATGTCCGATCGTTTGGGTCTGGAATGCACGTCAAGCTTCCTGGATTGGCTCCTGACAGACCAAACATCTATGATTTTAACACAACATATGATGAAATGTACAAGGACCTTCTTACGAAAGACTCTCAACTGTATGTTTACCTCTCTAATTTTTATATGTAACAGACTTGTAACTGATCATAAGTCGTAGCCTACTAGCATTCAGTGTAGAGAGTGATACGGGGAAAAAATTTTCTTCATCCCCATTCCCATCAGGTTTGTCCCTGTCCCGATTTGGTGTGTTCCCATCCCAATTCCCATCCAAAATTCTAAGCAAAATAACAAGATAAAAATGCTTTTGCACATTAAACAGTTCTGTTAAAATCTTAAGTTTTTAAATACAGATTGCTTAACTGAAGTTGACAAGAAGCCAAACATTCAAGGATTTCTATTATACAGCGTGATGATCAACATTGTATGCAGACCTGGTGTTAACTTAAGAGGTAGTTAACTCCTACAGTGGACAAAGTTACAAGCGTTACAGCGGTAAATACCAAGCTTGTATTTCCATTCCACAGTAATACCGCAGGCTTTGCTACCATCCCCACGGTATTACCGCCTTTTCTTAATCCATCAACATGGTATTACCATGCTTTCCCCATTACTGTGTCACTCTCTAATTCAGTGGACTATTTTATAGGTGTTGAAACTTGTAAAATAAGATGAAATGAATTATTTGCAATACTGTTGCTACTTGAAGTTACATTTAGCATGATTAAAACTTACCACACGTGTAGGTAATATATATAAATATGTATGTGCCTTTTTAAGACTCTCACAAAGGTGCTTCACATGGCTGTTGCTGACATATTTTAAGCAGGGATCTTTGCACAATGTGCAGATTACATCCTGCACATTTGTAAATCAACAGCAATATCAACTTTTTAGTTTGGCCCTTAGATGATGAGTTCATTAAAACCAATTGAAATGAATGTTTATCATGAGGCATTGAGGCACTTTATTACAAGGATCTAAACAGGCAAAACAGATTGGGAGAACCGAGTATTTCTAGGTGTATCTGAGTTGATTTGTTTTTTACAAATATTAAAGTTTTTTGCTCATTTACAACATCTCTGATACAGTCTAGCTTTAATTGATATTTGAATTGCTTAAAAAATGCTGTAGGTATACACAGAATGGAATTCTTCATATGTTGGATCGTAACCGACGAATTAAGCCACGCCCAGAACGGTTTCAGAGCTGTAAAGAACACTTTGACATCATTGTAACGTGTGAAGAAAGAGTTTATGATCAAGTCGTTGAAGGTGAGACATTATTGGTGGTGATACCAAACATTGGATTAAAAAATGGCAGTATGAACCAGTGTCGATCGCTAACAAAATCACATCCAAACTTTTAAATGTATTCCAGTATGTATCAGAGCTGTTTTAAGGTTTGTCTCAGTTTATAAAAATGGAAAGAAGCTGAAAAGTGACTGGAGGATGAGGTGGTAACTTGGAGGTAACTTCGACTGAATGAATGACTGTGACTAGAAGAGGAGTTGTCCCCTCAATGTTGAAGCCAGACTGAATGACTGATGATGCATTTGTATTCTTCTTGTCTTATTACTTTCCCTGTGTATTAAAATTTGCTGCTTATGATAAGTTTTCTGCTGTAGTTATATTTGTGACTCTGGATTTGTTCTTTATGACAACAGAAGAATCGCAGTCTCCTAAACTAGCCTGAGAGGCAGCCTTGGGTATGAAGTGTTAATGACTTCATTTTTGAGCCTCAGTATATGAGAGTGGGAGGCCAGTCCTCTCCCTCATTTTCTCAGCTTACTACTGACCATCTTTGTACTCATTATAGCTTACTTGGCTAGGGGATGCAGTCAAAACTAAATAACTAAAACATCTATCGTGGAGCAGAAATTTTGAAAATACTTCTGCCATGGCAGGGATTTTAACCTTCAATCCTCAGTTTACAGTTCAGCGTGCAAACCATTGTATTGTATTTTCTTTTATTCTTTCAATAGGTGCAGACAGGCCACTGCTCCTTTGCATGCAGTTAGGTTTAGTTAACCACTATGCTATCGTACATCCCTCTGTGATGAAAACAGAAACGTAAGATAAACAGAAGATCTGAACTAATTTTGGGATGTTGTAGATTTAGAAACACGGGAAAAGTTTGATCCGGAACCAGCTCATGTCATCAACATAGACATACAAGATAATCATGAAGAGGCTACGATTGGTGCATTCATGATCTGTGATCTCTGTACACTGGTAAGAACCGAGTTATTGCTTTTAGCAGTCTTGTTTCTGTATCTTGGCATCTATCAGCCTAGTTGCTTTACCAACCTTTTCTGACTGTTAGGCTTGTGAGTCAAGGTTTATTTTCCCTGGCAGAAATCATGAATGTTATCTGGATTGTTTGTTAATTAAATCATTCTGAGATTCAATACGTGGAATTAAAGGAAAATGACTAATTGATATAAATTCTCTATGTGTGGCTATTTAACACTTTAATGATGAGCTGCATTGGTCTTCCAGTTGGTTTCAATACACTCTTGTCATGAAAGCGTTAAGCCAGTGTTTTTGACGTATGCGACGGCTAGAGTATGTTCCATTTGATTAAGACACAGAGCTAAACAACACTTTAGCAATCCATTTTATTAGTACTGTATCTGAGACCACACATTTAATCATCTAAATTGCTGTTTTTGCAGTGCTTTTAATAACCACATCTTCAAACCATATTTCAAAAGCAGTTAATTTAAATGGCAAGTTACCATCCATCTTTGACATGCTGTTGTTGCTGACTTTTGATTCTAATTATCTAGATGTAGTATGCAATTTCTTGAACCTAGTAGTAGGTCTTGGGTTCAGTCTACCATTTCTTGGTTGGTTTTCCTCATTTGGTAGCCTGATTCAGAATTCTATCATTGTGTCTTTATGCAAATCATTTGTTGTTAAATTAAGACATTGTTGCCTTCTCTACTTTGTACATAGTTCTGACAATGTGTGCAGTATTGTAGCATTATGTCTGCTGTATTTCAGTTGGCACAGTCAGAAGACTTGGATAATGACGTAGACGAACTGCTTCAGGAATTTGAATCACGTTGCCAACGGACAATTCTACACACGCTCGTGTTCTACTAATTTATCATAATTCTAGCATCATTTTCAGAAGTGTTTAAAAAATTTGAAATGTTCCTCCGTGGTTCATAAAAATGCAGAAGACTTTTGATAAACATGTACGAGATTTTGACAATTACCAGCAACCAGACATTGCTGGATTTGGTGACTGTTACTGCTTGTTAAACACTAGGCCTCTGCTTAATAGTGTAGGTGTTGTTAGAAATGTCAGTAATGTAATAAACATTTATTTATTGCTTGAAGTTAATGATGTACTTTTCTGTAATAATTGGCAATTCTTTCTAATTGCAAAGAATTTATTATTAATGTTTTAAACAATGGCATAATTCTGGTGGCTGGTTTTATGATTGAGCAAGATAGATGTTCTGGAGTGGTTAGTGAAAATGTTGACCAAGTTGCCCTTTGCTGGAACAGATATTTAAAAACTATTTATTATTTCCATTTTTCTTTTTTTACTGGCAATACAACTTTCTGTAATGGGTTGCGGTGTGTCAACCTAGAGGTTCAATATTAAACGTATATATATATATATATATATATATATATATATATATATATATATATATATATATATATATATATATATATATATAAAATACATTATTGCTTGTGAAGGCACAATATGCACAGTCCTCCTTTGCTTAGAGTGCTCCTTTTAATTACAAGAGCAGTAGCTTTGATTGAGAAATGAATGGTACAATTATAGAAAGGAACGAGGTGCTGTAGGAGACGATTATTACTGCTATTGGTGTTGTGTGCCGTTATTGTATGCATAAAAACATCCTCAGAAATGAAAGAAATTGTGCAAAATAAGTTACATTATTGTAATTGGTGCTGTTCTTGCAAATATCCATGTAACAAAAATTCAGCTCTGCTTTACTTGTATGTCTCAAAGCAGAAGCATGTGACTGTTGATCATTGAGTTTGCTAGGTTTTTCTTAGACGTTTTGTGATGAACATGACTTTTGCATTGCTGTAAAATCAAACTTATGTGTGTGCTACTGTAGTTTTGATTAAATGCTCTGCAAGCTGACTGAGTATATTTTACAGTGTTTATTTTAGTTGAGCATATCATTTCTGGGGTAGGCCAAAAGGCTTTTATGAAAGGCAAACATGTGTAAAATTAGTTGTATTAGGTTAATTTTGTTTTGCTGTGTATGTGTGTATCCAGTGCTTTGTGATACTGGCACACTGTATAATAATGGCATACTGTATGCCATCTAGTTTTTCAGATACTTGAGGAGACCTAGTACTGAATAGAACAGCTTCACAGTACTTCTTGTTGCCTCCCACACTTCTCTAAAGCCAGCAGCAACACTTATTAATAGTTTAATACTGGCATTGCTCGGGGCAGACTTTCAAAGTCATTTTAGTTTTGTTACATTTAAGAAGTGATTCTGTGCCAAGATGGAAGATTCATCTTTTTTGCTTTATTTCTGGACTGATGTGTCTTTTGATGCTGGCTTGTACAAGTTCAGGACAGTACTGGTGTCAATAATGGCTTGGTTGTTAAGTTTCATTATTAAAAACTCAACTTACAACTCAATTTCTTAAACAAAACAGTTTATTTTCACAACTGTGTCCATCCTGAAGTAATGCACATCCATTCCTCTCTACATCACATTCCTGTTAAGTTGGTTACAGTTCACTTTTCAGTTTAGAAAGCGAAAGAGCAACTCGCTAAGTTAGTTAAAACATGAAAGGTAGAGAATTCCAGATCGAGGGACCAGCAACTGTGAATAAACGCTGGTCAAAGACAAGACATGTACTAGGAACAATATACTTCCCAGCAGATGCTGATTGAAGAGATGAGTGACCTTTAACAGAGTTGCAGGGTGTAACCATGGAAGATAAGTAGAATGGCAGATGATTTGCATGTGCTTTGTAAATGAGGAGTGCCAGCTTGACAGACAGTATGCCAGCGTAGAGAATAAAGAGCAGGTGTGATATGGTCTTGGTATGAGAATTCAAGACAGTTTTACAGCTTGATGCAAAATTCGGGTTAGAGGAAGCAGTATGCATTCAGGGGAACAATTTAGTATAGAGTTGCAGTAGTCAAGTTGCATCAAAATTGGTCCGTGTTTTCAGTGAAGCTGTTGGATTCTTCTGGGCGAAACAAGCACACCCCATAAATGGCAGCTATTTAAAGTTTTACGGAAAGTGTTGAGTCAAGGATGACTCCCAAGATCCTGAACAGTAGATGATGGAGAGAGGAGGAAGTAGGGAGTAAAGCGTTCAGCACACTGTAGGAGTTTAGAGGAACGTTCAAACCAGGTGAGCTTGGATTTGCCTGGGTTAAATTTGAGGCACATAGACAGACTCGATAGCATGGTGTCATCAATGCAGGTGAGAAGTATCTGCAGTATAAGCAACCTCATTTAGTTGCAGGTGTACATGAAGTTGGGTATCATCAGGGCAGAGATGGCTTTCTATGCCATGACGAGAGGCATTGGCTGACTGCATAGGTATAGAGAATGAACAGCAGGGACCCCTGGGACAGAACCTTGTGGAACACCAAAGAGCACAGGAGTGATGGATGACAGGAAGTCGAATCGAACGTACTGAGTGTGATAAGAAAGGTAGGACACAAACCAATAGAGGATAGTACCAGAGATTTTCTTCCCTTCCATCACCTAGACTAAAATGTGCAAATCGCTTCAACATCGTAGCTGTTCTGCCCCTTGGAATAAACTGACCCATCCTACGAACTCACCAAAACCTCACCTCTTGCTATCTCCAAAAACTGAAAACACTGCTCTTTCACAATTTGTATCGTGATTCCCTGATTCCCCTTAACTCCCTCGCTGTTTTAATTCTAAACACCATCCACCTGCCTGTCTGCCTGCCTGAACCCTTTGGATCTTCATCTGGAACCGATTTCTACTCCAGCCTATTATAGGCTAACGATATTTTACTAAGTGCATGTGAATAAGCTGGTTCCCATGACTGCTGCTTTTTGGGGCACTACATAAATCTCGAATATTTTGCTTCTTGGAGTCTCGGATATTACTAGCCCTGAGTTCAGTAAGTGGCTAAAGCGAGTAAGTAAATTTGTGATTAATGCAGAGCTATGAGATTTGCAATCTAATGTTTAATTACTTGCTGAAAGTAGTTGACTGCGGCGCCAGCTGCATCTTCGCCGATCCAAGGTGAGTACAGCAAAAATTATCGGACTAAGGGTAATTTATCGCTTTTGCGCTCTAAATTATTTTATATAGGATAATTTTAAATAGAAGTTGGATTGATGACAATAACTCTTGCTTCAGAAAAAGTTGGATTGATGAAAATAATTCTTGCATAAATAGAAGATGGATTGAAGAAGAAATAATTCTTGCTTAAATAGAAGCTGGATCGATGAAATATACTTCTTGCGTAAGTAGAAGTTGGATTGATGACAGTTATCCTGAACATTAGTATTGAAATGCCATGTATATAAAATTATTTAGAAAGCAAAGTGATAAATTACTCTGATTATTCCGAAATCATTTGCTGTACTTACCTTGGATCGGCGAAAATGCGCGCCAGCTGGATGTCTAAAACGCCATGACGTCAAGAACAAGTGTAGAATCAATAAATATATAGTACGGAAGTCTTAGGCTGAGGAGTTGGCACTATGGCTGATGTTGTCGTTTTGTAAAACGATTAAATAAAAATAACAAAGTCGTTTCTCTTACAAATATCTCCAGTTCGAGCAGCTAGGAAGTTCTGCTGATTGAAAGAGGCTTGTTGAAACAGGCCTACTTATTTGAGTTGGTTATTTAGTTTAAAAATACAAAATGACAAACGGTGAGTTTTCGCCCAAGAACTCATAGTAAATAAGTAAGTAGGGCATGCCTTTAAGACCCACAAATTGCTGTTTTAACTTTGCAAACATTGCAGATGGCTAGTAGCCAGTACCGCTAATAATGCCAATGCCACAGTTGTGCCAAAACGATAATGCGAAACTCGTGAAAGTGGCACATCGACTGGCAAACTTATAGGGGGGCTGAAGGATTTATAGTTTTTTTGGCATGCTGCGCGGATGCCGGACAGTACCAGGATTTCTAATGACGACCCTAACCCTGCGTTTGATCCTCACGACGACTAATCTGAGCCTAATCAACCCTCACGACGCCAGTAAATTATGCATTAAATCCTTCAGTCCCGATTCTATAAGCTTGCCCATAGACTGCCTCTTCATTAGAGCATATTAGAATTCGGTGTATTGCGAGTACGGACATATTTTAGACACTTTTAAAATTCGGCTGTAAAATGAGTACATGAACTGCACATCATCAATATTAATTCAGAAAGCGAGGGAGAATATTGGTCATCACCCCTTATATCATAAGGCTAAGAAAATGCAGGCAGTAACAATTATTAAATTGTAACTTGTATAGCGCCGATGTATAATGCACAAGACATCAACCAATGGCGCATTAAACCTAAGCCACCATAGCGTCAGCATTTGCCGAATAAGCAATTATTTTCTAAGACGACTTTTAAGTTGAATATAATTAACGCGAATGAGCAGAATGCATAGGCAGGAAGCGAATTCCAACGTTTGCTAGAGTCATGTCTATGTTTACAATTGTTGTTGCAGAGTTGTTGCCTTGTAAAGTTAATTGGTTTAAAGGAAATTATGCGCTGCTTCTTGTATTTGGTGTTCAACTGTTCATATACTTATTTTTGTCCAAGAAAATTGCGCATTAAACCCAAGCCACCATAATGTCAACATTTTGAAAAAGCAATTCAACAGACGACTTTTAAGTTGAGGCAACCACTAATGACACAAGCGACTGAGCAGAACAGGCAGATACAGGGAGAGAATTCCAACATTTTAGGAGGCAGCTACGTAACAATGTTGTTGCCTTACAAGGCAATGTCAGTTAATTGGCTTAAAGGCAATTTTGTATAAGAAATCATTTATAGGATCTTGGTCTTGAGTGAAAGCAATCATGGCTGACCAAATAATAACCATATTTAGATCTTTGTACATGAGCTGAGAAATTGTAGACAATTGACTATCTGTGATGAGGATAGTTGTATTGACAGCATATAAGTGTCAATACAATTTTTACAACTACTTGTAGTGGCTGAAAGATGTAAAGTACGTGGGGGTAAAACTGGCGTAACCATGACATTGACAGCATTTTATCAATAATAGGTATCAACTTTTGTGTAACTGATAATTGGTAAAGGAATAGTTTTAAAGAAACTTTAGTGACAAAATTGTGTTTTCAGCATACTCGCTGGATGGCTTGATGGTGTTTGGTCTCTTGCTCATATGCACATGTGCTTACATGAGTCGGGTTCCGAAACTAAAGCAATGGTTGCTCTCAGAGAAGAAAGGGTTTCTTGGAGTTTTCTACAAAGGTTATTTGAAATTACATTTTTAACTTAGCACATGAATGAATGATGAGAGTTACATGCTAGTCATCAACACTTGAATCAGAGGCACGGCCAGTCGCTAAGGGGACGGGAGATAGACAGCCGAGGGTGGAAGCTAAGTGACCAATAGCTTCATGAGATAGAATTTTAAGCAAAGATATTTTATTCCAGACTGACTGAGTTAAACGCACAGTTATCAATGGCCTGAACCAAAAAAGGTTGACAAAATTAATACATGTATTTCATGGAACCTGTTACATTGGTTGATGATATGACTTCAGTCTTTAGGCAGAA
Source organism: Aporrectodea caliginosa (assembly GCA_020284085.1). Taxonomy (NCBI): domain Eukaryota; kingdom Metazoa; phylum Annelida; class Clitellata; order Crassiclitellata; family Lumbricidae; genus Aporrectodea; species Aporrectodea caliginosa. The sequence goes on from JACEVL010000924.1 coordinate 324,328, forward strand.
CTTTAAAGCTTAGAGGCATTTTAAATGTGCATTTTGAGAAAATAAATGATCCTTTGGGTAGAATATAGAACAAACTGAGGTTTAGTGTAAAAGGATAGGACAGTGAAAAAACTGGGTTTTATAAATCACTCAAGTCTTTTATTTGAATGAATGAGTGAACAGCACCACACAGAAAAGAAGAAAGCACTGGACTGGAAATGTATTGCATGGCAACTTAGAGGGAAGAATGGATGGAAGAAAGATGGAGAACTATGTTATTGCATTGGGCAAAAGAATCAAATTGGGTTGCAGAAAAGTAATTAAAGGATGATACACAGAGGAGCAAAGAATGATACAGTGCAAAACACTTTGGACAAAAACTAATTTGCACTCAATCTTTGAACTCTGTTGTGGGGCGCAGTGGTGTTGGGGTATTTTCGGTGCCTTGCAGCCGGAGGGTTGCGGGTTCGAATCCACCTCAAACCGCCGCGTAGGGACCCTGGGCAAGTCCTTCACTCGCAATTGCTCATGCGCTTCGGCGTGAAACTCCGATTGCGTCCGCGCTGTAGTCGGGAGCGCCTCTGAGTAGGAATCTGGAAGGGGAGCTATAACAAGTGTTCAAAACATACAACATACAGATATAATTATCTCCAGAATGAATGAATGAGTGAACAGCACCACACAGAAAAGAAGAAAGCACTGGACTGGAAATGTATTGCATGGCAACTTAGAGGGAAGAATGGATGAAAGAAAGATGTTATTGCATTGGGCAAAAGAATCAAATTGGGTTGCAGAAAAGTAATTAAAGGATGATACACAGAGGAGCAAAGAATGATACAGTGCAAAACACTTTGGACAAAAACTGATTTGCACTCTATTTTTTAACTCATTTATGTGTAATTAAATACTCTAGTGCCAAGAATAGCATTACATTGTTAATTTGCTATTAATTTTTGTGTTATTCGCATCAGTCAGCTCAGCTATTGTGTTGATGTTTGTGTTTTCAGCCGCTGTAATTGGAACTAGGCTGCACTTCTTGGTTGCAATGTCCTGTGTCTGTATGGCCATCTATGTTATGCTGATAAAGTGAAGTGAAAAGCCGTCGTCATCATCATCATAAACTGTGGCCTAGACATTTAAATGAACACAACTGTGATGCGTTAATACATCGTTCGTATAAACGTTTGGTTAACTTAAACTAAGGACAAATAATGTACATATTTAGTTTACAGAAACTCTGATATTGGTGTTTTCAGTTAAACTGGTAACTTATGCACGAGTGTTGTCAACTGTTAGATTTTAAAGTGTACATTTAAGCATATCCTTTTCCTTTAAGGATGCAAGGTGCAAAAGCTATTGAAGAGAAAGCAACTTGTTAAGTGACACTGTAATATCTTCCATTGCTAATGTAGCTGAGATGTCACAAGAGAGGCTGGTCTTCATGATTATGTGTTTTGATGGAACAAATGCCAATTCCAAAATGAATCTAGCAAGTGGTTTTTACTGGTTTAGGTCTACTTTTACTACTCTACGTGCTTCTGAAATATGAGGACCTGTTAAACTGATCCAAAGTTAATATGCAACTACATTTCTAGTGTCAACGCTTGTTTGTGAGGCACCCTTGTAGTGGTATGGCCGCATTACGGCACCATATAAATTGTTGTTATTATTATTTCTTAACATGCAAAACACTTTAAATTTACCATCCATCTCTGCACTATTCATCCCGCTTGCCAGAGCCGGATTAACGTATAAGCCATGGCTTAGGGCCCCACAACGTTTTGAGGGCCCCCAACTATCAGGAAATCTAAAATCAGATTGTACCAAGGTCCTAATTGACAAAATGACAATGGTAAATGGGTGTATTATTATTTAGCCAATATTTCATTAGAAAAAATCGCTTATGTACGGATCGAACTTTGTGCACAAAGACACAAATTTTTGCATGGCTTTGCGGTTAGGGCCCCCGGATGTCTTAACCTGGCTCTTGGCTTAGGGCCCCCGAAAGTCTTAATCCGGCCCTGCCGCTTGCACATTTGCGCATATACTTACATCCCCTCTGTGTGACTGGAAACAACCACACCATTCCTACTAACAAGACCTGTGCAGTTTGTTTTAAATTTAAAAACTGGGTTGCAAAGTTCTATCAGATGGATACGAACTGCTTGAGTGGAATGCAGACAGCCAACATTGAGGACTTGCTGTGTAAATATTTTTTGACATATAGGATTTAATGGGATTTAATACCTTTAGGAGGTTCAGAAACTAATTGTCTATCAACATTCCATTTGCCTAACTGTGGAGTATTTCCATTTGTTCATAAAATGTATCAAACTGACCAAGACTCTTTCTTTGTTAACATAGAAAGGCTGTCCTCTCACTTGCCATTCTATTTTTAATTTCCAACAAATTTCATTATTAAAATAAACACGATAGTTCAACTGGAATACATCATAAAGCTCTATTTCTGGCCTGAGCCTACTCGGTCAACATTTTCCAAGCCCTGCAGTCTAAAGGGAACTGTTAGTCCTTCTGCTGCATGACAACATGAGCATATTGTGTTTTCTCTTCACATGACTCTATCTTCCAGTAAACAACCACACTGTTATGCCAGAAACAGTTCCAGAAGTTTTTAGCTTAAATCACTTGCAACAGTCATGGCCGGTCATGGCCGTGTTGCAGCACCCAAGCGAGTTGCTACAAAACTTGCATGATACATTGAACTACGATGCAATGTAAAACAATATAATTGTATAAAACCAATTTACTCTGATAATACTAAGATTAAACTAAATTAAGATTATTACTGAAACTTGACAGGACATTGTAACAACAGTTTGTCAAACAATATCGCCAGCTGTAATTGCAGCAACTTTGCTTTCACAGTTCCTCAACACTGACACAGCCTACAGATCGTACGGCGTAAGTCTAATTTTCTGGCTGACTTCAGGATGCCTCAATGCAATCCCGCACCTGAGTAATAATTCAACGTATGGCGGCCAAAATGTGTCATCCAACGTTACGTATGGATCGTCTGGGCAGTCAGTATATCTCTTCATCAGTTGCTACAAAAAAGAAATTATTGCCAGCATTTCAAATAGGGTTTTCTTAGCTTCACTAACACTAGTACCTAGGTCTGAAGTAATCAAGGCATCGCAGGCAAATTGCCTACCAAGATCATCACTGCATATGACAACATAACAAGTGTTTTAAGTGTTCAGCATGTTAAAACCCTGCAGATTAACCTGGAACATGCTTTAATAGCCCAATTTTCCTAGCGGCCAAAAAGTGTCGTCCACCCATCCTATTGCATTAGAGCTTCCTCTTAAAAGCTTATAGTATTCACCGACTCTTGCCCTGAAGGATTTCTGCCCTAATGGCAATATATGGCAAGTAAATCAGCATTGCGCGACAATTGACCGCAAGTGCTTTGTATGGAAGTCCGGGTCTCAGAGAACTTACTTGAGGGAAACAGAAAGGAACGAAGCTATTGTTTGTCCATGCTTCTTAAAGATTGCATTAGTAAACGTGCTGTATTAAAAAATTATGGAGCTTTTAACACATCAGAGAATTGCCATCTTGCAGCTACATCAAATGTACTTACTTCTGCTATCATATGCATTGACAACAGCTTTACGTGGGACTTCTTTGAGCTATGGTCATGCTGAAAACAAATTAATCACATCACATATAACAATAACTGACATTTCTTCTAATCCACAAACTTCCCTGCTGATAAATTCATGCAACAGCACAAGGGAAGGGCTCATATAATTATTACATGCCTCTATCAACATTAGTCCTGAGAGGCACGGCGTGGATGTTGAAGCAGTCTTCAGCTGAAGTACAACAAGATAACATCAGCCCCAGGTTACATGGTTCAATGACATCATGCCAATTTCTTACGACTCCTAGGTTTAATCGTAGATGCAGAGGAGCAAGGCAAATTCATTACCACTGCTACCCTATATAAACGATACTACCGGTACACACACACAAAATTAGGATGGTCTTTTTCCTAAGACAAGAAAAGGTGTTTTCGACCTAGATGAGAATAGTGCAAACAATTCAGATACATGGACAAAGGAACAGGGTAAAGGCAAGATCAAGGAATAGGGTAAAGGCATAGACTGATTTGGCATTTGCAATAACAATAACGGTTTGCATTCATACAATACAACTGCAGTTTCAAACAGCATAATGAGCAGAGAAGTATGCTAGTAGCTCAGCTTTATAGATGCCATTTTCAGCCTTGCACAAATAAAACTCAATACCTTCCTCCAGAACAAAGGTCAAAGATATGTTAAAACTACATTCCAAATACATGTAGATTCAAAAAAGTGCATGTTTATTTAATAATACAGACCACACAAACTGATTTGATACAGTGCTAGAAAAAACTACTTTACTAACATTTTTACTCCAATTTTTCACTTGTTCAGAAGATGGGACTGGATAATGTTCCTGAAGAAAATCTTTCTACAATATCCATGACAACAATTATTTTCCAACAATGTTATATGCATCTTAGTCTACTGTTTATGTTCTTCACAGCCGCTATCTTTCTGCTACTTCAATCCAGTGACAAGTAAGAGCATACAAAACACTACAATCATATTAAAAAACTTGTCACTTAGGTCTACACTGAAGGTATGTTAAGACAAGGATCATATATCGTAATCATATACAGACTTTTTAAATGACTAACAAGAAGTAAGCAATCTGGTTGATATCATAATCCAAATCCCTTAAAACCTACTGCAGGTAGGTATCAAAGATGATGCATACAATGGGCTGCATTAGTCGTTATATGCAGTTAGGCATAATTCTAAAAAGGCCTACTAGTAGTTATGCAATTACCCTACCCACAAGGCCCATCACTGTGAACAATGCAAGAATTCCTATAGACTCCCACAGACTAAGAATTTTGCTAAATATTCTCCTGCCACAGCAATTATTGACAACAACGTCATACCTCCAATCACACATCTCAGGAGACAAAAGCTAACTATTATTAAGCCGTGAGCTGGTGACTAATACAGTAATCTGCTTCAAATAATCATTACGCTTCTTTGCCAAAGTTTTCTGCATATATATATTCCTGCCTCAGGTGTCACCCTTCATAATGGATGCCTAGGCCTTTGGGTGCCTGCTGACATGCCTTTTAATAACCGAAGGCACACAATGGATAGAAACGGTTACCAACATATGAGTTCCCTATTTCAAATTAAGTTTTTGCAATAGTGTTTAAGAAATTGACTGATAAATAAGGCAAAGTATTTTATTCTGTTTTACTGGCAAACATTTTACTATATAATGTACAGTCACACTTACCATTTGACGTAGCCTGAGAGAGTGCAAGAATCTCAATTTAGCATTCTTTTCTTGAAGTTCAGTCAAAACTCTAAACATGATGAAAGATTACATTCATTTCGGTTGCAACTACATTTTACATATATACTTAATAAGGTTGCATTTGTCAGTCACAAATTGTGTAATAAAATATGTAAAAACTGGCACACATAAAGTATAAAAATGTTTGCTAAAAATCAACTTATAAATATGGTACTTTGCAACTTCTGTTGAACCAGTGTATAATGCAACAGGCATCAACTAATGGATTATGGCAAAGTGCTTCCCAAAGTGGTGGTCCGCGGACCGGTGCCGGTCCACGAAGTCCTCAGCTGCCAGTCCGCAATAGTGAGTCATGAAACTGGTCAAATTATCTCGAAATCAAGAAATGAAATATATTTTTGAAAGTCATAACAAAAAATACTTATTAGGCTAGCATTTAAAGGGCATTGAGTCATATAATTGGCTATACATGCATTTAAATCAATTTTAATACATTCGAGGAATTTAGGTGATCAAAAACGAAAATGAGAAATAATAAATAAATTTGGCACCAGTCCTTCTGCAGTGGAAAAATTCCTGCCGGTCCGTGACACTGAAAGTTAATTCCTACCGGTCCGTGACACTGAAAAGTTTGGGAAGCACTGGATTATGGTACACCAAAACCAATCCGTATTCATAATCCAGAAGATCAGTCCGTAAGAAAAATATAAGTAGAACCTCTGAGTGCTTCTGAATGGGTTCAGTAGAAGTACTTAACATTACAATAGAAAACAGTCAAGCAACATAACCTCACACCACACGACTAAGTTTACATCCTTAAAAGAATTACTAAGTAATAATTCAGATGTGAAACATTAAATCAGGTATCAGTGACGTACTGTTCGCTTGAAGATGTTTCAGTTAATGAGACAGCTTTAACCTTTTCTTCTAAAGTCATCTTGAATTTTAGTATTTGCGCCTTCATATCGTTTACTCTACAGAAAACAACAGTTGTCAGAATAAACTCAGTTTAGAAGAGAATTTCCCTTTACACATGGACGTCTGTAAACAACAATTGCATCTTCATGCATAACAAACCCTATCACATGCATTAAGAACCTAAATATAAGGTATGTCAATTACCAATTGACACTCGTCTGTTTTAGGAAACACCAGAGAGCACAACCTTTAACTAACTGTTTTTTCCCACAAAACTCAATTTTATCAGAAGTCTCAAACAATTGCAATATTTTCAAACTACCAAGATATGCAGAAAGATTTTACCTAAACTGCTGCAATGTCATCAAAATAAAGAATATAACTGCCAGCATGGTCATATACATCAATGGGACTCACAAGGTCCTAAATTGGGTCTCATGGGCATGCTACCAAGGAAACATGTCACAACAGGAAGTTAAGTGGCCAATCACATGCAATCATTAAAGACAAGAGAGGACCAATCAGAGCCAGACCTTTCTTCCACGCAGTCGAGGTCTGAATTGCAGCAGAAATGGATCACACCACTCACAAAACAGCTACTAACGCAGAACAGATCAATAGGATCCTAGCAGCTAAACAAACAACCCTACCATCACACCCAACAGATCCGAAGTCAACAAAGGAGAACTCCAAAGACACTGGACAGGCAACAGCTCCATGGCAGAACATGGTCGTACAACTTGCTCACAATCATTACACAGCATCCATTCAGTAGTATAAAACTCATTACAGCTTGTCATAAGGAAAGTGTATGACTGACTGCCTAAAACACAAAACATGAAATGACACATTTGCCTAAAACTCTTTGATATCAAAGAGAAAAGACATTTCAAATTTTTTAACCTTTTAAATTCTTCTTCTAACTCTGATCGTTGTGATCGAACCAACTCCTCAGTTTCTTGCAACTGGTCAACCTCAGCAGTCAACTCTGATTTAAGAATTTCACTCAGTAGATACGAGCTGTCAGGTAACACTACATAAACAAACAGCAAGATTCAGTAAACATTATCAGATCAAAAACGTCCTGTAGGAAGTGTTCATAACTGTACAATAACAGAAAATAATTATGTACACAGAATAAGCCACAGAATGGCAAACATGATGTCTGTGAAAATGAAGCATATATAAGTAGAGATTTTTTTAAACTACTGGTGCAGCAGTTTAAAAAAATAGACTCTACTTTATATGCTTCATTCACCTATTGTACCAAGATGTGCATTTTAATGCTCTGTGGGATGTCGTCTCCAGTATTTCTTTCTGAATTTGACTACGTACATGGAAATTCTAGAAGCCTAACAAAAGGCTAATATAACAGTCATCATCATATAGGCGTGACTGATTTTGCCTATTCCTAGCTTTTACTTCATAGAGGACATATTAAGAAAGTGCTAATATGTGACGCCAGGGGTCAAAACCCGCTCACATGTCGGTTTCTGACCTTTTATTCAGTCATATTCTACAATTAATCTGCTTCAAAACACTTTTTACAAGAATTCAAAAATATCTTTTTCTAACTGAAGTTATGTGCGTTTGATTCTTTCAATGGTATAGAGTGAAAAAATCGAATAAAACTAGTAAATATTCATGTCATTAAATTCCTCAGCAACCATTACTTGATTATTCTCCAATTTTGCTGTGCAATGAAGGGCTCTATTCTGTGTCGAATAAAACACACGGCATCAAAATCGGACAACTACTTTGCAAGTTATGGCAAATTCACAGGCAACTGCTGAATTTAAGAATAGTCAACATTGTTGACCCCTCTCGCCTATTTCAGCTTCTAGCTCAGTATCTAGGAAGCGACAAGCGACGGGTTTTGACCCCTGGCGTCACATATAGTCTCTCAATTTGCCCTACGTCCTCTCGTGCTTAACTTAAACTGTCATGTTTATCTAGTCTCACCAATTGTTTCATCATTGTAATTGGACATCTGTACATCACCACTATAAGAGCTAACTAATCTTGGGCATTCTCTGCACTAGTCTGTAGAATTAGAGATGGCTAGTCTTCTCCCTCACTATACAACCTCCTCATCAATAGTCAATGTTTAGACATTTAGACTGCAGTCAATGTGTTTAGCTGAAGTCACACGAGGGCAGTAGTGGAAGACAGTTCCAAAACTAAATATCTAGATTATACTTACCAGGAAGCTTCGAATTTTCTAGAGTGTTGATCTGTGCTAGAAGTTGTTTGTCTTTTGCAGTTTCCCGTGCTTCCAGGGACTGGGAACTGCCTGCACTCTCGGATGATGCTCGAGTTTGGCAGCTTGCAATTTCCAACTGCAACTAAAGACAAAGCAGGTTGTAAACCTGAAGAACTTCATCACTTATCACAGAAACTATAATCCCTCCCACACACTGATATAACATTAGAATTATATATAATCATCAAAATGAAATACAGTCAAACACAGCAAGAAGGTAAAGCAAAAATACAGATCCTATGATGGAAAAACAGGTGAAAGATAGGTTGCAACATAAAAATTGCAAGGGGGAAGAAACAGGTTTCTGCTTAGCATTATCTGATCTTTTATTGTCATAATGGATAATTATAGATAATTAACAAAGCACAGAAGACAGTAAGAAACCATTATTTGAATCTGACAAGTACATAAGCATTACCGGCAGATAGTATAGAATGATTATAATCGTTTGTCATAGTCATCATATAAGTACTAACAAGTAACAGAGCTCTTCCTGTTAGCTGAAGAAACCAGCGCTACTAAAATACACTTCAATTCAAATTCAATTCAATTTATTGATCCCAACATAAACAACATAACAAACATAAACGATTGATCTTGTATTGTATTATAGCATAATAGCGTCATATTTAGCATATGTTACGTAAAGCGTGAACTTGTATTGCAAGATAAATATACACAACTTCTGATGTTATGTGCCTGCTACCTTTTGAAATTTTGTTACCCACAGTTAAATTATGCATATAATTAAACAAAAACCTGTTGAAGCTGAGACCATAATTCTTTACACTGATGTTTCAATTCTGTTTTGGCTAAGTCACATTCTGTGAAAGTATCGTCTAAATCTTGCCTGACAGAGCTGGTCATCTTCCTCAGAACTAAAATGCACATTCAATACAGAGACCTGTTATGCCAGTCATATAATAAAAGCTTATAACCTCATAATAAAGACTTCTTTATTAAAATTAAGGCTGGTACTGATTAAAAATAATTAATCGATTATCTCCAAAATTTAACTTTGATTGATCGATTAAATTAGTATATGTTACGTAAAGTGTGAAAAAGTTTTAAAATGTAGTCACTGAGTCAGTTACTACTTTCTTTCTACAAAAATCTTCGGCAAGCATTTGGTATCGTGGTGCATGTATTTTCCTCCCGTAATTTTAGGCATTGTGAGAGTCGGTTAGGGTCAGGTTACGCGTCGTGAGGGTCGGTTAGGGTCAGGGTTAGGGTTTGTGTCGCCTTTAGAAAACATCGCACCTTCAGCGGAGCATGCCAAAAAATACCGCCCCACACCCGAAAATACATGCACTCCAGTGATATTATAATCCCTCCCACAAACTGATATAACATTAGAATTGTAATCATCAAAATAAAATAGAAGTCAAAAGTAGCAATTAGGTAAAGCTTCAAATACGAAATTATGAATGAAAATTAGGTGAAAGATATTTGCAGAACTAAAATTATGCAATGAAATTAGGAACATGCTTTGCTTAGAAGTAAATGATCTTTACTTCTTGTAATGGAAAATTTGAGATGAAACAAAGGGTGAAAACGTAAGAAGCCTTTATTTGAATCTGCAAGCACATAAGCATCACCGGCAGATAGTACAGAATCCCTACAATTTGATATTATCTTGTAAGTACGTTACAAGCACAGTTTCACCTGAAGAAACTGCAGCTAAAGTACACTTGTACATTACAAGAAACTAAAGTTACAAACAACATCAACATTTGTCCTGCAGCAGCAGGAACCAAGATTGTGTAACAACTCAGATGGATCGTTATTTGGCAGACAAAAACCTGTTGAAGCTGAGACTAGGAATCCTCTTGCTTCCTGGAAGGAAAGGCAAACTTCGTGACAGCAAAATTGCATCATTGCAGAGGATCATCTTTGTCAGCTCCATTCTACACAGGCCTTTATGAAAAGAATTAGTTTTGTATGTGGAATCTTGACTGATGGATAAAGAAATCGCATGAAAAAATCTACTGGTAAAATAATTAGTGTTCTTGAAATTGAACAAAGATATCTTATACGTGCATGTAGTAACGTTAAAATACTTTTTACTGCACTGAAATTAATAATTATTTTGAAAACTAAAATAAGAAGTAAAATTATGCATGTAATTGAGAACTAAAATAGGAATGATAAGTAAAATTATTTGCAAAGTAAAATTAGAATTAGAAGTAAAATTCAAGGACACAGAACTGAATTAAAACTAAATTAGGAATTATTTTGAGAAGTAAAATATCACTGCATGCACCACGATACTAAATGTTTGCCAAATCTTCAATTATTCCACATGCTCAAGACCTGTGATACATCAGCGAAGTGTTTGAAACACGATAAGTGAATTGTTATTGCATTGAAGACAGTTAATTTTGTCGCCATCTTCGACTTTTCCATCACCATTTACCTTAAATGCAAAATGATCGCTTAATTTTCCCCTCATACGTTTCACATTATTGTTGTTCACCCTATTGTTAACTCCAGATATCGGCAACTAAAAGTAACTTATTGGAACCATGTTCAACACAGTGACTTGATTTACTGTACATAGTCCCTGAGTTACCATTTTGACTGCACTGCAATAAATGTGTTAACATGAATGCATATAAATTGTCAAATCTCAAGGGAAACCATTCTATCTACGATAAAGATTTTCTCCTTGTGCCAATTGTGGTCTTTCTGAATATCGGTTCTTAATCACTTTCGCAGTTCACTGAATACTCCTGGGGCTTCACTACACGAACACATACTAGCCAGCGTTCTTCCGCAATTAGGTTTGTGTCCGTACTCGGAACCGATACGTAATGCACCCCTTCAACTAGTAGTCTCCCTGAAATATGATACGTACGGTAGGCCTATGAACGTCGTCATTGGTAAATCTTTACCAGATTATTGTGAAACACACTTACACCGTACTCCTATTAAATTTTGAAGACTTTGAATAGACGCAACTCTGCAAGTAACAGTACGTCAGCTTAAAACGATTCGCCTTTTATTTTATTTTATTTGCAATATACATAAAACAACAATAATAATCAAAAACAGAACGGCGCTCACTTGCTGCTTCCGCTCACTTTTCAAGAGACTGGCAACGCGGATCGGTTTCTTTAGCAATCTCAAATGCCTATTCATTTTTCAACAAGTACTAATTAATAATAAATAATCTAATTTCAAACTGACACAAACGCAGGATGATTACAAATCAGTATGAACGGATGATCACAAGTTATTACAGGAGTCAAACTGTTTCGACAGCCATGCAAATCATTTTATGCTATTTTCGACAGTTTTTCCTATGTGAAAAGTTGCGGTCTGTCAACTTTCTATTTTCAATAAACGAAATTATATATAATACATCTACATCTATTTTACCAACGCGCCATCTCGCAAATGATAGATTGAGTGGACCTATGGGAGGGTACGGGAGGCGATCACGCTACCTACTGCTCTTCACGCCAGTGATGTTACCACTACACTATGGACTCCAGAGCGATTATTTAATATCTTCCCCTAACCAGTAACCACTGGCTGTTACAAACGCCACGGCTTAATTTTCGCCAAATTACATAGGTTCATGATGAAATTTACAAAAGCTATTCAAGGTTAGCCATCTTGACCTTCTAGAACAAAGTCCAATCAAACTAGAGTTTTAAACAGCAAATAAAACCCAGACATTGTAAAGTTATCTAAGAAATACAGCAGTTTCTTAAAGACCCACTATTGCATAGAGCAGATTTCAAAAACGTATCCTCAGAGTAGCAGAAATTGATCATCCTATTATCGCTCTGTTATGTTTGAATTATTTGTTGATATCATAATAATTATTATCACCTGAGATATCAGCGCGATATTAAAATTGTTTCAGCATGCCTAATAGCACGGGGAAAACTGCTGTCTTTGCCCCAACTTCCACTCCAGAACCAACTGCTGAGGTATCTGAATTGGTAACTTACTTTCCGAACTCATTCCTTAACCGCTACCAATAATTATATATTCAATAAAAACTACTCCACTGAAACTCTGCTTGTTCCATGCAAAGTTAGGGTGATGAGCAGCAGTAGGATGGATTGGTTTCCTAACAGGCTGACATGCAGTTATAAAATCGACTCTTGTTTAACTTGTTATCATGTGTTCCTAACTTTCATGTACCGGTACTCATACTGCGGTTTGTCAGTTGAATTGAATAGACGAATATAATTTATTGTTATTATTATTTTTCCACGAGGTATTAATGTCTGATCCAAACAACTCCGGAGATGTTACTGATGGTGGTCTGGAACGGCAACTCACTCGGCAGTGTCTGGTTGGGCAAATGTACCTCGGAAGGCAACAGCATTAAAGCGTTGGATGGTGGTAGACAGGGTTGGAAAATATAAGCTCTCTCTCTGATATCTCCAGAACTTAGTGTTAAACGTTTCCCAGGTCCTTATTTAGCATTTATTATTATTATTATTATTTTACCGAGGTATCTATAATCCCTCAGGTGTTATCTATATTAATAAGCAATGTTAACTCTGAGTGGCCATCCTTGTCAAGATCTGGAAGAACAAAAGTGCTGTGGAAAGCAACAGCGTTCACGTTGGATCACAGTGGACAGGCATGGAACAAGTAACTTGTTATTCAGATTTGACACTCAACTTTTCATGTAAGGCCCCCTTCTTTGGTCCCATGGTTAGTCCCATTGGTCCCTGATAGGGACCTCTGGGCAAGTCCTTTACTCGCAATTGCTAAATAAATCTGAAACTCCGATTGACCTCTAGTCGGGACCTCTTGAGTTGAAATCTTGAAGGGGCGCTATATAAATATCTGAAATGAATGAATAGTCTATGGTTTCAAATCCAGTGGGACAAAGTGGTTGGATTGCATCAGCTGGGTGTATTTTGCATTTTTCCTGGCCTCAGCCAGTTCAGCAGCTCCTCCCATTTTATTATTATTATTATTTTATTATTATTCTTATTCCCTGTCCATGATTATTATTATTATTAGTTATTACTATTATTAGTATTAGTAACAGTCAGTTATGTTTTAAAACTGTAAGAAATGGATTTTATAACTGTTGTTGTGAATTCATTGCAGCCAGTTTCTGGCAATTCAATTATTGTCATACACCCTGGTTCATTGCATCTGAGATTCGGACGAGCATCAGACACATTTCCCGTCACAATTCCGCACTGCATAGCCAGACGACATGGACGACCTGGTCATCAAAGCCATTACGAAGATGCATGGCTTGTTCGACCTGAAGTTCGCGTTAGTCACATTTATTCTACTACCATACTACTGCTACTACTATTTGTTTATTATGCAAACTCGTTGACACAAGCGCAACAAGGTACAAAGAACAACAGTTTAGAGATGGGAAAAAAATTTATACAAGTGGCTAGGAGGCTAAGGTAAGTATAAAAGATAAAGGCATATAATTGCTAAATTGCTCAGAGTAAGTTGCCATAAAGTACCCTAGGTATGAAATTTTTATCATCCTTAGCCGGCAGGGTGAAATCATGAGGACGGGGTCGCAGGTTATCTTAATTCGTATGGGAGATGTATATAGTGTCCCTTCAAGGTTATCTACTCGGGAGCACCCCGACTCAACTCTGGCTAAAGAGAACAGTCTTAAGGTTGGAATTAAACGTGGTGGCAAGGGCACTGGGCGCCAAGTGAAGGGCCACGGGAAGCCCATTCCAAATTGCAGGGTCAGCAACAGAGAAAGCACGGCACTGCCTAATAGAAGTCCACAAGTGGGGGACTAATAGCTCCGCCTGATTAGACAGTACAGATTCTGATTTGGTCTGTATATCCCATATGCAACTTAAACAGAGAGCATCCTGAGGAATTTCAGATGTGTCATAGTAAATGAAACATTGTAATTGGGTTTTATTGTGTTCAGTTTTCATATATTTGACTGTTACTTTTGTGTTTTGTGCCAAAACTAATTGCTAAAGCTATTTGACCTAATGTACCTTTTCAGAACTCCATAAAAGTGTTAAGATTTTTCCAGACTGCAAGTCAATTTTATGTCTTAGACCAGTGGTTCTTAAAGTGGTGGTCCGCGGACCGGCGCCGGTCCGCGGAGCTCAAGTCGCCGGTCCGCGAAACAATCCCTAAAAATAAAAAATTTGATCAACTTATTCCTGGAAAATACAGATAATTATAGATATATTTTTTAAGTTAAAAAAATTTATAGAATGAAATTATTATTTAACGTTATTTGCAATAAATCAATCTAGATTCTAGATCTAAAGTTCCCATTATCGCCACACCGTGATCGCTAGGCATATGGACTTCGATCACCTAGCGATTGAAACTGTCACCAACTGAACACAACCATTCGTACGCCAGATATTTGTTCTTTGTTGATGGAATTGAGCGATAATTAAGAAAACGCTAGCGTATGAATATTTTTGTTTATTTGCAATAAGACAAATTTAAACACGAAATAAAGTTCTAGAAATCTTAGTTTTAAATTTAAAAAATAAGAGAAACAATGAGCAAAGCACATCAAGTCTCTTTGGACAGTTTCTTTAAAAGTAATGAAACAACAGCAAAGCGCCGCAACTCAGACACGGACAGTGACAGCACACAAGAAAACGATGATAATGTACGGGAAGGATCTCTTTTAAAAAAGCCAAGAAACATCGTTTGTTTAATAGAAAATACGATCAAGAATATTTAAAATATGGATTTGTTTCTTCCGGAGATGAAAACAGCCCAAAACCACTGTGTGTAATCTGTGGAGTTACACTTAGTAATGATGCCATGTTTCTTTAGGAATATGGAGAACTCTGTAATTTAGCCATGACTTGCTTGACTCCATTTGCTGTAAGTTTAGTCAAGTTTAATTTAATTAAACTTTCAGTAATTAGGCTTGCTACTTTTAGATGTAAGCCTTCTCGTGTAATAAAATTACTAGTTATTATTTATAAAAACTTGAACGCTTCCTTTAACTATAATAAATACATTCTGATATTTATTGTTATATTTAACAATGAATAACAAGAACATGTGTAATTACATATATTTGTAAAAGCAGTTTATTGATTTAGTCACTATTTCGCATTATTTCGCTCTTAGAATAATTTCAATAAAATATTAAGATAAAATATGGACTCATTCCTCTAATTTCCCTTTATCTTGGATTCGATTGTCAGATAAAATTTTGCATTTCTAACTGGTGGTCCGCCAACAACATCATAAATGCACAGCCGGTCCCTGCTTCTAAAAAGTTTAATTTCTTAGACTATTTATTAGTTTCAAGGTGTACTTTTGTATATTTTGTTTTTCCCTTTTGTTAATGTCACTAAACTTTCTTGTCTCTTCTTGTGTTCTAGCATACAGAATCTGCTTTCCAAATGCTACAAGGGCTGACCTTAGCACAGGAAATGCTTCAGAGTCGGGCCACGTCTTCGGGCAATCCACGTCATGCAACTCGGTTGGATCAGGTAGTATTCAGAGTTTTATCAGATCGACCCCTATGTTCAAAGCATGATTTGAATTATGGTAATTTGCAGATACCACCATTCTTAGGATGCTTTACAGAGATATTTAACTGCATTTCATTTAGTAGACATTGCTATCCTGTTGTCAACTCAATTTGTGGGGCGCAGTGGTGTTGGATGGGTGCCTGCAGCTGGAATATTTGAATAGCCGCCGGTATGCAAGTTTAAATCTTTAAAAAATAGCGAAGCATCTGCCGTGAGAAAATAGTTAATTGAGATAAGCAACATATGGAAAGGGTGGTGTAGGTATGCAATTTAAATTAAAAAAACTAATGTAGCATCTTAAAGGAAATATTTGAGACAACCAACATGTTAAATATGTGTGAATGCACTGCAAGTGAGTCAGGTCAGCATGGGGCAGCATGAATGGTTTTGCCAGGAACAGTCTCCATGCACTTAAAATGGGCTAGAAATGAAAACTACATGTAAATGAAAGCCATATAAATTAAAATTATTACTGTTTTAACCATATCTTGTGGTCTGGCTGTTCTAGTTGACTGATTTCAATAAAACTTCCAAAGCCGAGGTTTCCGAAGTGATGTCTAATCTACACTGGACAAATACACATCATAATGAGTCTTTTCTGATTGGACAGGAGGTATTTTTGGGTCATGATGTCTGCCTAATGACAGGGTATCAGTCTCTTTGTTTATGTTATAGTTCCATTGTTCTGTCAGATAAACTATAGGCTTTTCTAGCACATTCTAATTTGCATTTCTAATTTATTTGGCAAACCTACATCCAGTATTCTTTTCTTTTGTTGTAACTTCACCTTTAAACTAAGTATTTATTTAGCTTATAGCTAAATTTACAGTTTATATGTCAATTGATTTTCTTAAAAATATTAGTGTTTATTGACAGCTGACTGACAAACTGCAGTAAGTAACATGGAAACATGATGGTTCAAATTTCATGATCTTATTGAATACACGCCTTGGCAGTCTGTTAGGCACACACTTATTTTACAGCTGCCTGCTAGGGAGTGGAAGGCTGAGTCGACCTAGAGGGGTTCAAGGTATCGACAACATCTTTCAAGATCTATTTGTTCTTCAAGCAAAAGTGTTACCATTTAACTATCCCCACCCCAGTATACTAAATTTGTGGGTTAATTTGCTATGTCTACTTTGCAGTCTTGTATTAAATTACATTTGCTCATTGCAATTTGGTTGTCCAGTTTTGTTGGATGGTGTCGTACGACAGATTACTGTAATACATTGGTAAAGTAATGGAGGTAAAGATAGTACGCTCATTTAGTTTTCCTCTCTTAAAATGCATCACTGATCACTTTTTAATTTTATTTGTTACTAATTATTATCTGGTTAGACCGACTTTAATGATTTCATTGTTTTTTGAAAGGCACTGATGGTTAATCCGGATAATCCGTACGACCTTCACTGGCCAATCAGACGTGGAGGTCTTAATCTGCACAAAGCCGTCGGGGGTACCCTGTCTTCAGTTTTACAAGACTTAGAAGACATTTGGTCGACGGCTTTATGCACCTACCTCAAAATAACACCAGATGCGTTCAAGGTACTTTCGGTGTGTGCTTTTATTCAGGCGTTATTGTTGCAGAAGCTTTCTCTAAGATGCATGAAAGTATACACTAACTCATAATTTTGCATCTCAAGTTCTTGATAGAATTGCTGTGATTGAGTTCATTGAACCGTTCCAGTTTATTTCAGTGGAGACTTTAGTTGTCCGCCCTAGGGATAATTTGGTCGCACAGTCTCGACCTCATGGAGTGGGGGTTTAATAATGATTTTAGGAATTAAGAACCTGGCAGCTGTGTATCTAATGTGCTATGATGATGCGTTTAATAAAGAATGTCTGGCGATTATCTTAAACGTCTGGCATCAGATTAATTGTGTAAAGTCGTTTTTCATTTGAGACTATGGTGTGCGAATCTAGCCACCACAATGTTTATGCATTTAAGCGTCTTTTAAAATATTTTATCATTTTGATCAGTGGTATGAAGCAATTTCAGAATTCCAAATTCTGGGGACACGAATATGTTTCTTCATGTTCAGACAAATCCATTGATTTTGGATGGGAAAATATCATAGTGTCAATCGCGAACAATAAACAACTTCTGAGATGGTGACCGCTAGGGCCACCAGTTGTGTATCACCTTAACTGATATACAGCTGGTGGCTTAAAAGGAGGCGAGTCTCTTGGCTAATATTCTCAGTTGTTTTAATCAGTCGATTGGTTGATTTTGCAGTAGTGTGTAATGTGACATTTGTTGTTTCTATTTCATTAGACATTTCGTGCTGTTTTACTGATTCCTGATATATATCGGCGATGTCACATCAGAGAACTGACAAATCTTCTCCTGGAGAGACTAGGGTTTGAGGCTGCATATGTTGTCCAGGTCAGTTCTGGTATTAACTTTTCAGGACATTGTATTGATCACTGGCATGCAACAGGTCAGGACTAGCCTATCCTATGCAGAACATCTTTGCACTAAATTGGTATATGCCCTTCTGAGAATCTTGGAACAGTCCCCCGCTGTTAATCCGCTCCGCTGACTCAGTTGAGTCCTTTAAATCCAAACTTAGGACTCGCCTGTTTTCTAAAGCTCACTCCGATGGGGCGTTGTTAGGCACCCTTGTAACGGCAAGGCCTTGTTATAAGCACCATAGAAATGGTCAATATTATTATTATTTATCTTGTTGTTCCCCATTAGCCAAAACCTTGCCTTCCCTTCCTTTCCCATCACTCATTTCCAATTATTGGGATATCTAAAATAAGAACTAAAATTGCTTGAGAACTAAAGTAGGAATGATAAGTAAAATTATTTGTGAAGTAAAATTAGAACTAGAAGTTAAATTCAAGGACACGGAACTGAATTAAAACTGAATTAGAAATTATTTTTAGAAGTAAAATATCACTGTATGGATGGTATTTATTAGTTATTGAATTAGTGGCTGTTGCTTATGATGTTCATTAACATGCAATAAACTTGAATTTGGTTTTCTGTTAGGAATCAGTTTGTGCGACATTTGGTACGGGCATCTGCAGTGCTTGCGTTGTGGACGTTGGTGACCAAAAGGTGGCCATGTCTTGCGTAGAGGACGGTCTTTCGCAAGCAGCCACTCGCATATGTATGCAGTTCGGTGGAAGCGATATCAGTCGATGTTTTCATTGGTTGTTGTCTCGCTCTGGTTTTCCGTACAAGGACTGTGACTTGTCGAGGAAAACGGATGCTCGCTTTATTCAAGATCTTAAGGAAAACTTCTGTCACATGGAACAGGTTTCATCTCTTAGTTGTTCCATTGTAACTTGCTTATTTACATTTCGTGTAATATTAGATAAATAGCATTTCTTGTAGGAGATTCGTTTTTAGTCGGGGTCTAAAACAGTGGTATGATTCATGTCTTTCAGATCTAATAATTTTGGTCAGTCATACGAAGATCAGTCATAGTTTTGGTCACTTTTAAACAACCCGACCGCTTTTGAGGGGTCCCAAAATGCACGTTATAAAAGTCTAGATTCATAAATACATACCCTTTGTATAAGCCTTCAGTGTATGACCTTACCACAGGGATGGGCAAATTACTCGGAAAAATTTAATTGAGTAACAAATTACAAATTACTTTGGGACATGAAATATAATTACAAAATACATGGGAAAATGTAATTGAATTACAAATTGCAAATTACATGATTTCAAGTAATTTCAATTACGTAATTTCAATATGTTCCCATGCCTTCCTAACCAGTACCTTAGTTGTGTCAAATATAATTATTATTAGAGATGTTGTGATTGTTCAGGATGTTCAAGGTGCACAGGATCACCAGGTTCTGTTGCGCTGTCCCTCGCAGCACATCGTAAAGTATCTGGTCAGAATGGGTGACGAGAGAATTCTCGCTCCGATGTCCGTCTTTTTCCCGGACATGTTCGGCCTCAAAGGAGATGATCTCTACCAGAAAGTTGAGAAATTCAGCAGCGATCCAAGCGATCCAAACGACGATGACTACCTGATCCAGACAATGTCGAGGCACGAACAGGTTGTTACTTTATTGTCTGATCCGGTAGTCACATCATCGCTTCGATCACTGGGATCACTCTAGTAAGGCTATCACAGAGTCTTACAAACTTCAAACTGTTTTTA
This sequence comes from Aporrectodea caliginosa, assembly GCA_020284085.1. NCBI lineage: Eukaryota > Metazoa > Annelida > Clitellata > Crassiclitellata > Lumbricidae > Aporrectodea > Aporrectodea caliginosa. The sequence goes on from JACEVL010000924.1 coordinate 344,463, forward strand.
GTCGATCAATGGATGTATACCAGTTTACTGGAATTTGAAGCTAATTATACCAGTTTATTGGATTTTTAGTCAAAAAATTGCATTTATGAATTTTGACATGTCACTTAGTCATTGACAAATGGAGGCATACATTATGTATATAATTACTGGTACACTGAAACTTGTTATAAAGCTGTCTTTTGTAGGCATATCAAAGACTGCCTTACAACGAGGTTGTGTTTTAATGAGGTATATTTAAAGCTGAACTGGATTTAAAATGTCCCTGACCATGTTATATATCATAGTCTTATGATAAAGTTTGTTACAACGAACCCTCTGATCCATGTGTATGTATATATTCAGGATGCTTTCAACGACATTTCTAATCACGACCCCGCCTATCGTTTATGTTTTGACTAAGCACCTGTGAATAAACTGTTTCCCATGATGTTGCTTTTTTAGATGCTGTAGAAATTTTGAGATCATGATCCAAATAGATGTATTTTAAGATAAACTTAAAATCTTATCTAGAATGTGTGCCGTAGAAGTTGTTACGTGAGTTTAGTTTACGATATGTCATCTTTATAACATAAAATGATGGTGATGTATTAGGCAGCACGGCAGAGAAAGAAGGACAGCGCTGTTGATATGCTTAACATGAGTCAGGAGAATTCGCTCTTTGACGATACTCAAATGGATGATGACGACTTGATGGATCAGGGCGATCCATTTGGGAAAAGCCAACCGGAAGAAGAATCGGAAGCCGTCTACAACATGCTTCACCTCATTGGGATTCATGAAGCTATCGTCATGAGTATCGACAGATGTGGTATGTTTGATTGCAAACATATTGAATTAATATACTTCAAAGATGCCTTCTGTTTAAATTTCTGAATTGTTACATAACCTCCGAGCAAGGACGCATAACTTCACCTTACCTGAAAAAGACGACCGTAGCTACATATCCCGCATTTTATATAAGAATACCTACTGACTTAGTTATACCGCTCCCTTAGAAGCCCTGAATCATGTGATTTGTTGAAGTTGTGTTTTTTCAGCTCCTGAGTTCTGTTTACGAGTATTGTATTGTATTGTACTGTAATTAACTGTTTAGAGTGCTAGATTGATTTTAATTGAACTACTGTTCAACAAGATTATGGCCGTGCTTTGATGCAGGTAGAAGTGCCAGAAAAGTCAGTAGATTAGAAAAAAATTGTGGACCATACTGTTCGACCGTGGTTTCTTTGTGTTAGGTCTGGAGCGCCTCTGATGAGTGTCTCTTGCGGTGGTGCTATATAAATTTACAATTACCATTACAATGTTCATTGTCACAATACTTTTTAAGTGAAATCATTGTTAAGTTTTAATAGGATTTTGTTACTTCGCTTGTTCGTAATTGTTGTGATCTTCACTTCAGACTCGGATGAGATGAAGAAACGGATGTATAGCAACGTTATTGTGGTTGGTGGTGGTCTTATGTTCCCTGGTTTCCAGTCGTGGCTTCACCATCTACTCTGGATTCACATGCCAGCCAACATCAGGTCTTCTATTGAGGCAATGGACGTCATTACGAGACCTAAAGTAAGTCGGTTAAATTCACTGGACATTTTCTTAAATGGCACCTATACGACATTCTGAGTACCTACATGAGTAAGGCACTTATTTTATAGCCAGATATGTGTGTACATACTGAACCCAAATGCTACAATGTGTTGTTTTGCTTTGTATCTACCTTTAACAAAGGGTTAGGTTCGAAAGAGCGACATATTGTATTGTATTGTATTGTATTGTATTTGAACATTTGTTATAGCGCCCCTACCAGATTTCCCATTCAGAGGCGCTCCCGACTACTGCGCGAACGCTGAATCGGAGTTTCACGCCCGAGCGCATGAGCAATTGAGTGAAGGACTTGCCCAGGGTCCCTACGCGGCGGCTTTGAGGTGGTTCGAACCTCATAACATAACGAAACATAACGAAACATAACGAAACATAACGAAAGAGCGACGTAACAAAAGAGCGACAAATGGGCAGCAGTTTTAAAAGAGCGACACAAATATTGCTGATTTGAAAGAGCGACGTAACGAAAGAGCGACACAACAAAAGATTGACAAATTGGTTATTATCGTACTTGCGAATGTCGTGTATTCTTAGCCAGAAATTATTGGCTATTGTTTATCAAAGAGTTACTTAAGTTTCTACTAGAGAGTTTGTTTGTGTTTATTTAGAGGTTCGTTATGAACAACTTCTAAGGACTATAGGTGCCAATTCCAGCCATTGTATTTGCATTTTGATGTACTTAGAGACTGTAGTGGCGCGTTACCACCTGGGAGTGTTCTCGACGATAAGAGAATTCATAAAAGAGAACCACCGCACAGATCAAGAGGTCGAGAGACTGATTGCAGGGAACATTCCAGTAAAGAGGAAGAAAGAGCAACACCTAAGAGAAGAGAGGATTGCAACTGTTGTGGGGGAGACATGGCACTATCCCTCTCGATGAATACCTTCGAGGGATTGCCCACAATATGCACTTGACCTCATGTCATAGAGTTGTTGTTGTTGAAGAATCAGACACTGAATGACACTTTATTAGACTCACAGCCTAGATGTAATGTTTTGACTTCATAGAGTAGTAGAAGAATCAGAAGAATCAGATTAGAAGAATCAGACACTGAATGACACTGTATTAGATTCATAGCCTAGATGTAATGTTTTGACTCGATATCTAGATTTACTGCTCATAAATGAGTACATAAATATATTTGTCGCTCTTTCGTTATGTCGCTCTTTTGAATTATTTTTCATTTCATAGGTTGTCGCTCTTTTGATACGGCATTTATGTCGCTCTTCTGTTACGTCGCTCTTTTGATTTGTCGCTCTTTTGAACCGCTCCCTTAACAAATGATGCCCTGCTGGGAGGATGGGCGCCGTATGTGGCTGCTCGAGTCAGAGTGAGTTGTGCTCATTTTAGGCACCCTTTGTAATGGCATGTGCTGTGTTACAGCACCCTAGAAATCGTTGTAATTATTATTATAATTATTAAATGAAGAACAGTGTAACGGAGTCAAAGCAATCGTAATGGCATTTAATTAGTCATTATTTTATGTACATTTGTAAAGTGGTAGGGAACAACCGGAAATCGCTTCGGCCATTTGCCCCGGCCGGATATCGGGTTTTTCGGAACTATTCGCCTCGGCAAATAATACCCACGCAAATACCTACAATTTTTGGAATTCGATCAATCTCAAGATTATAGTTACAATTTACAAATAAATTATACAACTGAACTAAATTTCTTACAGTCGCTGTCGTATTTGTATATATATCTAATTGGTTCATTATTACAGGTAAAAAAATAATGTTTATGCTGATTTTTTTTATTACATGTAAAAAACGGTACTCGGTTCGTACCCGGATCCGGCAAATAGTACATCCAAATACTCGGATTTGCTACCCGGTAGAAAATGTCTACCCGGTTGTTCCCTATAAAGTGGTAAAAATTAAACATCGGAAGTGTTTCAACTCTAATAGTCTTGTTTTGTCAATGCTTCTACGATGATCTACATGGCGCAGTTACTTGGATGGACATCTGTTATTACAGATGACCCCTATTTCTGTTCTGTTCTAACTTTTGAATCAATCTGAATACTGTTTACTATTTTGAGCTGATGCAGGTTACTGTGAAGCGTGCACAGTTAATCATTAGTTTAGTACAGTCTGTTACAGATTTATTGTAAAGCCATATGCCCGATAGCGCATTGGATAACACACTGGCGAGAGCGAGAGGTACCCGTAGCCCGGACATGCTTTGTAGGCTGCTATTAGCGCCGTGTATTGCAGGCTGTCTGTTCTGTTAGTAGTTAAGATTCATGTCTTCTGTCATTTGTGTTCTGTTGAATTGTTTCAATTGCATAACGTGTAAATGTACAGCGCAGTGCGTTTGTCAGGCGCTTCAATAAGCAAAAGATTATTATTTTTGATAGGAAATGGATCCACGCATGACTTGTTGGAAGGGAGGAGCCATCATGTGCTGTTTGGACACGGCTCAGGAACTCTGGATCACGGGACCTGAATGGACAAAATATGGCATCCGTGTACTAAGGGAGCGAGCACCATTTCTCTGGTAGATTGGTTTCATTCGTAGGTCACTGAGAGCTCTGTTGTTGTCATGGCCACCAGCTCATATCTTTGGATTGATTGACAGTAGCAATTTTGCTGATGTCTGCATGAGAACAGGTGTTTGTTTTGATTGGCAGAACACGTCCTCTGAACAGTGTACATCAGCAGAATTCTGTACGGATTGTAATTAAAACTGATTTTGTGTGGAACTGCTAGAAATGCCGTTTATGCACTCAAGAAGTTGAATTGTATATCAGAGTGTGTTTGAGGATGGATGTACATGTACATTACTTAAAGAAAACCGTGCAACATTTGAACATCTGTTGAACATTTAAGGATCTCATAACTTTTCAGTGGTGAATGTCACCATACATGTGCAAGATTGTGAATACAATAATCCAGCAGGCTGAAAATAATCTACAATTCTACATTCTGCAACTTAATGTCTGCAAGAAGAGATACATTGTAGTGGTTAGAAAGCAAGTGTATACATGTGCACTGGCAGGTGTACATATGTAATGTTACCTTTTAGAGTGTAGCAGAGGCGGCGCTGCCTATACTTTTGGCATGGCTTTTACCATACCAATTTTTAAAGTGGTACGACAACAACATATTTTAGCCGTACCACTTTTTGCCTGCTAAAAGCTAGAAACTAATTTTAATCCATTTAAACACGTATTTAGATTTCCAGAAATGGCACGAAACACTCGATATATGCAAAAAGTGTCAGCTTCTGGGGAACGGTCCCCAACTTCCCCCATTTTTCCGTACTACTTTTTAAATCGTGGCGACATCACTGGAATGTAGTAGCCACTCGGCAGATGCTTAACACGCCTAGGAGTACAATTCACCAAGTAGGCTATAGTGGATACAAGAGAGATAGGCAGTAGCGGTCTATTAAGGAAAGAGAACAGGGATGGTTTGAGAAGTGTTGAACTGAGGGATTGGCTGACTAGCTGATGGATAGGCAGACGACGAAAGTAGTGATCACCGAGAGCGAAAGATTTCGCCGTTGTTTCTGAGATTTTGGACAGTGATCGGACGCATTCATTAATTTAAAAAATTACATAGCGCCACTTAGGTGCGTAATCAGATGCGCTCCCAGCCCAACCACTGCTAACTATCAGTGTTTAATCTAGATGTCTCTGGGGGGGGGTAAAGTTCCCCCCAGGATTGAGTTCCCCCCCAGAAAAATTAAAGAGATGAAATTTTGTAGGCCTAGAGAAAGTGTGAAATTTATGGACAATTGCAGGATTTATCGCACCTTTCTGGTGGTGAGGGGAAAACTTTTGTTGGAAAACTGTCGTTACTACCCCCCCTCGAAAGTTTATGGTGGAAAAGTCGAAAATTCTTGGGAGATTTTTGTTACTACTCCCCCCTCGATAAAATTCTTGGAAAACACTTGCTACTTTTGAACTTTTCAAATATGTTGGGTAACCCCCGAGAACCGTCGATTCCCCCCCCATAGCAAGGCGAGTAGATTAAACACTGGCTAACTATAGGAAGGACTTAAGCCGCTGGTAGAAAGCAGCTATATTATTACGCGGGAGTAAGCGCGGCTCAAGCGGGAACCAGTGGCGGCGCCAGGATTTCAGGTTTGGGGGGGCTAAAAACCTTCCCTTTTGTCCCCTCCTCGCTGTGATTTGCAGTGATTTCCCACTGGGGGGGGGCTGAGCCGCAGTTAGGGGGGGCTAAGCACCCCCTAGCCCTCTGGCGCCACTGGCGGGAACCCATTCCAGGTACACCATAATCGAGAAGGCTCGACGCTGCCTGAGAGAGGAGTGGGCCCGGGGAACAAGTTCGAAGCTCCACAGCCGAGAAGCGCGGGAGGGGGGGCTAAATCAGAAACCGGACGACAGGTCAGCCAGGTACGATGGAGCACAGCCAGAGAGATATCGCCAGACAAGTGATGCTAGGACTCGGGAGATGCGCTGTGAGGTGGGAAGCAGAACATCGTGCATACATGTAGGCCGTCACTGGGGTTACAGTTTGGAGTACGGCCAATAAGCGGGGCAGCCGAACGCCTGTCCAGATGCCCTATGAAGCCCGATCGATGGGAGACCAGCAAGAATGGAGCAGCTGTGGTCACTTCTGCTGATAACAAAGGCATGCACCCTCAAGATTAGGAGTAGGACCACTGCATGTAGCCGTTTGATATTGCCGTGATGTTGACGTTTGTAGTCGACAACCTTTCTGAACTCAAAGACATGCTTCAAAAGAACAAAGACTCAGATACGCTGGGCCACGGTCAGTCGGCCCTAGACACGTCTCCGCCCTTGAAATTAGACTATGTATTCAGCCGACGTTTTTAGCGAGAAAAATTCAAATCAATGCTTCCAGTATCAATGCATCCTCCTCATTTTCTAAGTCTGTGGGTTGGAGCCTACATTGCACATAATAATGCCTACGAGCAACTGTATAGATTGTAAAGTCTCCAGCTGCTGTCGACTACATGTATGCCACATTTTATGACGATGTCTGTGCTCAAATCGTAAGTATAAATAGCCTCGACGACATGGGGATAAACCAAGTACGCGCGCTCTATGATAGGCATGTCTGGGGGCACCTGCTGAATGTCGCATCAGAGTTATAGGTGATGTATAATCCGCAACAGCTTCTCGGAGCGACGACGACGTCTGTCTTATTGATCGCAGAACTACTTTCACAGCTCTGTACGTATAGTTGCTGACGTCGAAGAGCGTCCTCTGGTGCCAAGAACGAGTGCTGTCGATGCGCGAGGCACGCTTTCCTATCTGCACTATCTTCTTTCCGCTCTTGAGCAGCAGCACCAGCACAGGTGTTACGGCGACGGCGACTGTTAGGCCTACAGCCGACGAACGCATTCGCTGTTTGGAGTCGTAGCTCGACTTGATAATAGTTGGTCTCTGTAGGTGCGCTAGATAAATTGTTTATAGTGCAATTACATTACACTGCGCGTGATTCGTTACATTTAAAAGTAGCATAATAATTATTATGGTAACATTTGACACTAATATGGCTTGACTGTTTATAGGCAATATAACTTGTCTGGTGTCAAATCTCGAAACATTAGGGTGTAACTATAGTTTGCCAGACACCTATAATAACTGTCTGACCGTGGGTCACGTGGCGTATCTAGTTAAGGCAGACAGTTTGTCTAAGCTTTCTAGTACCTGTTTCCGAAAGACGGCATACTTTTAAGAGTGTCATCGAAACGACAGATATTACGCACCTTAAAGTTTCGCGGGAGCTGGGGGATAGCTGACGGATAGGGAAAGTGGTTGAGAAAGTAGGGAACAACGGAGGACGATGGGTTGTGCCATAAGCGCCGACGAACGGTCAGCAGCCGACAGATCGAAGCAGATCGAGAAGCAGCTGAGAGCAGATGGAGAGAAAGCTGCCAGAGAAGTCAAACTCCTTCTTCTCGGTACGATTTCATTACTATGTATAGTTAATTACACTGATTGTGATTTTGTAATCGCTTGCAAATCTAGACATAGGCCTACTTTGGTTGGCAGCATGCAATATTTAGCAGACTATAGTATCTGATTTGTCTTAATATATGTTGTTATGTAGGCTAGATGGTGGCCTATAGGTTTTGAGGGGAGAACTTAAAATACAAACTTTGACTTTAGAGAAAACTTTTCAATAGGCCTACAATGCAATACGATACAACTCTGTATACTTTGATATTGCCCTCCTTCCAAAGTTCAGAAGTGCACACGTACACGACGATATCGCAGTTACAATTATATAGCAGAGCTTTTGTGAGCGAAGCAGTGGTGTAGTGGGGGGAACGTGGGGAACGCCGTTCCTCCACTTTTTTCTCACACTATGCAAAATTCTTGCAAGATTGCACTTTTGCTTACTTCAATATGCAGGCGTTCCCCCACTTCATTTTGTTAGGACTACACTACTGGAGCGAAGGACTTGCTTAAGGTCACTACACAGTAGGCCTATAACTGTCTCTGGCGAGGAACGAACCCGTACACTCTGCGTTACAGGCCGAGCGCTCTAACCAATCGGCCACCGTGCCCCGTATACCTTCACAATTCGGTCTCAACTTAAGGATTCGCCTATTTAATTTGACTTGTCTATCTCTTGTCCTAACGGACTGATCTGGATATTGACCTAGCTGATTACAGATAGAGTTTGGTGTGCCGTCGGTGTTAGTGCCTTGTTCATAAACATTGGTGCTAGGCTACGGAAATAGTTAATTAACAGTTAGCTTCAAGGTCCGAATGGGTCCAATATAATTGACGACGTTTTTGTTCAATCGTCAATAGTCTTGGGCTTGTTGAAATCCTACTTCTCGAAGTGTAGTCTAGGCCTATGGCATTAAAAAGTGGCGGCTATTTGAATTATTTCATAGCGTGAAATAAGCAACTATACAGATGCTTCAAATAGTAGGCCTATAGTGTTGTGTGACCCTAAAGAAGCAGCATAGACGTGGCGGAAAAAGCGATGAAATGTTGTTTTTAAAAATAAATTCATTGTTCAGTTTACTAATATTATTGTCCTACATCAGGCTATTGGGCAATTGTTTTTACAGGTGGTGGCGAATGCGGAAAGAGTACAATAGTCAAACAAATGAAGTAAGTCTTACTGTAGAGATGGCGCAATGGTTTCGTTTTTTTTTTATTAAGCCTATAATTATTGATCTGGATATTGGTGGTGGTACATATGTTAGTTCACCGACTTCACTGATTGGTAGGCCTATAACCGGCTCGTAGCTTTATATCGGTTGTAGAGGAACTTGAGGAAGGACCTTCCGGCTCCGGGGTCCTTCCCGCTCTTTACGCTCTAAGATTTCGGCTGGGGTCTATCTCTCCCTCATCTGCCCGCTGCTTGAAGACTTTTATTCCCTCGGTGTTCAGCGCCTCTGAATAGCTTAGTCTATATGCTGTATTATAAGAGGCGCTTTATTCATTTTCAAATACAATACAATAAAAAATGTATCGCCTTATAATTACATCTTTTATTAAAAGGCCGACTTCGCAGGCTGCATCCGCCTAAGTACGACCGTACGAATAACGTACGCGTACCGTAAGTAGGCTATACGTACGTTATCGAAAAGAATAACGGTCTCATACCGTACGTGTAGGCTACATTAAAAATGTAATGGTAGTTGCACTGTTGCAGAGGGAACAAATATATGTATACGTGTATGGAGGAATCGGTGTTCCATACACATCTCCGTCATCTTGGTCGTTAACTTGACGAGTAGGCCTACGACGAATAAAACGGTCGCGCAGAATGAGCAAAGCAGAACGCAATTGGAGTTTGTTTGGTTTTCTGCAAAATGAACGGCGCAACCGACTAAAGACGGTGACAATTATTGGCAAATGATCGTCTTTTGGACAAAATAAATGATGTGGTTTATCACGAGACAGCAGTTGTTGAATGGAATGATGAGTGTAGTTGGCAGTGACTCCGAGTCCGATACTGAACAGATGAGTTATGCACACGAGAGAATAAATTCACTATTGCTTGACTATGGCTGACAATCAGTGGCGTAGCCAGACTTAAATTCAAGAGGAGGCAACTTCACACTTCACAGACCAGTGCATATTTTTTCCCAATGACCTTTTTTTAGACATTACATTTTTTTTAACTCCGATGACACCTTTATACTTTTGTAAACTACGATGATCTTCCTTTAGACTTTCTTTAAAAAATCCGATGACTTTTTTTAAGACTTTCTTTATCCGATGATTTTTTTTTTTAGTCATTTGACTTTTTTCCACTTACCACTTGACCTCGAACACAGGCGCCTAACAACGAGACACGACACTTCAATTCAAGAGGAGGCAACTTGCCAAAATCCTCGTCATTTGCGTCATTGATCCATTGAAACACCACTATATGGAAAAACCAAGAGGAGGCAATTGCCTCCTCCTGCCTTCATGTAGCTACGCCTATGCTGACAATGGCTATGGCTGACAAATTAATGACAGGGTAGCTATAGTAGCTATAGAGCCTAGAACTATAGAGCTATGTAGGCCTACTAGAATAGGCTATTATTGTTTGATTTGGTTGACATTTGTTGTGCATAATATTCTGTTGTTTATCTTCCTCATAGGCAGGGATTGGCAAATTACTCGGAAAAATGTAATTGAATTACAAATTACAAATTTAATACTTTGGGGCATGAAATGTAATTTCAAATTGCAAATACATGATAAATGTACTGTAGCCTAATTGAATTACAAATTAATAAATTACAAATTGCGCAATTTCAAGTAATTTCAATTACGTAATTTCAATTACGTACTGCCCATCCCTGCTCAGTGCTCATAGGCCCCCTAAACTACGAGCTTACGCCAACGTACGGCATAACATCGTACGTGTACCGTACGTACGTAGGCCTAATAGAAGAAATAGCGTACGTTCCATAAGTAGGCCCTACTGTCGCACTTTGCTATAGGATTTTGAAGCATGCATTTCGTTAATTGGGGAAATTTTTAATATTTCGTATTCCATTTGATTCATTATAGTTAATGAATTTACTCATTTGAGCCTCTAAATAGGCAAATCAAACGCAGTACGGTAACTATGCTACCAGGCACCAGACGCCCCAATAATTATATTAATATAGTCTGGAATATAATTATATCCTATTTTCGTCGCTGCAGTTTTTGCATGCTGCAAGGTTACAAACATAATATGACTCCTTTTCTGCAGTGTGATCAGTTAGCAGTTATCTGCATTATATATATATATATATATATATATATATACATATATATATATATATATATATACATATATGCTATATCATATATATATATATATACATATACATCTACATCGCACATAGGCCTGAGCCCTACACCTGACATATACCTACGCATAGCCTACTTATTGAGCTTCTAGAAAGGCTCACATAGCCTAGGCCTACTTTGGAAGTAGGCCTATAAGCTATAATTATGCATATGTAGATATATATAGGCCTTTTATATATGATGCATACTGTGATCTTCGTTATTATTGCATCAACTACGAGGATGTGCATCGTCATACGACGTCTCATCCCTTCTATTGCGTGATGGGTGCGTAATCAAGAGTTCTCCCGCAGTATTGGACAAGACGTCTCGTTTTCCTGCTCTAATGAAGAGGAGTATCAATATTATATGGAGTAGTCATACAGGCGCGTGGCTCCATCTACACGTGGCCGAACTTTCTTGCGACGCACCTGAACTAGTCTTAGCATGCACCTGTTTTCTTTCAGTCGTCTTGGCGCACGTATGCGTCGACCAAGTAGATGTATCTGAACCAAGGTAGAATAATCGGATGAGTCCTTTGTCCGTGGTTCTCCTCTGAGGCTGCTGCTGCTGCTGACATCATTAATGACCTGGTGGCGTAGTCTTTAAGCTCACCAGGTGTCATCCAAGTACTCCGCCGTACAGCGGCAGGTGTAAATTGCAACTCCTGTAAACAGCCACTCCCTGAGTTGCGCACGAGGCGGTCGTCAACAACAGGAGCAGACCGACCAGCAGTGGCATATTTAGCAATGCGTAGGGTCTACTACGTCTGCAGGGTTGCTGGGGGGAGATGGTCCCCGGTGGAGTCAATTATGACCATTTCAAGTGCAGATGTACTTAACACCGAATGGCAGATGTGCTTATTCGGAAATTGATATATTTAAATATTGAATTAAAATTGAAATTGAATTGCATTTGCCTCCGAGAGGCAATGCGCAAGTGTTGATCTGTTGCAATTGTAGTTTAACAAATCCATCTGTAGTGATAGAGATATGCTAGGCCCTAAGTGATAGGGAGAAGTTAGATTTGGGTTTCATTAAAACAACGTAGGCCCCTATAAGCCTACTTATTTCATGCGCAATATCCCGCTATGTGCCGAGTATAGGCCTACATACATAGACACAGAGTGCCTCTGAGTAGTCTTCTTGAAGGGGCGCTATATAAAATTAACGTTCGATATCAGTGAATGAATGAATGACTGAATAAATGAATAATGGAATGAATAAATGAAGAGAATCTGCGTAGCTATAGCCTTTGTATTTGGTTGTGTTTCCTACTGATCAGAGTTATAACTAGTTTGAGGCGGGTTTGGGCTCTTGAGAGAATAGCCTAACTATAGTCTAGCTACTAGTCTCTGACCATCTGTATAAGATAGATCTTCAGACTGTCCCTTCTGCTGAAGATCCTATGTAGGCTATTCTAGCGATCACTCTCCCCGTCTTGGCTTCTTTTCCAGTTCGCCCCATTCTTATCGAAAACTAAACGATAGGGACGTATCTGTGACTAAGTTTAGAAATTCGTTTGAAAACTGAGAAAGCGTTCATGCATAATTATGTATTCTAGGATCAGCCAACACGAGAAAGGTTATTCGAGGCTGAGGAATGTCTTACTTACCGTCCAGTGGTCTTTAGCAATGTTATACAGAGCATGATGGCTATTGTCAGAGCAATGGGACAACTCAAGATAGATCTAGACCCGGACCGTACCATATGATCTGTAAATACTAAACGATAGCAGTTAGAAAGCAAATAACAAACTGTTGATGTTACAAACTGTAAGTTTAGAAATTCGTTTGAAAACTGAGAAATCGTTCATGCATATATGTTATGTATTCTAGGATCATACACGAGAAAGGTTATTCGAATGAGGAATGTCTTACTTACCGTCCTGTGGTCTTTAGCAATGTTATACAGAGCATGATGGCTATTGTGAGAGCATATGGGACAACTCAAGATAGATCTAGGCGACCCGGATATGTTACAAACTGAGTATATGTTACAAACTGTAGCATAGGCCTATGTTACAAAGCTTCCAGTGTATCTCTTGCTTGCTGAGTTTCGTCCATAGACAAATTTACGGCAAATAAGGCATACATCCATGGGTTTTCGAATCGGTGTTTTTATCGGGCAATCGAGGAGAGGATTTCGTTTCCAGTTTTCTAATTGTGGTATTGGTTCTTCCTTACTATATGAACCTAGGCTATAGGCTATAGCCTCTGAGAGGCTCTTAAGATGCACTATACAAATATTCTGCTACATTACATTACAACGTATCCGGATTCGTACAGACTGCTTAAAAGTGTTATCTAAATGCGGAAGAATTTGTTCATTAAAAACTATTAAGTGCAAACGTTAAGTGCCGCACTTCTGACTCATTCTCTCAATGTTCTTCTGACAAGCGGAATTGGATGTTCACTTCGTATTTCTGCGGACAACCCTTCTGACAAGACGCAGCGTCCGTGAATCAACTCGTACCCAGCGCTTAGCTATTAAGTAGCACAAACTTTGTTCTTTGTAGGCTTAGTCAGAGGCTTCCATGACAGTGGCAAATTTACAGAGCGGATTATGGACATGACTGCATGTGTGTGCTCTGACATAAAAATGTGGCGGAATAACAGTTTGGCTGTGTTTTTATTGGCCATTATAGTCCTTATCTCCCACTACCCGAAAATTCTGGATAGCTTGAACCAAGTCGTTCTTATTGTCAACGTCTTCTAATAATCTAATTGATATACATGTAGGCCTACTACGATCCAATTGGACATCACGCAGATAAGAATCATGGCTTTGTACTGATCTGATCGACTTTGGTGCCCTGTGGTGGTCGCACTGCCTCCCTCCAGCCTCTGCTCCTATGACTTAGTTGCAAAGCGCTAGTGTTGCAGGTATCATTGGATCAGGTATAGGATCAAATCAATAGAATGACGACAGCAAGATTCATAATTATAATAATGATTTATCAGTTTTACCCAACGGATATAATTCGGTGGAAGTATAGGAAACCTATATTCTGTGCAAGAGTCAGCATTGCTCAGCAGTATTTATTACTATCATCATCATCATCATCATCATCATCATCATCATCATCATCATCATCATCATCATCATCATCATCATCATCATCATCATCATCATCATCATCATCATCATCATCATCATCATCATCATCATCATCATCATCATCATCATCATCATCATCATCATCATCATCATCATCATCATCATCATCATCATCATCATCATCATTAACAACAACAACAACAACAACAACAACAACAGCGTCATCGTCGTCGTCGTTATGATCATCATCATAAATCATTATCGTCACCAGCATCACCATCATCGTTATTGTCGTCAGCATCATCGTCTTTTTCATCGTCATAATCATCGTCGTGATTTTCGTCATCTATGAATATCGTAGCCTATAGGCACGTAAGACACCCATACATCTTATGCGAATGGCAGCAAATTTCACCATCTTGTCTTGACATGTCATATCTTCATCTTACAATACAATACAATACAACTGATCTTTGATATCGCCCTTCTTACTAAGGTTGCCCCAAGCTCAGAAGTGCACACGCCTTGGCGGCGCAGAAGCAATTATGTTGCAGAGCAATTGTGCGTGAAGGACTTGCTCAAGGTCCCTACGCGGCGGCTTTAGGTGGATTCGAACCTGCAACCCTCCGGCTGCAAGGCATCGAACATACCCGTACACCACCGCGCCCCACGCTTGTTCAGTCTTCATAAAAATCTTAGCATCGCAATATGAATGTGAATATGAAGGTGAATGCGATGATGAATGTGAATAGATTGCTAGTCAGCTGTTCGTTTAGGACGACGTTCGTCAGCTGTTCGCTCTGGGGGGAAATGCCGACGAAGGAGAAATGACTCAGGAGTTGGCTGGCATAATGAAAAGACTCTGGAAGGATTCGGGAGTACAAGAATGCTTCGGAAGAGCCAGAGAATATCAGCTGAACGATTCTGCGGAATAGTAAGTGCTATATGTATATCCAGTGTTTTCCAAATTGTGTTCCGCGGAACCATGAGGTTCCGTGAGGGGAAGACAAGGGTTCCGTGAAGACCTTTAAAATATTGTTGTTTGAATTTGTTACATTATAAATCAGATTCCGAGGTAGAAAGACAAGGATTTCGTGGGAAAATTTAATTTAAAAATAATTTATTACCTAATTTTCATGAATTAAAACTGGTATATGGCCCGATCACTTTTTAGAAACATGAGCATTGTACCAGCTTCACTTAGGTCGGGGTTCCATCAATACATTTTCAGATTAAAAGGGTTCCTATATATATCCTAAGAAGATTTGGATGCACTGGTCTATCCTATCACTTGATTCCATCATATTTTATAGTACTGTGAATTAAATTAGATTACAATTACGATAACTAGTTGTGTCATGTAGTGAAGAACAGTTTATTCTGAAGTCCCATAAAATTTAATGTCAACCAGATATATATACGGTTATTATCAAGAACTAAATGCCAGTAATGCAACAAGCGTGTCTAAGTTATTTGGCCCCATCACATTTTCCACTCTTGCCAATCCCTTCCAAACCACTCTAGAGGAAGTGGGTGTGGTATTAAGTAAGTCAAATATCAACTCATTTAGTACTTTAAGGTCAAATATCACCTCATTTAGTACTTTGATAAAATATTGACTTGTGCTATGCCTAGCACTGGCTAGCAGTTTAACTTACCACCATTTTTTTCCACCACAACATTTTTAGGAAGAATGCTGTACTCCTATTGCATTGTTGCGTTTGTCCTATGATGTTTGTACACCGGAGTGCTACTCTTTTGCAGCCGGTTTAATAAAGAATATACTTACTTACTGACACTTGCGTTAAGTATACAGTAGTAGTATCAGTCTGCCGTTCAGATAGAGAGCTTAATCTGTTTCTTAAAATTCACATAGATCGTTTTCAAATCTTCTGCCAGAATTTGTACCGGCAAAATAATGAATTCTTCTGAATATGCAGAGGAGGCATTAACAAAAATAGTCTAGGCGAAAGTTATATAAAAACATGTGCTTTGGCTCTTTTCCGACCAGAAGATGTTGTAACTTACATGTCACCTTGTTTCCTGAATTGTCGACCAGTGGCTTTGCTCTTGTGTGCATTTACAGCTACCTGAATGCTCTCGATCGTATTTCTGTATCTGACTACGTTCCCACAGAACAGGACGTCCTTCGAACAAGAGTGAAAACCACTGGAATTGTTGAAACTCACTTCACATTCAAAGACCTGCACTTCAAGTGAGCAATATTTGCCCACAAATGTTGTAGTGTTTCGTAGTGTATCTATCTGTTAAAGTCCTCGTTTTATAACACCCATAGTAGTATTGCATTCAAACCGTTTATCAGGGCCATACTCTAGTCTGTTCTTAAGATAGCATAATTGTAATCCGACATTTATATAGCTCTGTTTCAAGAGAAATTTTAACAAGAGAAAACCAATGCACTCTAGCTTAAACGATGTTCAATTTCATTAAGTGCTTATCAGTTAGCAAGCAGTGATCAGACAGAGACAAAGTTATGGTCATTCGAAATAAACGTGTCTAAATTAGCTAAGATGGCCTTGCACTGAACAACCTCCTCGCGTAATTGTGAATGCAAGTATCTTATTCGTTCGTTTGACCGTGCTGTAGTCGGGAGCACCTCTGAGTAGTTACCTTGAAGAGGTGCTAGTGCTCATACATGCATACATTGAACGAATGACCTTCGAGAGGTCACGTTCATTTGCCACAAACGCACCCACCGTTGAAGGCCTATACTGTCGTGTGTTTGTTGTTTTGAAGGATGTTTGATGTAGGAGGTCAGAGGTCGGAGCGCAAGAAGTGGATCCATTGCTTCGAAGGAGTGACCGCCATCATCTTCATCGTAGCACTCAGCGAATACGACCTGACGCTGGCAGAGGATCAGGAAATGGTATGCTATAGGTGGAAACACCACGATCACAGGGTATGGTTTGCGGTTGGCCGCAGTGACCAACAGGCATGATTGGAATAAGCCTATGTATCTTCCATAGTGGATAGTCTGAAGAAGGCAAGTTTACCCTCTGCTCTGGATATCGCAACTAGCATGCTTAAAACTGCTCAGTAACATCACACACATTTATAGGTTTCAAGAACGTAGACCTAGCCTATAGATGCTTCTTTAGTCATTAGATATTAAGCCTCATTTATTTATTACGACTAGATATTTAAGTTAAAAAAATTATGTTCAGTTGCATTTTGAAAAGGAATGATCTTTCTTTATTTTTTCTTATGATGTAGAATCGAATGATGGAGAGCATGAAGTTGTTCGATTCCATCTGTAACAACAAATGGTTCACGGAAACGTCGATTATTCTTTTCCTGAATAAGAAAGATTTGTTCGAAGAGAAAATTAAAAAGTCGCCACTTACAATCTGTTTTCCAGAGTATACTGGTGAGGCATCATATATCGTATAATATTCTTTATTGAAACAATCCGGTTGAACAAATCTAGTCGCAACCGGTTACAGTGTACAATTTATGCAATTGAAACAATTCACAAGAAAACACAAATGACAGAAGACATAAATCTTAACTATACTAACAGAACAGACAGTCTGCAATACACGGCGCTAATGGCAGCCTACAAAGCATGTGGCCCGCCTACGGATCTCGATCTCGGTACCTCTCGACTACATCTCTATGCCAGTGTGTTATCCAATGCGCTATCGTCCTATTGCTTATCAATGATTCGAATCTATCTTATGCAGGAGACGTCGATTATTCTTTTCCTAAATAACGAAATATTTGTTCGAAGAGAAAATTAAAAAGTCGCCGTTAACGATAACTAAAACTATAACTAAACTATGAGGCATCATTATATCGTATAAATTCTTTATTGAAACAGTCCGGTTGACAAACCGCAACCGATTATAGTGTAAAGTTATGCGTTAAAGCAATTCACAAGAACGCAAATGACAGAAGACATAAATCTGAACTAATACAGAACAGACAGCCTGCATACACGGCGAACAAAATAGCAGATACAAAGCATGTCCGCCGACGGATCTCGATCTCGGTACCTCTCGCTCTCTTTGCCAGTGTGTTATCCAATGCGCTACCGTCCTATTGCTTATCAATGATTCGAATCTATCTTATGCAGATATCTTAAAACCAGATAGCTAAGTGTTAGGTCTATTTTGTGACACTTCAACAAACCGAATGTAAGTAAGTAAGCAAGTAAGTAAGTATAACTTTATTCAACCAATTGCATATCCGCACTTTGGTGTACATACATTTATACAGAGTATAACATTCTTATTATAAACGATCTAAAATAGATTGTCATTAACTATAACTATAACTATAACTAAAATAAAGGGTGTAAGGAGAATCACACTGTTATGCAGATATCTTAAAACCAGATAGCTAAATGTTAGGTTTAATGTGACACTTCAACAAACCGAATGACCTACATTCGAATAACGTTCATATGCATAGGGCAGGTAAAATGTATTCTGTAGAATGCATTATAAGGCAGCTACAGTAAATGAATAAAAGATAATTATTGTACTTTTTAAGACTTACAGAATTATATAGAAGACAATTACCGCATTTTTTATTTCTAAGCTGCTATTATATAGATTCACACAGGCCTAATTGAAAACAAGAGATTTTTCCTTGTTTATTCAAAAACTGTTTAAGGTGAAAACAACTACGATGAAGCGTCAGCTTACATACAGGCCCAGTTGGAAAACCTGAACAAGCGCAAAGACACAAAGGAGATCTATACTCACTTCACCTGCGCCACTGATACCAACAACGTACAGTTTGTGTTTGACGCAGTCACTGACGTCATAATCAAAAACAATCTCAAGGATTGTGGGCTCTTCTAACCTTTCGGTCTGACGCAATCAAAGAGAAACGATTTCACCCGTTTTGCGACTGTTGGCATGGTAACCGTTTGTTTCACGCAGCAACTGACGTAGTAACAATTTCAAACATTTGGCGCTATTCACTGTTGTAATCATAGAGATGTATAATATATAAATTATATCACTAGAGCGACCATCTACCATTTATGTTGAGGCTGCCGATCCTGGCCCTTCAGATAGGCAAAGTGAGCGTTGACTGACGTCATAATCGAGAAATCGACGTCATCATCGACGTTTATTGCGTGGACACGTCACCAATTATGTTAATGAGCGCTGGCTGACGTTATGCAAGCTTCATTTCACAGTACAACTTCAGCTGTGATAGGCTACACAAAAGTAAACATCGATATCTATATTTAGAATGCCTAGCTTGAGGGTCAAGTTCGCTAAGCGATTGTGACTTCACCGCGATCTGAAGGAAACATACGTCATACGGTCTCTAGTGCTTATAATATATTTCATTGGTTGTAATCAATCAATTTTCGTTTATTAAAAATACATGTAGTACTCTGGATATGAAGTTACAGTCATCTTTGTTAGGAGGGAGACACCATGGAGACGGGGACGGAGCGAGTATCCTGTAGGACGAATCGGAGGGCACAGTGAGTAAAGAACATGATGTTGGTTGGATGAAATGCTGTCGAAATAATAATAGTTGACGCAGTCACTGACGTCATAATGAAGAACAATTTTAAAAAATTGGGTCTAATCGTTTGTTGTGATACAATCAATGACGTCACAATAATAAAAAAAAACACTCACAGGTTTGGACTCTTCTAATATTCCGATTTGACGCAATCAATGACCTCACAATAGCAAACAATTTCACATATTTGGGACTTTGTTTACACTGTAGTCGTTCGATTTACACAGCAACTGACGTCGTAATAATATTTTCAAAGAATTAGTACTATTCTGTTTGTAATCGATGACGCAGTTACTGACGTCATAATGAAAAACAGTTTCAAAGATTTGAGATAATAAGATAAGATAAGAATATTCTTTACTTGACCAATAACTATTGCTATACACATTTTGGTGTACAGACATGGTAATAAACATGCATCATCCATTAAGAGCTTTGACTAAGACAGTCAAATATTCTAAAATCACACATAAAATTATTATCCGAAATCCGATATATCATCCTAATGATGAAAGTTTCCTCGTCATGCCATCTGCCTAAGGGATTGTGCGGTTATGGTCCCGTGGGCGCATGGGTGGTAGAAGGCGGCTTTGACCTACAGGGAGCAGGTCATGCAGTACATGACCCCATTAGACCAAGACATCAGTAAAGAGGCTGGACTCCGCCTTAGCAAACAGCTGTTCAAAGAAGGAAGTATCCTCAGGCAGGTAATAGTTTGTTGTGATAAGGCGGCGCATGATGGACTGGAGCTGGTCCAGGTCGGACTGGTCAATAAAGCCCCACCAAGCAGTGTGATTCTCCTTACAGATTTTATTTTAGTTATAGTCACATAGTTATAGTTAATGATTTTTATTTTAGTTATAGTTATACTTTATAGTTAGTATAATTTTTTAGTGTATAGTTATAATTATAGTTAATGGAATTTTATTTTAGTTAATTTTAGTTACTACTTAGTTACAATAATTAAGGCTATAAGCAAATGTTGTGCGTATTAACACGCTGTTTCACAATTTGCTCACAGCTTTGAAAACCGTTGAAGTGGATGCATTCAGCTTCATGGATACGCGAGTTTCAAAGTAACTGACAAATTGCATAATATCAAAATATCGCATTTTTTGTTCTGCCATGCCTGACGAATCGTCGGTTATGAACATTGGGCGCTGGTTTAGAATTTTGAACGGCATTAACGAAAATAAAGATGTAATTTTCGTTAGGACAGTTAGTTTGGATTGTTATAGTTATAGTTACATGATATTTGTTAGTTATAGTTATAGTTATCGTTAACGAAATCATTTTATTTTCGTTAACGAATATTTTCGTTATCGTTATCGTTAACGAGAATCACACTGCCAACAAGCTGGAGAGGCATATAGCATCCTGGCCAGTGTTGTGCCCTCACCTCATCGTGTAGATGAGAACCATGCAAGCCATGAGCAACAAAAGTGCGCATTGCATAGAGGGATTGGCGCGCCCGACAACATAATATGCACTTGACATTACCACAAAACCTAAGCTATCTGAGACTGTGACGCCCTATCACCATACTGGTAACCCTTTCCCTTTCCGGCGTGACAGTATAGGGGTATCAGGCTGGTCACGCCCCCTCTTAGGTCGTTGAATCAACATCTCATAGGATATGTTGTGGTTGGGCTTCAGATTGTCCACACCTGTTCTAATCGTTCGTTTTGATGTCAGAATTACGAACAGTTCCAAATATTGTGGACTCTTCTAATCGATCTTCTTGACAAAAGCCACCGGAATATAATTAAGAGCCGTTATGCGAACTGTTTCAATTCATCTGTATAATCATAGAGATCAGTGATCAAGAGTTTAAGGGTCTTGTCACTGCAAATATGTAGGCCTGTTATAATTATTTAGATTGTTATTTTAGATCAACTGATTTGTACTGTTTTGTGATACATTGAAGTATGACTTAAAAAACGATCCATTCACACAGCCAGCAGAATTGCTTCATATTTCATTTTTAGACATACAAAGAATTAAGATAAGAATGAGCCAGAGATGATGATGATATTAATTTTATTGACTAACCAGATGACAAACAGCATCGTAGCTAACAGTTAGATATGAAAAATAAACTAAAAAGGAGATTTAACTAAAGTGTTTAGACTGTTTAGTTTTAAATTTGTTGTTGGCTTGGATACGCAGGATACATGTATCAAACCGATATTTTATTTTCAGACACAACAATTTATAAAATAGTCACAGAATAAATAATTTATATGGCATTGTAGCCGAGACTGTCTCAAGTATAGCCTACTAGAGATATATTTCTCCTTACGAAAAAATTTTGTTGGAAAAATGTCGTTACTACCCCTCGAAATTTTTCGGAAATTTTCCGGAACTATTTCATTTTTTGGGAAAATACTCGTTACTACCCCCCTAACATCCATAGGGCCTATGCTTATGTATAAAATGTTGCTACATCGGACAGTTAGTATAGACCTACAATGTCCCCAGTTAAGGTACACTAAGCCAAAAATGTAAAACAACATCATTGTGTCTAATTCACTAAATACAGTTTCAACGGCTCAACTGCGACACAGTAAGTCTTATATATATATACGGGCTAGATTTCTCACAAAACGTGTAAATGATTGAGACGACATCCTCCTTGTGCGTGCAGACTTTATGTGCTGAAGATATGTGAGTTTCGTCCACATTGAATATAAGAAAATGCCTACAATGAAAATAATTAAGTTTTTAATCCAAAAGGTCGTATTAGATGTACAACTGCTTTGTAAATTTAGATGATAAATTGTATATATACTTGTATGGGCAGGGCCGGATTAAGATTTCCGGGAGCCCTAAGTCAAAAGCCGAGTTAAGAGTTAAGACATCCGAGGGCCCTAACCCCTAACCCAAAAGCAAAGTCAACACAAAGTTCTAAACGTACCTGATAAGCTACGATGTATGTTTTTTTCTAATGAAATATACTACATAGGCCTGTGAGTGTGAGTCTGTGACTAGGGTCAGTATTAAGTAAGTAAGCAGTAACTAAAACTTACTAGCGCTGAAAAACGTTTCAGGGTAAAGCGCTAAATTATTTAAAATTATCCAAAATTAGGAATTTGCTACAACAATTTGATTTAATTTCTCTGGATTTTGGGGCCCTCAGAAACGTTGTGGAATTTGTGGGGCCCTAAGCCTTTGTTTAGTTGGCTTATGCCTTAATACGGCGCTGTGTATGGGCAGCGATGGTGCAGGATATCACCGGATAGTCTGTTCAAGATGACCAGGGTTAAGGCTATACCATCGCTATAAAAAAGCGTGTAGGTTTACACATAATTATACATTATACATTATATACAAGCACATTCGTACCTCGTTTGAAGTAAGCAAACAGGTGTTTTGCTGTTACCACGATACACTAGAAATTGCTGCTGAGAAAGTCCCTGTTTTAAAAAAATATCACATAATGCATAATCTGCAAGTAGGCTTAATTTATATAGCAACTTTTGGGACATAACTTTAGTCTAAGTTACTAGGTAGTGGTACTACGAATTACGTCCCCTCCCTTATCCGCTCGTGTAGGCTAATAATTAATAATTGGTTTGCTAATAGCAAAAAACTATTGAAGAGAACGGTAGGTTTATATTTAACTTAATGAGCGTTGCTTATTTATGGTATGAAACAGCAAAAGTATCGTACCCCCAAAAAGAGGTAGCCTACAAGTATCCCGTTGGTCACCGAAATTAGGCCTACGCTTATTTCTAGTTCTGTCGTGTTGGTCTCTCATGCTCAGTTAACTGAAGTCACTGTCACTTCTAACGGTGACGCAAAAGCTCTCGATCGGTGCTGAAGAAGTTGCTGATTAATATTAATAATAATAATAACAAGAATAATAATAATACAATGGAAGCAATTCTTCTTAGCTTTGCTTTATATTAAATTTATTTATTATCTATTTGACAAACTATGTAATAATAATAATCGTTTCTTTATTGAAGCGCCAGACAAACGCACTGCGCTGTATATTTACATGTTATGCAATTGAAACAACAACTGACAGAAGACATAAATCTTAACTACTAACAGAACAGACAGCCTGCAATACACGGCGCTAATAGCAGCCTACAAAGCATGTCCGCCCAACGGGACTCGAACTCGGTACCTCTCGCTCTCTATGCCAGTGTGTTATCCAATGCGCTATCGGGCCCCCCGATTGTGTAGCCTACAAGAAATTGCGGTTAGCAGTTGGATTTTCAATAAATAGGATAGGCCTATATTTACTTACTCAGCAGAATCTGATGTGCAGACCAATAATCATAATGATAAATCGGTTTTGAGTTTGAGTCTCAACCGAAATTATTTCATCCTATACCTACGTTATTTCACTCAACCTATAGGATAAAGAGATTGAAGTTGTGTAGGGCCTACACACCTGCTAAGTTCAAACTCCATCTCTAATTGTTTTCATATGTTCGTCGTTTGGTGGCGCTGATGATGATGTCGTCGTTGTTGTAGTAGTGGTTGTTGTCGTTGCCACTAGTCTTCGTGTTGTACCCATTCCACTCATCTGACGAACTTGATATAAAAACACAAATAACAAACAAAAAATGTAAAACAAACACACATAATTATATAGCCCATACGTGCATAAATAGGCCCTAAATGAATACAATACAACTGAATTTTGATATTGCCCTTCTTCCAAAGTTCAGAGTTGCACACACGATCATACGACACAACATCGATAGATCCAATTATATTGCAGAGCAATTTTGCGCGAAGGATTTGCTCGAGGTTCCTACACAGTAACTGCATGCCTCGGATTCGGCCTCTGCATTGATAACGAGGCGGTGCGAGCGGCAGTTGGTCTTCGGTTAAGCCTTCACCTCTGTTGCCTTCATATGTATACAGTCATGGCCAAAAGTTTGCGACCACCCATTTTAATGAACAAATTCATTGGGAAAGCATGCTATTTTGACAAAATAAAGATTATTTAGACTGTCTGAAGTGTCTTTTCGATGTTTAATGTCGTCATATACCACAAGAACCAAAAGTGAATACTTGCAATCGTATATTTTATCAGTAATATCAATTAATTTGTGTTAAAGTATCGATTTTTGTGAGTTTTCCGCATAATTGGAATAGAATGGAGTTACAAAGGCAGACTAGGCAGTGCTCAAAATCAGACATTATTTCCATTGTTTCGACATTTAGTGTCATCACAGCTATCAATAGAGCTGAAAGTCAATATTTGCAATGATATTCTTTGGGGTTTTTTAAATGCCAGTTTGTATGCGCAGAGGCATCGATCGGGCCAGTTTTCTGTAGAACTCAGGTGTTGTCTCGCGCACCCAATATGGCCTTCATCCAGTTGATCAAGTCTGCCTCAGAAGTTGGATTGTGGACAGAAACCTCCTGTTTTAATACCGTCCACACACTCTCAGTGATGTTCAAGCCTGGACTGCTACCACAGGCCACTAGCTGCAGCAGCGGAATGAATTTCTGCTTCAGCCAGGATTTGACAGCTTTTGTACCATGACATGGACATGGTGCACCGTCCTGTTGGAAGTGGCTGATGTCATGGAAGTTGACGAAGTTTGGCAGGTTTTCTCTCAGGATGTTCCGATACATCTTTCAATTCATTGTGGTGTTCTATGGCATCATCCACAGACCAGCCAGTCCAGCAATAGACACTACTCCCCTCATCATGACATTTGGTGCTTGCTTCACTGTCGGTATGACGTACTTGGTATTATGCCTTTGGTTAGGTGGTCCCCTCACATGACTGCAGAAACTGCACAATAGTGTGAAAGTGCTCTTATCCGAAAACTTTACGCTCTGCCACTGGTCAGAAGTCCACTGTTTGCACTTATGACCAAAGGTCAGCCGGTCCTTTACGTTCTTCGGTGAAAGGTTTGATTTTCATGCAGGACGATACGACATCAGACCAGCATCAAATAGTTTTCTTTCAATTGTTCTGTTGCTGGGTTTCTTCCCTGGAGACCCAAGTTAATCTGGATCTGATCACACTTGCAATAAAATTTGTAAAACTTTTAAGATACTGGGATACCAACTTTTGCCGAAAACGACAGTAAACAGAGATAAAATTATCAAAATATGAACTTTTACACTATTTTCCAAATATTTTCAACTATTTTTCCAAATATCTAACATAGTAGCAATTTTTTATCATAATGTTAATAGTAAAATAGGCGGAATAACATAGAAAAATAGCTCAGGAATAGCCAAAACACCTTCAGAACATGGGATAAATACCCAAAATTTAGTGGTCGCAAACTTTTGGCCATGACTGTAGATGCGGAGTTGCTGTTGGCTCAGATGGTCACCCTGGGTTTAGTTTGTAGGCTTTCGAAGGGACGCTCTATCCGCCATCATGCCATAAACGATATCAATTGTTGTTCACTACAGAGTGCAGATGTCAACAAGCACGAAGGAGCCAACTGGTCTTCTGCGGACAGATGGCACTACACTTATTCCTTGGTCTGCTGGTAAATACATGACCTGAAATGCCACAGTGATCCACACTTGTGCTGCTTCCTACTTGTCACAGCGACTTCAGCAGCTGAGCAGGCCGCGGTTCATAAGTCTGCTAAATATGCATTGCTGCCTTCAAGGCTGCAACCCACATGCTTGTTCCCGTTGCCTTTTAAACTCTTGGACCTGTAAACGCTGAGGGTGCAGAGTAGAGAGTGACATGGGGAGGCAATCTCGTCCCCATCCCCGCCCCGCAACAAGTAAGTCTTCCCATCCCCGCCCCATCCCTGCAGGGTTTGTCCCCATCCCCACCCCATCCCCGCAGGTTTTTCCTCATCCCCACCCCATCCCCGCAGGACGACATCACATTCCCCGCAAAAGTTTACACCAATTCAAAATTTAAAAATAACATTTTTTAGCTTACAAATCTATTTGTATTGCAGACTGCAATAGTCTGTTATTATCTTATCGACAGTTTGCATTAACCAAGTCCTGACTATTTCTGACTAGAAGGCTTCAGGAAATAAAAAATCTCCTTATCAGTTCTCAAGTTCTTAACATCACTCGAGTTTATTGCCGGCTCATTCCCCATTACCGCGGTATTACCACGAGAGTAAACCCCATTACCGCGGTATTACCGCAATTGTTGTCCCCATTACCGCGGTATTACCGCAATTGTTGTCCCCATTACCGCGGGATTTACCGCGGTTACCGCGGTTTCCCCGCGGGGAAATTCCCCATGTCACTCTCTAGTGCAGAGTTTCTCTCCGAACTGGGACGTCGCATTTCAGCTGTCTCTGGAGATCGACGCGAAACTAAATTCCTGTTCCAGCGTCTTTTCACAACTTTCCATCTGTGTGCAGCGCCACAACGCCATTACATTCAGAGGCACATTTCCGGATGGTTGTAAAACCTGGGACGAGGTCTGATTTCTCGGAACACATTTTAACTCCTAACATAATTCTTTTCTCTTCAGGGATTATTTCTACAGTGGGTAAAAAAAACAAACAACAATAACAACAACAATAATAATAATGCATGCATTCATGCATACATACATACATGATACATACATACATACATACATACATACATACATACATACATACATACATACATACATACATACATACATACATACATACATACATATATACATACATACATACATACATACATACATACATATATACATACATACATACATACATGATACATACATACATACATACATACATACATACATACATACATACATACATACATACATACATACATACATACATACATATATACATACATATATACATACATACATACATACATACATACATACATACATACATACATACAAACATACATACATACATACATACATACATACATACATACATACATACATACATACATACACATACATACGTTACATAACCATAGACATCTAATGTAGCAATGTCTATGCAGTGAGATCATGAGATGTATTGTATAATAATTCTAGGTACTTGTCGGTTTTACGACCCCAAAATAGATCCTTTAATTATAACCAGACGAGACCTCTGTAGGCCTACAGGAATGTGTTCGCGACAGTTAATATCTGTCTTCTAATGACGACACTAACCCTAACCCTGACCCTAACCGACCCTCACGACTTCAAGTTTTATAGTCCATATCGGTTATGTTGAGGTTATTATGCCTCGTTGTTACGCGCCGTGAGGGTCGGTTAGGGTCAGGGTTAGGGTTAGTGTGTGTCGTCCATGTTTCTAATGACGAAAAGTTCAGGTTTATGACGTAATAGATAAGCTCTGACGTAACAAAGAATTAAAATAACGTAAAATATGAAGAATTTTAAATGAGATAATATATGAAGAATTTTGGGGTCGTAAACCCGACAACTACCTAATTCTATCACTAGAGGTAGTATCTCGTATCTATGTTGAAGTCAACCGATCAAAAGGGCCTTGACCCTTAAGGTAGTCAAAATGAGCGTTGCCTGACGTCATAATCGATAAATTGACGTCATCGTCGACGTTTATTGCGTGGACACATCACCAATTATGTTAATGAGCGCTGTCTGACGTCATGCAGGCTTCACTTCACAATACAACTTCAGATGTGAGAGGCTACACAAAAGGTACACGTCGATATCTATATTTAGAATGCCTAGCCAGGGATCAAGGTCGCTTAGCGATTGTGACTTCACTGCAGCGTGCAGGAAAGATACGTCATACTATCTCTAGCGCTTCTAATTTATCTCATTGTGTCTATGATAGGCCTACATTACATTATGATTACTTTATTGTTTTCATATTGTGACGTCATACAGTCTACGTGGGATCGAAAGAGGCGCAGGACTGAACCTCTAAAACGAACATCTTTGCTTATAGTCAAGGAGCACTATGTAGGAAAAACAAGACCTAATACACCAGAAAACCAACATAAAACGTTTTCTTGCAATTTTTTTGGGGTCATGTGGCATATCTATCCGACTAACTACGATAATGTTCCGCCATGTTGGACGCCATCTTGAATTGTGCCTGCCTGCAGCATATTATGGCTTGGCACCATGACTTTTCTTATTCTATGTTAAAATACCTTTCCAACGACGTATCACACATGTTTCTTTCATTAAAGCGCCCACGGGATACCATTTGCTCCCTGACTATTATTACTGCATTGAAGATAACGTTATTACGTGAAAAATTAAAGTTCGTGGAAGTTTTGTGAACTTTTATTATTATTATTA
The DNA here is from genome assembly GCA_020284085.1 of Aporrectodea caliginosa. NCBI lineage: Eukaryota > Metazoa > Annelida > Clitellata > Crassiclitellata > Lumbricidae > Aporrectodea > Aporrectodea caliginosa. Next base: position 373,085 of record JACEVL010000924.1, read on the forward strand.
TATTAGTATTATTATTATTATAAGTGATTTGAAAGTTATAATAACTTAAACCAAACCTACCTAGTTCGTCGATATGTTCAGCCATCGCGAGGCTGACTCCAACGAGAAGCATACTCGCGATTATCATGAGCGTTGCCATGACGATAACCGCACATTTCATGCGTTTGTACTTGATGGCCAGAGAGTCCTGCGAACTAATTGCTTGCAGTCGGTCTTTGAAATTGTCGTAGCAGCGTGGCGAGCTGTCGTCGAGGCCAGTCGCTGAAGCTATTGATGGCTGCTCGTCTATCAGATTCGAGTGGGCTTGGTACGACATGATAATAATCTCTCAAATCGACGCCTTATGAAGTCCGACACTCTGACGTCTCTGGTGTTTCGGTTAACGCTTCTTCGGCGAACATTTTCCTTTCGAAACTCTGAAACAGTTTAGAAAACTGAATTCTTACCAGTGTAATTCTCCTCACAGATTTTATCTTACTTACAGTTATAGTTAATAGTTTTTTCATTTTAGTTATAGTTACAGTTATAGTTAGTATTATTTTTTAGTTATAGTTATAGTTACTGGATTTTTATTTTAGTTAATACTTAGTTAATAAGGCAAAGCAAAATACGGACGTAACAGCTGCCTTGTACCCTGTCAGCATGTGCATGGGCATTAGATGGGACCCATATGGGCTCTATGTGGGTCTCATAGAAGAACGTGGGTCCTCAGCAGTGTAGCCAGGAAACAGTTTCGAGGGGGTCCATTGGACATGGTCGCAAAAGTTAAGTTCATTTGTATTTCGCATATAAAAGCATATACATTTTTTCCGCAATTTATTTGGGGTGGGGGGGGGTTGAATCCGTAATCCCCTTCCAAATACGCTCATGTTGGTTCTATATGGGCTTTCAGTAGGCATGCTGGCAGGATATGAATGGTGATTTAGCCCACCGATGTTTTTACTTACCATGATCTACATTAAAATGTTTAGGCCCTACATAGTTGATACGAGTTTAAGCTAATTATTTAGGAGTTAATGCACATCGTTTTGTGCTTTCTTGCTAATGGACATACTTTGGCGTGTTAACAAAATTGCTTACTAACTCACTTATGCACTCTTGCTGCAGACATTAGGCATTTATGATATTTTAATGTTTCTTCTGATTCAGTCAATAATTTTCATCGTTCTTATAATTCTGCAATGCTTTAGAATGCGCAAATGTAATTTATTAACTATAGCACTTCATTTTGTACCCGTTATAAGTTGAAACAAGATGCGAAAGTCAATTTCGTCTAAAATTAAACATTATAGGCTACGTTTAGCGTCTTGTGAGTTGTGAATGACAAAATAATATATAGCCTACCTACAGCGATTGCATATCATGGCGGTCAGTGCAGCTACTTTGAAATACGCTAATTTGAAACCGCTAGCAGAATTAATAATTTCTTAATTATATTATAGCCTAACGGACACACACACACACATCTGAAGACCACAATCGTTAGGTCGCCAATCAAATGACCATCAAATGGCAATGTTTTGCAATCCTACAATCCCTCCTCCTCCTCCGATAGCTGCACTGTTCGAATGAAAACAATCTTTGTCTTACCCTCTTAGGACGAGGTCTTGCAAGAGACGTCCTCTCTCTCTGCTGGCCTTCTGTGGACACACAAGCCGTACGTCATCGCCAGCACCAGTAATTTCAATCGACGCTCATGATAAAGATCATGCGAGGGACGGATCAATAAAAGCGGACAGACAGCGAGCTGTCCTCCCAGTGGCCCAGCGCATGACAAAGCCACCACTAGCCTACTGCTGCAGCTGCTGCAGCTGCTACAGCTACTGCTGCTATTGCTGCTGCTGACGCTAAGGTCATTGTGTGCTATTGACCAAGGAGTCGCCAGCGTTTGTTCATTAACATAGCGTAACATTTAGCCCCGCTGCAGTGGTCGTCTGCATCTCTCAGCGTCACGTCACATTCGATCGACCAGTAGGCCTACATGTGACGCCAGCTCTATATATATCATATATGGACTGCCAAACAGCACGGCCCTTGAAAGGGAGTCTCCATGTCGGCCTCACTATGAGGGCTATCGGTGCTTATGTGCTCTTCAAACACTTGTATGTGCAAGCTATACGTACGCGTGCTGATGTGGACAAGTATTTATAGACAGAATTTGAAACTAGTAGCCGAGGGACAAACGCAATTGTTTGCAGGTCCGCTAATTTTAGCATTTACTTCATGAAGAAAAATTTCCCTTACAGGATTACACAATAACTAACTTGTTTATGGTTAAGTGAAAGCACTAATAGCTAGACCACTTTCAACTGATGACGATGAATCTGATAATGTTTCTACGCGGTTCTCTAAGTAAACACATAATCGTATGCTAAGCGTTTTGTCACACATAATCTTAGTTCATCAATATCTGGCTTCTATTGATTTCAGAGCTTGTCAACAGCCCACAGCAGTGACAGCACACATCCTAGAAAGAATTTGTGGCAATTTGGCCATCGCTAATTTCGTACAGCCTAAATATAGATATCGACCTCATTGAGAATAAATAGCCGTAAATTTAGTGGTAGTTACTCCGCCACTGCTCGTACTTTGGCAGTACCAGTCCCAAGCGCGGATGAAGGAGGAGGGCGACGCTAATGATCTTTGTTGTGACACAGTGTCGTTGCTGTGAAACTACATGTACTACTACTAATGGTAGTCCAAAGTTTACACGCTTCTCTAGTGATCAAACTTTGGCGCATACGCCTTCAGTTAATTCGATGACCTTTACTTTCGCAGCTAGCGTTCAGACGAGAACCTGAACGATAAAATGCAAGGTAAGGTCTACGACGTCCACGGCCCTGGCAGAACTCCCAACACTATCCGTAGTATCAACAGTGTCAGAGGTAGTGCCAGTCCAATCTGGAAAAAGGAGGAGGGCGACGTCAACGCCCTGGACCCTGGTAGCCATAAAATGTTGTTAAACACTGGAATTACTATGGCCCAGGAGGTAACAAGATACCGTTTTTTCATTATTCGTCTTTATTATTATTTCAAACTGACACACGGCAGTATGATTACACGTCATTAGTACGAACGGATGATTACAAGTTATTACAGCAGTCGAATTTAGCTATAAGAAAACTTAATTATGGCAGCCAAGCAAGGCGCCCATCCGTCCTACTGCTCATTTTACCAACGCCACCTAGCGAAGTGGAATGCTGAGTCGACCTTTGGGAGCGTATCAGGAATTGATCCCTCGTCCATGCTTATCTTCTGCTCTTCGTGCCAGAGTGTTAGGCCTACCATTCACCGAAACCCTGCCCCTCCTATTATACGTCATAATATGTAAAATTTGTTGACGGTGTATGGAGCCAGTTGGCGGTGCCAAGTTGTTACGAGCAAGAGTTTTCGTTTCACGGGTCGTATTCGTAATCGTAAATTACAAACTTCTAAAGCGCCACTCGAAAGGGCAAGCGCAGGGCATCGGTTTATTCACGAGCGTTGATCGGACTGAATGTTTCCATGGTGATTGGAGTCCTCCTCCTGTTCATAGGCATGGTTATCATCAGCTGGAGACACCTGAGATGTAATCAGAGACTGACGATCATCGCCTTCTTCGTCTCGTCTTTCGGAGTCCACAGGAACGATCTCAGTCGGCCTAAAAGAAAGACGTATAGGCAAGTTATATGTAGCACGCCATTACAGCTCATGGACATGAGATGGGACCCAAGTGGGCTCTACAGGAGTTCAATATGGGAATATGGGTCCCATATGGGCTCCATGTCATTCATTCATTCATTCCGGATATTTATATAGCGCCTCTTCGAGAAACCTACTCAGAGGCGCAGTAAGACGGTTACGCTACAGATGGCAGATCAGAGATCAGTTGAGTTAACAGGATATATCCTCCTTGTCCCTTTTGCCCGTACCTCCAATATGCAGAACCGCGCTTTCTCGGTGGTGGGCCGCTACAGTAAGACGAGATGTGGCATAAACGAATCGTTCATTTATTACACACAGTCTCCGATTTCATTCATTCATTCATTCATATCGAACATCTATGTAGCGCCCATTCAAGAAAACTACTCAGAGGCGCTCTCAACTTCAGCACGGCTAAAAAGAACAGTGTAAAGGTGATAAAACAACATAGGAGAGAAGGTCCTAGGAAAGAGGTGAAGCTCCAGAGGGAGGCCATTCCAGGTCGAGCGGCCCACCACCGAGAAAGCGCGGTTCTGCATATTGGAGGTAAGGGCAAAAGGGACAAGGAGGATATATCCTGTTAACTCAACTAATCTCTGATCTGCCATCTGTAGCGTAACCGGCGAGGACGTTAATGAATAACAATGCAATACAATACAACTGCATTTTGATATCGCCCTTCGAGGCTTCGTCTAAAGGTGGCCCAAAGCTCAAAATTACAATCACTGTTGCTATCAAACACAAGAAAAGATCTACGTCAAGGGCCAGGAAGTTGTTACAAATGGCAGTCAGATAACGTTTCTAGCGCTAAAGAACCTATCAATCGCAGCCACGACATGCTAGCCATGCAAGCACGTTCTGCCCAGTCTAAACCTTGTTGACTCATCACTTTGGCGGTGCTTCAACGTAAAGAAAGGGTAAGATGCTACACGGTCTACACCCTCCTATTTAGTTTAGTGAGGTAAGTAAGGTATATTTACGCTCGATCGTAAAGGATGATGGCGGCTATCATGACAACGATAGCTCCGATGCTGAGCCAGGTAGCGAGGGAGGCATGTGGTTGCCATGAGAACGGCTGTTCCACGAATAACGTCCAGAATAGGAAGATGATCGGAGTTCGGACAGTCTACAGAAAAACAACGCATTCAAAACATCGCCTCAGCAAATCATTCGATGAATTTACTTCATTAAGTAAATTAGTGAATTTGGGTATTATATCTAATTATCTTTTCATTCATTCATTAATTCATTAATTCATTCAGATGACTTATATAGCGACCCTCCAAGACAACCTACTGAGAGGTAGTGAGAGCCGCTCTCAGTCCAACTCCGGCGATAAAGAAGTTAAACGAACAGTTTTCAGATTCTTGTAAAAGGTGTTTGCAGAGTCTCTAGCTAAAGAACACGCAGATCTGAAGGAACATTATTCCAAGTGGCCGGCCCAATCACTGATAAGACACGACGTTGCAGAATAATTAGTATCCTCCATGCAGCCGCGCTCATTGGGCCTATGTAACGTGCCCGTATATTCATTCATTCATTCATTCATTCATTCAGAGCATTTATATAGCGCCTCTTCAAGAAGCTACTCAGAAGCGCTCCCGGCCCAGCCACGACTAAAGAAAAAAAGACTTGAGGGACTTGTAGAAACCTGCCGGTTGGCTCACAAGTAAAGAGCGGAGCTTAAGCGGGAGGTCATTCCAGGTGGAAGGTCCCACAACCGAAAAAGCACGGCGCTGCTTAATAGCCAAGCGTGCCCGTGGAACTAGGAGCTCACCCCTTGTCGTAGAACGAAGTGCCCGACGCGCTGCAACGTCGGACACTGGGCGGCAAAGATCACGCAAGTAAGATGGAGCACAGCCAAGAACGCAGCGAGAAACTACAGCAGCGGTGCGGTATGAGATCCGCTGATATTGTGACTATGGTATCGACTAGGAAGCCTGGTATGGGACCAATGTGGGACCACTCAACGTGGCTCTTATGGACACCTGCATATGTGCAACACACTGAAGATGGTGCGAGTTAGAGTCACCTTCTTCAATGTATTAATCCCCACCCCCCATCCCAATCGCTGGAAGTTTCTTCCGTTGTCACTATCGACTTCTGCGCATACCCGTGTTTTAACTGGGCCGTCTATCTACCCTCACGGCTGAATTCGAGCCACAGATGGCGCCCGATCAGATGGCGCCCGATGGTCACCGATGCTATAGTCGACTGAAGAAACAGACCAAACCGATCATAATAATAATAAAACTGCGAATAATATTAAATTCACGATTGATGGGGTACGCAATAGTCTAGTGGTTAGCGATCCTAACTATCAACCGAGAGGTGTGGGGTTCAAATCCCGCTATCGGGCTAAAATCTAGATTTCTGCTCCACTTGTGCCCCCTAGTCAACTCAGCTATAATGAGTAACCAGCTTCCCCCTTCGACACGTCCCTCCTTGTTAACTGGTGGTCCAAGAGCCTCTTTTTGTTGTCTCAAGACCACTTTCTTTTCTTTGGGTCTTTCGTACTGGGAGCGCCTCTGATTGGTGTGCACTGCGATGCGCTATATAAATTTATAGATACGACACAATACACTGACCTACAGTGTCCGTGGGAAGATGAGGCGGCGAGGGAGAGGAATAGCCACCCGTCTTCATATGTCGAGGCTAGAAAATAATGTCGCTAATACTTCATACCCGTGGCTGCCTCTTAAGCTAGATTAAATGAATGCTATTCTTCTTACGATTGATGAACCTACCAGAACGATCATGAACTATCCCATGGTATGAAATGGACTTCCCTAAGCATTACGTCTTATGCCTAGGGTCTACTCAGATGACTTTATTGCAGCCTTAAGACCGTCCTTTTCAGCCGGGGTTGGGTCGGGAGCGCTTCTGAGTAGTAACATTGAAGGAACGCTATATAAATCTTCCTAATGAATGAATGAATGAATGAACGAATGAATGAATGAATGAATGAATGAATGAATGAATGAATGAATGAATGAATGAATGAACGAACGAACGAATGAATGAATGAATGAATGAATGAATGAATGAATGAATGAATGACGACTACTGATGCATGTGAACCTACCATTACGATCATGACGAAGTTGGCGCCTTCAGAATGTCGCATTAGACCCGAAAAGGCGAAGTTACCGAGCAGGACAGTGCAGAAGTCGAGCCAACCGAGCAGAGCAATCACTCCGACACAATCAGCTGCTCCGAACAAACACTGGAGGTTAAACCACATCCTAGAAAGTATACGTAGACAAACGAATTAGCAAACATAGACTTGTGAAATGGAATTTTAAGTAATAACTATTCAATATGCTACTACATAAGTTTATGTCAAACTATTTGCCGTATATCAGCTGTTCGATCCTACCAGCCTTAAACAATACACTGCTTTAATCTAAGGGAATAAATGACAATTTCCCATGGAACCTAATTATAAGGTGCCGAACCGATAACTGATTTTCAACTTGGTTAACAGTTCATTATTATTCTTTCCTCTGTTTTTATAAACGCCACTATACCTGATGATGACAAGCACCATCCACCTAAACATTCCAACACAAGAACAGTTTGACATGAGAATCGAACCTGCACAATACGCGGTAAAAGACATGCGTCCAACCACTGAGCTACCGTGGGGCGCCCAGCCGGATATCTTCCGTTAGTCACATCAGGCAATCACCATGACACCATATTAGTATAAGATGTTTACCATTAACAGATCACCATTTATCCATGACAAGTCAAGAAGGCCGACTAAACAGGGACAAACGTTTTCAGCGCCGTATGACCCTAGTTCGGGATGATCTCGATCGAGATTTATACATTGCCCATTATATGCGAAGTAGCACAGACGCTCAGTCAAAACAAAATAGGTAGGGAAGGTCAAATGCGGCTCCACGCTAAGATCCAAAGGGCCAGGACAGTTCATTTATTTAACTGTGTTTTTTCCGATATTTAAGAATATATGTCGTACTTGCACGCAAAGTCGAACAATGATGACGACGTTCCGATGACTGGCAGGATGTCGACCCAGAACATACTGACGAGGGTTGCAACGACGAACAACGTCCACCAGAAGTTGAAGTAGATCAGGTCTAGCTGAAGATGAGGAGCCAGTGAAGGAGTGGCCCTTGGATCAGCTGATGATGGTTGGCTGTTGTTTATGCTGTTGCGCTCACTGTTGTCTCTGTTGTCGTCGTCTCTGTTGCTGCTGTTGTTGTTGATGAATTCGTCGGATGAACTACGTCTCGTCGTCGTCTTCTGCTTAGACTGGACGCTGCGCTCCATCAGAGAATTGGCCACAGCAAATGGCACCTTCAAGAAGACGACGCATATGCAATTTAATCAATCAATCAATCAATCAATCAATCAATCAATCAATCAATCAATCAATCAATCAATCAATCAATCAATCAATCAATCAATCAATCAATCAATCAATCAATCAATCAATCAATCAACCAATCAATCAATCAATCAATCAACCAACCAATGAATCAATCAATCATTCATTCATTCATTCATTCATTCATTCATTCAATGAATAAATCAATCAATCAATCGATCGATCAATCAATCAATCAATCAAATCAAATCAATCAAAGGAACTTGATATAGAGCCCCTTCAAGAGATCTGCTCAGGGGCGCTCCCGGCCCATCCACGGCTGAAAAGAACAACTTTCAGAGAGGTTTAAAACGTAGGTGAAGAGTTGCCAGGTAGGAGACGGAGTTCAAGACAAAAAATTAGGTGAATGAAATGACCGATAAGATGACCACCCCAATAACCAGCCATATCAACTAATGAAATGACCGCAATCAAATGACCAACGAAATGAACAACGTTTGCTACCATTCGAATGTTCAATCAATCAACTAAATCACCGATCATATGACCAGTATAGACTCAAAAAGACCGTTCAGACGACAAAGTCTTATCAATGTTAGGTTCATTAATACAGTGGATAAGAGATTTGAACAAAGCAAACAATTCAGTAAATTGCGGAATTTGCGGAGCTCTATTGAAACACTGGTTTCAGACATGTACTTATTGAGCTATCTAACCATTGATGCAACGAAGAAGACAGGCCAGAGGAAGCGATCGAGACCCGTGCTTCCGCCTTCTTCTCGATGTTCCTTGTCGTTTTCCAGAGATGGAAAGATGGTCGGTATGAGGCAGACGAACTCACTCAGCGTGATGACAACTGCACAAGCCGCCTTCATGAGACCAGGTCGCTTGCGTAAGACAGCGAATCTGCAGTCAGAGGTCATACATGATCAGGTCTGATTCTGAAGCTAAGTCGTTTTATTGATCACCATGCAACAACTTAGAAAATATACAGGAAACCAGGTTTACATCAGAAGGTGTCGAAGGAAGAACTGAGAAAGAACCATGCAACACTAGCATCTTTAACAGTTCAGGAAACGTTTTCTGCTCGTATTAAGAGACATTTTTCGGTGATTCCAACAGTTTAGTAGCTGTACCGGAGCGCCCTTCTGAGTTACTTAAAGGGTGCTCAGAACGAACCATGCAACACTATACATAACGCTTACATGCATATTGGTACTGCTATTCAGTTGCCCTGTGATTGTTAGGATTTCGTGACACTTGGCACTTCAACCGTTTAGTGCTGGAAACTTCGGTCCATCTTTCTAGAATTGGTTGCCAAAGATAACATACGACGTGAACTCGCCAGCCTTGACTTTTCTTTGCTTAGTTTAAGTAAGCGCGTGATAACCATTCCGCTTGCTTGTGGTCAATGTCTGGAAGGAAGGACTATAGTTGCACTTGCTCTATACAAATTCCTGATTACAATACGACGAGCAGAAGATCAGCACTCGTAATCGTAATCGTAATCTCCAAACTTCTAAAGCGCCACTCGAAAGCCAAGCGCAGGGCACCAGCTTATTCACGAGCGCTGCGTCTAATCAGAGGGGTTGTCCAAAAGAGTAGTCCGAGGGAGGTCCGAGTCCGGTTTCCAGGGGATCAGAGGGGCACAGCAGATGTTAAGGCGGGTGTCTTTTAGGTCGAGGATTGGAAGGTACAGGATCAGATGAGTCAGGATAAGAGTTCTTGAAAAGCAGAGACTTTAGTTTCGAGTGGAAAGCCTTGGGGGTGATGGATAGAGGAGCCTGAGGCAGATGATGGTGGATGATTGGCGATGATGGTGGAGGAACCGAAAAAGTGCGGAATTCAGGAGGTAGATCGTTCCAGAGACGCGGCGCAGTGTTGGATATTGCTCGGTTGGAGAACTTGAGATGAGTAGTGACCGGGGGTCTAGAAAGAGTGAGAACGGAGGATGATCGGGTAGAACGGGTTGGCTGGATGGTGAAGAGTTCGCGGAGATATCTGGGCTGGGAGTGTTGTAGGGAGTTGTAGGTTAGTGATAGGACTTTGAAGTGAATTCGCTCTGGGATTTTTAACCAATGGAGTGATTTGAGGATTGGAGTGATATGATGATGCTTGGGCGTTCTGGTGACGGCTCTGGCTAATGAGTTTTGGATGAGCTGCAGACGCTTTAGTTGGGTGGCTTCAAGGTTGAGAAAGAGGGAATTGCAATAGTCGAGCTTTGAGTGGACAATGGAGGTAGCAATGGTGGAGGCAGTTTTGAAGTCGAGCATGGGTCGGATGCGGCGGAGGTCACGAATGTGCATGAAGCAGAAGCGCGAGAGGTTGGAGATGTGATTAGAGAAGGAGAGATGTGGATCAAAAGTAACACCAAGATTGCGGACAGGGGCATCAGAGGTGAAGGTAAGAGATGAAGAGTTAGTAGATAGGTGTATTGAAAGGTCAGGTATTTTCTTGATTTGGTCAGGAAGGCCGAGGATGATGAATTCTGTTTTGGAAGGGTTGAGGCAAAGCAGGTTGGACGACATCCATTGAGAGACTAGGTTAACCACATTGAGTAGTTTTGCAATGGAAGTAGAAAAAGAGCTGGGGGAGAAGGATATGTAGAGTTGGGTGTCGTCTGCGTAGAGATGGTGGTCAACAGAAGAGGATTTTATGAGATGGCTTAATGGTGTAGTGTACAGAATGAAGAGCAGTGGGCCCAGGACGGAACCTTGAGGGACACCACAGCAGAGCGGGAGGGGTTGCGAACAATGACTGGATGCTTTAACAGAGAAGGATCTGGAAGACAAGTAGGACTGAAACCAACATAGAGCAGTACCAGAGACGCCAAACCAAGATGAAAGTCGATGAAGAAGGAGGCTGTGATCGATGGTGTCAAATGCGGCAGAGATGTCAAGGAGACAGAGGCAGGAGACTTGCTGATGGCTGACGGCAGAGACCAGTTTATTGTACAGAGAGGCGAGTAGAGTTTCTGTGGAGTGGTGTTTAGTGAAGCCAGATTGGTGGGGGTTGAGGAGTGAGTTAGAAGAGAGGTAATCGTTTAGCCTGGAAAGGACAATTCGTTCAGTTAATTTAGATAGAAAGGAAAGGTTGGAGATAGGTCGGTAATTAGATAGGTTTTCCTTGTCAAGATTTGATTTTTTCAGAAGTGGAGTAACAAGAGATTGCTTGAAGACCATTGGGAAGTTGCCAGAAGAGAGTGAAAGATTTATGATTTTAGTGATTACTGGAATGAGGACGGAGGCACAGTCTTTTAGAAGAGAGGTGGGGATAGGATCTAGTTCGCATTGTTTGTTGGGAAGAGAATTTAATAGGAGTGACACTTCTGTTTCAGAGGCAGGAGAGAGGATTGAGAGCGATGACTGGGAGGCAGGAGGAGTAGGGTCTGGAGAGGGAAGTGGATCAGTGCTAGGGGAGTGTGAATCTAGAAGAGACTGTAGCGTGAAGCGAAGGGATGAGATCTTGTCCGAGAAGAATGAGCAGAAGGTATCAGCGATAGACGGGGAGGGAATGGAACTTGGCAGCGGTGAGGAGGATTTGCGATGAAGAAGAGAGTTGACAGCTCTCCAGAGGTGCCGAGGGTTGGAGGAGCTGGAATGGATGAGTGAGGAGTAGTATTTCTTTTTGGCAGCAGCGATGAGTTTATGGTATCTGTTTGTGGCTGATTTGAGGTTGATGAGGGCTTTTGCTCTGGATGTGGGATCGATGGAGCGCTGGTAGATATGCTCAAGTTTCCTGCGAAAAGATTTAAAAGCTTGGAGGTAGGAAGTGAACCAAGGGTTGCTTTTCTGTGAGATGCGTTTGGTGATGAGTGGGGCATGAATATCGAGGAGGTCGGAAAGTGTTGAATTGTAGCAAGACAAAAGGTCATCAAGGGAAGACGGAGGGTTGAGAATCAGCTGGGAGTCGAGAATATCTTGGATGAAGGCTTGACGGTCAATGGAGCCGGTGAGACGGAAGGAGTGAATAGAAGGAGGAGGTCGAGAAAAAGGCTTAATTTCAAGGTCGGCCATGATGAGGTAATGATCAGTGATGTTGAGAGCAGAGTGTGAGAGCTTGGGAGATAGAAGGGAGGAGGCGGAGGTGATGAGAAGGTCGAGGGTGTGATTCTTGACGTGAGTTGGAAAGTCGACATGTTGGACGAGGTTGACTGATGACAGAAGGTTCAGGAAGTCAGATGCAAGATTGTCAGAGGGAGTGTCAACATGGATATTGAAATCGCCAGTAAGTAAGAATTCGTTAGGAGTAGTAGCAGCGAGTGAAAGTAGAGAGCCGAATTCATCAAGAAAGACAGAGGGTTTGGAGGAGTAGGCAGACGATGTAGGAGGACGATAGATATTGAAGACTGTGAGTATATCTGAAGCAAGTCGTCAGCAAGCACTGACGCGGGATCGCTTCCCGCCACCCTCACAAAGGTCGACTCAGCCTTTCATTCGTCAGATGGCATTGGTAAAATGAGCAATATGACAGATGGGCGCCTTGCATGGCTGCCAAAACAGTTAAAATTCGACTCGTGTAATAACTTGCGATCATCCGTTCATACTATGAACTGTAATCATACTGTGTTCATGCCAGTTTGAGATAATAAATGAAGATTAATTATTATTATTATTAATTAGGCTGATAACTAATCGTCGTAATCGTAATTAAACTCCAAATTTCTAAAGCGCCATTTGAAGGTAAGCGCAGGGCACCAGCTTATTCACGAGCGCCGAGCTGAACTCTAATGACAGAATATATCGTTCTGCAGATGGTTGCACCGACAGCCAGTCTCTTAAAAACAATTTCGTCAGTTGAAAAAGCCATGCCTTCATTTAGGTCATGAACTCGCATAGGCTAGGTCTAGCACTTTCAACCCTGAATTCGACCCCATGTATGTAGGCCTATTATAACGCAGGGTTAGCAGGACGACCTGTTAGAACGAAGTCAATTGGGCCGAAAGTCACTTGACACAGACCTCTGAGTGCACAGGGTCCTGTTGCAGTATGGGACTACCCAGTAGTAGTTTCAGTTTTACGACTCTGTGTGATAGCAAAGATCATTAGCGTCGCCCTCCTCCTCAGTGGCGTAGCCAGACCTCTTTTCAAGAGGAGGCACAAGAGGAGGCAAAATGTACCCATGGAGCAAACAAGAGGAGGCAAAATTTATCCATGGAGCAATAGACGAAAATCGTAGACTTTTTTTTCCTGACGACCTTTTTTTAGGGGTAGTATAATTCACAGCAATTACTTTTTAAGCATGTCTGAAACTAACAGTTGCTTTTTCAGCATGTCTGAAACTAACAGTTGCAAAGCTTCTGCCGCCATTATTTTACTTGATGTGACAAACAGCACGCATAATCAACGGAATAGAGAAAAACAAGAATAGTTGCAGTACTTCAAATGTGAAACATTGAAAACGTGACGTAAAATTACAATGCTCAGTAATTTTAAAGACACCAGTTAAAAGAAGATTTTGTACAAATTAGTTTTACACTGTGGCAATATATTATTTATGAGCTCTATGAGAATGAAGTAAAATTACGACAGTAATTTAAAAACACCAGTTGATAAAGGAACCATAATCAGGGGCTTCTATCCCTATACACGGTGGGCTCAAGTTGAGCCCAGTGAAAAACAGGGGGAGTGTTTCTTTTACAAGTTACAGATCTCTTCAATCACAGTAGGGGGGAAGGAGAGGGATTGAGCCCGGTTGTTTAGGGGGGATAGAAGCCCCTTACAAAGTTACCATAATTACTATTTACTAATCCTAACGGTATAACGGTTAAACCCTAGTTTACGTTGCTAAATTATTTTACATTGTTGCTTTAAAATGGAAGCTGCAGGGATTGATGAGAATGATTTCTTGCCTAAATGGAAGTTTGATTAAATAGAAGCTGGATGATGGAAATAATTGTTTCCGTAAGTATATAAAGTTGGATTGATGAAACTAGGTCTTTTCTTCAAGAGAAGCTTCGTTACTAATTATAACTAATAACCATAGGCGTTATTACTAATAACCTGTCGTTACCTGTGTATTTCTTCGCTGGCTTTTGGCTGGCAAAAGATAGCACAATCTGTCGAAGTTTCTTATTTGGCGGCCCCGCAGACATAATAATGACTATTGACGAATTGACGAATGAGTCGGAATGACGATAATACACAATAATTCGATTAGTACAATTTACTTGAAAAATACTGAAGTTAGGCGTTTGTTACCGGAAACGAAAACTGTGTCTGTGTGTCAGGAAATAGTATACGCCGTACGGTACAACATTCGCTTGAACAGTGCAGTAAGTAAGTAAATTGCATGCAGATTTGTATGGCGATGGAGTTCGGGCAAGAGGAGGCAAATACGGGAAAATCCAAGAGGAGGCAACTGCCTCCTCCTGCCTTCATGTGGCTACGCCTATGCTCCTCCTCTATCCAGACTACACATATTTGCCGCGTACCGGTCGATCTTAGTCAACCCAAAAATCAAACTGTGCATTAAATGCAAATAAATATAATATAAATTAAATATAAATTTAATATTTGCTGCAATGGAGTCGATTTTCAGTATTAAATTAGACATTACCGTAGATCGCAGGAAGAGCTTTCAACGCTTCATCATAACCTCTATAGTCTATAATAATTATGTAGTCGTAAAGGCTTTGGACGTCTCGATCGCTCTTGACCTCAGCCACTTTTCATTATAGCAGCCAAGGACTAACTTGGCCCCACAAAGTAGTGTTGATCTGTGACCAATCCTCCTACTTCATCTCCCTTTTCCCTCTCCCTTCCCATTCTCCCTCCCTCCCTCCCCTTCCCTAAATATGAACTTAGTAGGCCTATGTTTCGTCCGCCACTTTCAAATGTCAGTCGCACATAAGAAAAAGTAGGCCTACATGTGTGCATTCTGATTCACAGCTTGTTAAATATGTTGACGACACTGACATGAAAACAAATCCAACACAACAACCACTCGGAGGCCTAAATCATGGGCATCCGAAAACTTCATTCAAACCGAAAATAATAATAATAATAATAATAATAATAATAATAATAATAATAATAATAATAATAATAATAATAATAATAATAATAATAATAATAATAATAATAATAATAATAATCTCTGTTTATTTATTCAACCTGACATGAATGCAGTATGATTACAAGTCATAGTATGAACGGATGATCACAAGTTCTTACAGGAATAAAATCTAACTGTATGCCAGCCATGAAAGGCGCCCATATGTTCTAATGCCCATTTTGCCAACGCCATCTTGCAAATGAAAGGCTGAGTCGACGACCTTAGGGAGGGTAGCGGGAATCGCTCCCGCGTCCATGCTGATCGTCTGCTCTTCGTATCAACACTGGCCAAGTAGTGGTGATCGAACACCTTCGTCAGAGTAGTCCTACAAAGTAATTACGACTATGTTAGCAGCCGCCCCTTACTTTAATTTATGGCTCGAAGCACGAACTACTCACCTGACGACGAACTGGGTAGGCAGGGCGAAGTTGGCGAGAATTGCCTGGAGATAGGGGGGCGTCCGTGACCCTGAGATGGCGAAGGCCATGAACATCGACGACAACCCTTGACTGAATCCGATGATGGCGAACTGTCTCTTTGGGTATGACCTTTCGACGTCATCCCTTATTCTGCGAGGGGAGAAGAGACGGATCAGAAGGAGTCCGAAGCCAAGGGTAAGCGTAGAAAACGTCCATTGACCGAGTACTGCAAAGTACGGGTTGGACGTTCGCGGGCACGTGGAGGAGTTTCCACTAGGCGCATACGTTTCCAGGTCGTGGGTCCAATTCGTGAGCGAAGTGGAGTTGATTGGTTTGAAGAAGTCCAGCCAGAGGGGCGTGACGATGAAGAAGCCGACCCTGCTGCCGATCGCCAGCAGAGCGTAACCAGCGGCTATCAGTCTCTTTCGACTGATGCAGCTGCTGCAACCGTTGCTGCATCTCAGTGGATGCTGTCCTTGACCTGTCTCCATGTCCCGCAAGAAGTTATTTGGATATCCAGAAATTCACTGGAACTTCCTAGATTCCTCACAACCGCGGCAGCAGACAAGGCTAAAACATACGTAGAAAACATGGCAGCATAAGGGCTAAACATACTGTATACATATACCTTATGTATATATATATAACACTGATCGCGGGATCGCAGGTGGTTTATTTATCTAAAGGGGTCATACTATACATTGTAGGTATAAACCTACTTACGAGGACACACATAATTATGCACGACCCCATAAACGTATACGAGACCGCATAAACCACCAGCCATTAGTCTGTGTGTGTGGCAGTGTGTCGTGTGTGTGTATGTGTGTGTGTGTGTGCATGTGTGTGTGTGTGTGTGTGTCTCTGTGTGTGTGTGCATGTGTGCATGTGTGTGTGTGTGTGTGTGTGTGTGTGTGTGTGTGTGTGTGTGTGTGTGTGTGTGTGTGTGTGTGTGTGTGTGTGTGTGTGCTGTGTGTGTATGTGGTGTACCATGACAGCTTCTCCTCCGTTCATCGCCAGTCTGCCTGCCTCATTCCATCTCTCCAGACATCTCTGAATGTCGTCTCCGCCAGGCTCTTTCTTGGTCTTCGTCTCCTTCTTCACGCTTTTGGCATCAAATCATTCAAATGCATCACTGGGTTGGATCTAATTCCATCTTAATCCATACGAACCACAAGTCCAACAGAGATGGGCACGATTAGTTAATTTGCTAATCGATTAGAATTAGAATTAGCTGTTTTTCTAATCGATTAGAATCTAATCGATTAGTTACCCATCTCTGATGTCTAATTCCATTCGTACAGTATAATGTGCAGTAGCGTAGCTATTCGGTCTCCTGTACTCGGGGACAAGCCATAAAAACTGCGTATACCATGAGTCCAAATTCCAAGCTAAATTAGAATGTGAAAACGTAGACATAGCCTATAGGCTACTTACCATTTTATAATAATAATAATAATAATCTTTTCTTTATTAAGCGCCTGACAAACGCACTGCGCTGTACATTTACATGTTATGCAATTGAAATCTTAACTACTAACAGAACAGACAGCCATGTAATACAACGGCGCTAATAGCAGCCTACAAAGCAAAGCCATGTAATACAACGGCGCTAATAGCAGCCTACAAAGCAAATCCGCCCAACGGGGGCTCGAACTCGGTACCTCTCGGTCTCTGTGCCAGATCTAATCCAAAGCGCCACGGGCCCCCCCAATTGCCCCCACAATTTGAGTCTCTCTCAGTAATGCGACTCTAGTCAATTGTCCCCCGAAGTACATCTCATATTCGAATCCATTATCCAGGTGTGACATAGTTTAACATTTAAATTCCAATCCAGTTAATCTAATGTTGAGCTCGATCGGTTGCTTCGGTTTTCTACTACACTTGGTTGCTGTTTAATGACACTGTGTCATAACAAAGATGATTAGCGTCGCCCTCCTCCTTTCTCCAGGCTTGGGACTGGCACTACCACAGGTAGGGTAGTGGCGGAGTTGCTTCGGTTTTCTACTACAAGATGCATATGGCATGAAGTAGTCTGTGGTTTTCTATTTGACTCCATCCATGCCAGCATGCCCACATGTAGTACCGAACCCTCCTAATGCGGCCTAGGGATATGCTGGCAGCAATATATCCCATTATTGGCCTGCCTATCTCAATAAAAGCACAGTCTCATCGTGTATTATACGGCACGGTGGTTTAATGATCGGTCTGAAACGGTACAATCATGTTTGATTGCAATGACCAAGGGGTTCAGCCTGCTATGGGAACTCCCTGTGACGACCGTAGGAAAGTTGTTCGAGCGCACTTGTCCTCATCTTATTACAAAACAACACTATGTATAGGTATACACTATGTATATATAATATATTTATATATATTTATATGGGCCTATATATAATATATAATTATAATTATTTGCGCTTTTAAAGTTGCTGTTCAGATGGATACAACAATGGTAATAGTGACAATGATAATGGTCCCAGTCTCTCTCTCTACCCGTTTACCTCTCGCTGTCCTTATTTTTTTTCTGTCCCTCTCCCTCTTCCACGGAGTCTCCACCTCCCTCCTCTGCATCGCTGGTGTCCTTTCATTAAACACAGGACGAGCGTGTACTAAAAGTGACCGGGAAACCAAAGCAGGTCGTCGTTATATTGTTAATGTATTTACCAAGATTCGCGCTGCACGTGAACTTTGACCTAGCATAGACTTTGACAAAGTCTTCTGTGCCATGTAGGCCTATATATGGCATCGTGACCGGAGAAGCCTCTATATGTGTGTATACATATACATACATATATATATATATATATATATATATATATATATATATATATATATATATATATATATATATATATATATGGCATCGTGACCTGAGCCATTTCTTAAATTCGGTTGCTTGCGTTTATAAACAGATGCCCCAATTTCTTGGGTCGTCTGTGTTAGATCCGATTGAAACGAACAGCTATAGGTCTGTTTTAGTTGACTAAGAATTTAGAAATGCCAAGTCATCTTACCCAAGGTCCCAGCGCAAATCGAAATCTGACATTAGAAATTAGATTAACGTATGTACACAAGCAACCTGCGCTGAAAGTTGAACGATCACACGAAACCATAGGGCCATTATAGACCTACCTATATACTTGATCAAAGATCAAGAAGTCCAACATTAACATCACTCTGATTATACCACTGCATATATATTATAAGGGCTGCGAATTTTAACGATTAATTAATCGATTAATCGTTACAAATATTGATCTAGGCTATTAATTTCAGTTTGTTAGATTAATTTTCTTACTGTTTAAGTTACTTAAGCCCCCCGCCGTCCCAGGAATGGATAGGGTGCTAGAGCCTGTTATTCTAGGGATAACCATTACGGGTACCCTTAGTTTTGACTCCCATATTGACCGGATCTGTATTAAGGCTAGCCAATCTATCTATGCGATAGGCTACGTGTTCTATATTGCCCATGGTCTCTCGAAGATGCGCCTATAGGCCTATAATTATGATGGAGCTCGGACCACCTCGGTGGCCCGCTTCCTTTGTGCTTCCTCGCATGGCCTGGCTTTGCTAATGGCTAATGGGGAGTAATGGTTAATGCTAATTGCTTTGCTAATGCTAATGCCAATGGCTTGGCTTTGCTGATCAGCGTGCGCGTACGGAAAATTATTATTCCCATGCATTGTTTCTGACTCCTTGTGTAGACCTAATAAGCTGGCCTGATAATATGACGCTAATTGATCAATGACCAATATCCAAAGCAATTTCAGTGGTAGGTCGAACCTTCAAAAAATCAGCGTGATGCTATAGTTAGCGCTAGGCTAACTGGCATAAAGGATACAGCGTCAATTAGTGAATGAGATAGGGATTTACCAGAGGCGTAGCCAAAAAACAAATTCGCGGGGGTTTTAGTTTTCGGGGGCGGGGTATTTCCCATTGGGATATGATCGTATTTTTTCTACATTTTAGTTTTTTATAACAGTAATGTATTTACTTGGGGAACCCGTTAAACCCATCGACGTATAATTAGCCTATAGGCCTAGGCTACGTCGCTGGTAAACCACACCTAAATACGCCCATGGGATTACTAGCAGCTGATCACAGCATCGTTTCAGAAACTAGTCCTTAGGCTACTAAGACCAGAAAACGTCTACTTTAGTCAGAGACTTTGTTCCAATACAGTCTCCGGGTAGACATTATTTCAGCCAGTGGAGACTGTTTCGGGGAGACTTTAGGCCTATATCGTGACACCAGCCCATAGACCCTACGTGAAGTTCGTGAACCATAACAATTAAGATACCTGTGATGTGGCGCAGCGCATGGTCGATTCGTCCAGTAAACGCTTGCGTTGGCCGACTTTTCGATATCCACAGAAACCGCGCATTAATTACAGGCTAAGTTGAGAGGCGACACTGCTGAGCTGATGACCTGCGTTGGTCGAGAAAATTGATTAAAATGGCGACGTCAACAAGCAGAACTAGGCCTAGCCTACATCCAGTAGGCCTATATTGGCTGTGCAACGAGCGCCTAACGGATGCAGACGATAAAAACGGTGTCTAAAATTTGAGTTCCCGTATTCGGCTATGTGAAAATCTGTTTCATTTACCAAGTGATGACCCGATTTCCAGTTTGTCGAAGTATAAATCCATAAATTTGAGACACAATAAATTCGAATATATGGAAGAAATAACGAGTTCAAAGCAAGCGTAAAGTTTTTTGCGTCCATCTTGGCCACCTGGCGAATAACGTATTATTCCAATCCAATGTAGGTTTGTGTGAACTCTCCAAGATTCTACAACAGCAGCCTCTGCTATTAGCAATAAACGAGGCTATGGCGTGGATGGGGCACATTCCAGAGGACGGCAAAATGTAAAAATTGAACATCAAGTTTAATTTAAAACTGCTACCAGACCGAAAAATAAATGTAGGCCTAATTATAATGGCATGGTATTAATGACATTGTCTAATATTTAAACATTTTAGAGTTGTGTTGTAACTGTAACAGTATACATGCAGTATCATGCTATAGTCTAGCCTAACAGTCCGTATGCCTCTATACCGAATGCGACGCGTTAGTGTCAGTGGTCAGTATATAATAGCATACGGTTGGATCGCTGTGGGCGTGGCCTAATAACATCTTGTCCAATGGCGATCTACATGGACCTGTCGACCTACACGTCACATCTTCCTTCTCTAGTTAAAGTCTATCTAATCGTTAATCAGTAAGCCTACTTCCTAATCAATAATCCCTAATGTCGACCTATGTCGTCACATCTTTCCCCTTTCGAATTAAAACTCTAATCTCTACTCCCTAATCAATAATCCCTAATGTCGACCTATATCATCACATCTTTCCCTTTCGAATGGTTAGTTAGGCCTAACTCTAATTAAATCTATCGCAGTAAATCCTAGTGTCTTGGAGAATAGGTTCCTAATGGCCAAATCTAAATGTATCTACTATAGTCTATAGGCAATATGCGTTGAAGTAAAAGTCTCTCGTAAGTGTTCGGTAGGTTCACAGCAACTTGCAAAGTCTCTTGTATGATCTTCGACAGTTACTGAATGGCACATCTGGAATCAGTAAATGTCGACCGTCGACTCGGGTGAATCACAGCACGCCTGCTCTGACCATTCGCTCAGCCTTCCGTTTACGCAGGTGTCGGCGTGGAGGGGTCTTGGGCGGCAGCGAAGGCTGAGGAGCTGCGAGTGGGGGTAGCGACATCGTGTCGACGGGTAGCGTATCACCTGTGACTCCGGTGGTTCCATGGGCGGGAGGTGGTGCGGTGGCTTCGTCCTCTCCGTAGATGTCTCTGGTCGGTCGAGGTACAATCAAGCGTCGACACTTGGCTGCTAGACCTCCGCGGGTAATTAGTGAATTCCTGTTCGCCCTGATGACCGCTGGCACTTTGGATGGGGAAGAAGGCCATCCGGGCATGATCCGGCTGTTATCTGACCCAGCAGCTGTCGGCGTGGAGGAGTCTTCGTCTGCGGCGAAGGCGATCGGGGCTTCTCCTCAGAAGCTGAGGGTGGGGAAACGACCTCGTGTACGCACTGAGGCGGACGGGGATCACAGGTTTCTCTATCGTCTTCGCCTGGGCCTGGTGTGTAGCGAGGAGAGGAAGGCGGGGTGGACTGATCGGCGAAACAGATCGTCCTTTGTAATCGAGACTTTTCTCTCTGGCATCTGCAGGCCCGATCTTTCATCACGGCTTGCCAGAACCCAGTATAGCGATTCGGAGGTTTCGGCACGACGGCGGGGGAGGCGCGCCAAGCTTCAGTGGCCGTCGCAGATGTCATGATGCTAATCTCGGGCTGGAGTCGCGGTAGACTGACGGGAGGCCGGTCAGTCTGGCCACTAATTGATACCAGCGCCGCGATGTCTAGGTGCGATTGCTGCTCAGCGGGAACCTCTGCAGGATAACGGTTGGCGGAGAGAGCCTCTTGCCCGTGCGGCTGCTCAGCAGGGGCGGAGAGAGGATAACGTCTCTTTGGCAACTGGACTGGAAAACACGTTTCAGCGTTTGCAAGATGGACGTCGCTTTCTAGGACGTAATTGTCCTCTGGTTTAGTCGGTCTAATAGAATCGGTTATGCAACCGTTCGTTGGGTCGAATGAGGTCATATCAGTTTGCGATGCACATACCTCAAAGATGATGTCTTGCACTGCTTCCAAGTGCTCAAGGTCCCGATAGGCTTTGCAACCCCGGAATGATTGTTTGCGTAAGAAGGCGACACAGAAGTGCAGTTCATATTTGCGCGTCTTTCGTGGTTGACTGACGGTCAATTTACTCAATCCGTGCGTTTGCAGTTTCGTCCGGTCGGACGCACGAGGAGCCGCCGCTGCTGGGTGTATCTCCTGGCATCGACAGAGAGCGCGGACTGCTGTTTCCGGTACAAGACCCAATGCACAGTACTTACAGCGACGATTCTTCTCGTTGCTGGCTTGACTGTTGTCTGCTGACTCAGTTGGCAGAGGGGATCTGCCTCCGCCATCGCTGCGCCGAACTGAGTTGGTCCTTCGGAAGATAGCCGTCTTGCCACAGTATTTACAGCGACGCTTTTTCTCGTTGCTGGCTTGACTGTGCTCTGCAGACTCAGTTGACAGGGGGGATCTGCCTCCACCATCGCTGCGCCGAACTGAGTTGGAGTTGGCCATTCCGTAGGACGCTTTCTGGCCACAGAGCTTACAGCAACGCTTCCGGTTGCTGGCTTGTCTGTGGCCTGCAGACTCAGTTGGCAGTCGAGATATGCATCTGTAACTGCGCCGAACTGAGCTGGTCATTCGGTGGAACGTTTTCTGGCCACAGAGCTTACAGCAACGCTTCCGGTTGCTGGCTTGTCTGTGGCCTGCAGACTCAGATGGCAGTCGAGATGTGCATCTGCTGAAACTGCGTCCAACTGAGCTGGTCATTCGGTAGAGGGCCTCGTCGTGTTCGAAGGATGGCATAGCTTTCACCTTTTACGCGATTCAGAATTCGTAAGACTTAGCTTATCGTGCTAACTGAGATTAGCTTATCGATTTATTGTAGTGCGCGGTTCTTAGTCTCTGACACCATGTAACAGTATACATGCAGTATCATGCTATAGTCTAGCCTAACAGTCCGTATGCCTCTATACCGAATGCGACGCGTTAGTGTCAGTGGTCAGTATATAATAGCATACGGTTGGATCGCTGTGGGCGTGGCCTAATAACATCTTGTCCAATGGCGATCTACATGGACCTGTCGACCTACACGTCACATCTTCCTTCTCTAGTTAAAGTCTATCTAATCGTTAATCAGTAAGCCTACTTCCTAATCAATAATCCCTAATGTCGACCTATGTCGTCACAGTAACTATAGGCCTACTATTATCTTCTGAATTCTCTGGCATTTCTTAAAAACAAAATGAACAAGTTAAAATTTAAAACTGGAACATAAATAATAGGGGCAGCAGAATACCTTGGCATATGAGAGGGCAGAGAGGCAGACTGTTACATAGTATACGCCTCTGGCTGCAGCTGATAATGTGCCTAGAACAAGCAGTTTTATAAACAGTAAACACTGGTGGGATGATAATCTGGACGATAAAAGCAGAATCTATGCTAATGTTCTATGGAAAACTATAACATGGACGACCTACGAATGGTGATATTTATAATTTTACAATATTCAAAGGTACGATAAGGCTACTTACAAAGTGCCTTGTGACAAAACGATCGTGTATATATATATACGACCTTGGTGTCCTGTTGGACCAGGAGCTAACTCTTGCTCCACACATTCACCGCCTTGCCCGGAACTGCTACTATCAGCTGCGCCAGCTTCGCACCATTGCCCGTTCGCTTACCCCTAGTGCCGCCACCACCCTGGTGCATTCTTTCGTTACATCCCGTCTTGACTACTGCTCGTCGCTCTACTTTGGCCTTCCTCTAAATCGACTTGTGTGCCTGGACCGAGTCTTGCGCTCTGCAGCGCGTCTTATTGGGCAAATCCCCAAATTTGGTCATGTCTCCAGCTATATGCTGGAGACCTTACATTGGCTCCCTACCCGGCAGCGCATCGAGTACAGGATTGCTGCCTTGGTACGACGATGTCAGCTGGGTCTAGCACCAGTCTACCTGCGGGAGCTTTGCTGCCCCTCGGGTATTCAAGGTCGCCGCCCCTCCGCTCTGCAGAGAAGGGGGTGCTCTTAGTCCCATTTGCACGAACTGCAACTATGCAGAATCGAGCCTTTTCCGTGGTGGGCCCAGTGGTCTGGAACGGGCTCCCCCAGGAGATACGTCTGCTCCCTGGGACTTTTACTGAAGCTTTTTTACTAAGCTCAAAACTGTACTTTTGGCCGTGCTGGAGTCGGGAGCGCCTCTGAGTAGCCCTCTTGAAGGGGCGCTATATAAATTTATGAATGAATGAATGAATGAATATATATATACAGGAGCGTAGCGAGACTTAAATTCAAGAGGAGGCAACTTCACAAACCATTGGCAAAATCCTGGTCATTGGGGTCATTGATCAATCGAAGTTCCAGTATATAAAAAGCAAGAGGAGGCAACTGCCTCCTCGTGCCTCCATGTAGCTACGCCTAAGTATATATGTAGCCTATATATATATATATATATATATATATATATATATATATATGTATATATATAATATATATATAAAATGTGTTCTCAATGCGGATGTCTGAAACTAAATTTGGTACAAAACATGTATCATGTAAGTACATGTAGTTACTTCAATACAGGCCGAGACTTCATCCTTAATTGGCAACTTT
Organism: Aporrectodea caliginosa; assembly: GCA_020284085.1. Classification (NCBI taxonomy): domain Eukaryota; kingdom Metazoa; phylum Annelida; class Clitellata; order Crassiclitellata; family Lumbricidae; genus Aporrectodea; species Aporrectodea caliginosa. The sequence continues at coordinate 397,855 of JACEVL010000924.1, forward strand.
CAGACAGAGGGCAGACAGTCTGTACCTTTATACTGTTAGGCGTAATTAGTTTCTCTGCTGGACCCCGCAGTATGTAAATACCCCACCTCGTACCACAGTCAGCCCTACAAGGTCAACACAGACGTAGGCGGCCTAGTAGCCTAGCGGTTCCCAGTGTTTAACGACATCTTATGGCTTCCAGGTCCGTTGACGTCGCCCTCCTCCTTTCTCCAGGCTTGGGATTGGCACTATGGTTAAATTTGCACACAGAGGCAGCAGATGTCCAACTATTTGCAAAAACTAAAAGCTAAGTCGTTCTGGCTAAACCATAACTGATATCCGCTATTTGGATAAAACAATAATGCAAGAAACATGATGCATATCACCAACTATAACCAAAGATAGTTAGATGACGGGTGTCCTCTTTTAGTGGCAGATCTCATAGTTCAGATGGCTGATCCGAAATCAGAGGTTCCGGATCTCCCATCCGACTGAATTTAACCACGGGGTACTTACTAACAGACAATGGGCAGATTATTGAGTTCAACAAGGTATCCTAGTCTAAGATTTCGTACTCTGTAGAACGTGGGCATTTGCAAAGCAGGCTAATGCGAAATGTAGGCAAGGGGTCCAAAGTAGATCCTTTTGAAAACGTCCTGTATGGACGATCCCTTTTCTCCTCGTCACAGCCTCTTTTTAGTTCAATACTTGTAGTACACTGAAATTCAAACTTCCATGAATTTAATTCAAATGTCAAAGTAGTGGTAATGGCACTGACATGATGATATGGCAACATAAACGATGGCCATAACAACTCAGACTATTAAAGTAATATTCCCACATCTTTTGATTTTTGACGGATCAAATGACCCAGTCTGGCAACCTCAAGGTAGGTATGAACACTACTATGGGAAGCATGGTTACCAAAAAGTGAACACAATATTAATCAGGACACGAAAGTTATCTGCTACAAAACTTAAAAAAACAACACAATTTATTTTTGACTTCTTTAACTTATAACATGACACTGAAAGGACACTTTAACTTTAAGGATTTCTTGACACTAATAAACCATCAAAGTTTGTCACATTGCTCTTAGATCCAGTCAATTAAGCTCACTACTACATGTTCTACACATCGAATTCAATGGGCAACAAATCTAGTGCTTCAATAAGAGACCAAACAACTCAACACAAAATGCAGGAACTAAACGTATGGCAGTTCATCGTGATTTTTGCCATGAAAGAAACAATGCACACAAACACTTATAATCACAGAAAAACATAACGAACAACATAAATCGCAGACTAACGATCTTTTAAGATCTTAACTGATGTGGAATTTCACCTGATTATACATGTACAATTACGGTAAATCACAATAACACAGTATAATACAACCCAGTGATACGTAAATAACTAGCAAGAAAACAATTTTGAACACTTCAACATAAGCCAACAACTGGCATCGCAATAGTCACAAAAGGCGGCATGAAGCATGAGAAAGAGGCAGAGATATGTTGTGACAACAAATTAAATAAACTGACAGCTCTAAGAGACAGACAAACTTACAAATTGCAACCAACAACTGATTTCTAATAAATTCCCACATAATAACAATACAGCAGTAGCAATTATAACATTGATCACTTCTAATTTTCTCTTCGGCATGCTACATAGTGTTCCATGGCTTTTACAAAGAAAGGAATTGTTCAACTACTGAGTACAATGAAAAGCAGGAATAATACAATGAATATTATATTAGGGTTACAGTATTATAATAATTTTACAATATTATACGGTGCAGCGGAAAAGGTACAGTTCAGAAACACACCAAAGCAATTTGGTCAGCTGTCCATGCACAGCTTTTTTCCAGTAGCATTATAAACTTTGGGCTGTAAGTTCAGTTTGGAGACAATCAGCTGCCTTGATACTGTCTTTGTCACCGACGACTTTAATAGCATAGCATTAATGGGAACAGTTACAATTTCCAATTGGGAGAAGGATCAAGCTCCTGGTATTTAATCTGTTGCTACTCTAATTCTGTTCCTGAGATTATATACGATGATAGTAATAACAACAAGAGCACTTAAAACACCAAAATCGGGACTATCACCGGTGTAAAAGCTATCTATAAATCCATCACACCACAGAGAACAAGGACATATACTATCACTCGTAAGAGAGAAAAGCTAGAATCTACTGGAGGACTTAACGATCCTCATTCTGTTCCATGAGGCTTCCACAGATAGGGTATTTTACACAAAAGCCAATGGTCAGTTTCTTATCCAACTTCAGTTCTCACAAACCCTGTTCCTTAAGGATCACAGTCAAACAAATAATAGGAGATTTTAGAGGTGCAAAAGGTACTATGTAAGTGCTCAAAAACATACATGAGATAGATTTTTGGCTAGTTCAGTTGTTTGCAATTCACTGTCATATATTGCATAACTCTGGAGAGTCAGCTGCTTCAAGCCCCACTTGTGTTTTGTGATTAGAGACAAATAACGCGAATGCCTAGACACCTGTTGCTTCTGAAACTGTTAGACTGGAGCGCAATGAACCAGTGTCTCCAGACCGATGTCGAATTCTATGATGGGCCTGTCGCCTCAGGGCATTGTTGAGTCGTGTGGCAGCCCACATCCACAGCCACTCTGGCACCAAACCAGCCAACCACAGCTGCCAACAAACACTCATTGATTAAACTCATTGGAATAATTAAAAATTAAGAATCAACACATAAATATAAAGTCTGATTAAACAAACTTACGTAAGAAAATAACAAAAACTAACTTAGATTTTAACCATGAAACCACAAATTTTTGGTTTACTTAAGAAATAATTTTCTATTTCTAAAATGAGTTAACAAATATATGTTTCAGAAGTTTCTTCTACTGCACTGTAAAAGAAAATGCAGACATATGATCTCTCAGTTGCATAATTTAATTGAAATAGTGTGCAAGAGCTATGATGATGATGATAAGGAAGATAATGATGATGAGGAAGATGATGATCATAACGATGACAAATTAAAATTAAGCTTTCAAAATCCAGACACAAAGTGTTTTACCTGAACTGAGTGTGGCCAATAGCCGGGAGTTTCACTCGACCATCCCAGAGTTCCAAGTGCATGTCGGACGTATGTGGTGGCTGTCGGGATAAAGAGACTTGGATTGGACAGAGTAGAGCTGTACTGCGTCATTCGTGTCGCAACGTAGAATGGCAGAAGGCACTGGAATGTGATTCCCTTATTTTTGTACTCGTACTCCAGAGCTTTCATGAAACACTTAAGGTATTGCTGCCAACATTTGACAAAACACGAAATGTGAAACTCTCTTCCTTTGAACAATAATATGGTAGAATACTTAAAGCAGTACAAGCAGTACTCTTCAGACATTTTAATCATTACAGACAACATTCATACATTCCCCCCCCCAAAAAAAAACACATAGCATATGTGTCTGTGCTAAGTGACAATTCCTACATTTATGATATGGACTTTCAACCTGTCTTTGATACAGTAGTTGTAACAATAAAGGGCAACTATTCAAACTGTCAACAGGCAGAACAACTTTCAAGGATAAAGAAATTAAATCCGATAAATCTAAATCAAGGTATAGTCACCTATAAGCCACTAGAATAAGTGATAAACAGGCACTCAGTACAACTTAAATCTGCCACAGCAAGGTATCCATTCACTGCATCGTACCCAGTCAATGTATGCTATCCAATCACTGCAAGGTGCACTGCATGGTAACCATTCACTGCATGGTAACCATTCACTGCAAGGTAACCATTCACTGCATGGTATCACTGCATGGTAACCATTCACTGCAAGGTAACCATTCACTGCAAGGTAACCATTCACTGCATGGTAACCATTCACTGCAAGGTGACCATTCACTGCAAGGTAACCATTCACTGCATGGTAACCATGCACTGCAAGGTAACATTCACTGCATGGTAACCATTCACTGCAAGGTAACCATTCACTGCATGGTAACCATTCACTGCAAGGTAACCAATCACTGCAAGATATCCAGTCAGTACATTGTTTATTCAGTCATAAAAGAGCACCATTAGAAGTAACACAAATAGTACCTTAGTAGCAGCGTAAACAGTCATCTGAGGTGTAGGCAGAAAGCAGGCACCAGACGATACAGTGACAATTGCTCCCTTGCGCCTAAAATCACCATCAACACTGTTCAGTAATGAACATATAGACCAGTTCAGAAACAATATACAGAGCACTGTAGCACAGTCAACAAGTAAAGCTGCCTGGTTCCGATGTTCACTAATTATCAGCTATCTGAAAAGTTGAAGCTATTTCTTTAAAGCATCGGACGCAGCAATCATCACCAGTATTTTTATTCTTATCATTCTTTATCCTCAGCAGCATGCAACAAAGAGCAATCTAAGGCACTGGTGAATGTTCACATGATGCACTTGCTTGCATGTTGGCCTTGTTTTCATGTATATTAATTAAATGTTGTGAAAAAAAGGAGTTATTCTATCAAAACATTTAAGGTTCTGGAAGAAAACAACAGCATGTTCAGTTCTCACTTCCAGAAATGCATCCCTCTCAAAGACTCTCCTAGTGGGGTACGGTAGCTGAAAAAGTTTCACATTTGGTAACCAACGCGCCCTTTGGTTCCAGATAGTACATGGGTAGGTGAGTCCAAAAAGCCGGGACACAAATTTTCACGGCCCTCTAGCGGATATGGATGCCATTTTACAAAATGGCCGACCAAAAAACCTATTGTTCAATATCTCAGGTTCTAGTCAACTTTGAAATCGTGATCTTGGTGTCTAAACATACATATTCAGGGGCAAGGATTCCAATGCTAATTGCAGACCTCATCTCCAGAAATACATCCCTCTCCATATAAAAATCAGCAGAGTAACAATTTAAGGGAATGTAATGCAACTCACCTCTTAACCATTTGAGGCAAAATCATATGTGTCATCTACAAACATTCAATCCAAAGTACAGTTACAAGCAAAACAGTGTATGTCTCTATTTCTGTCTATCACTTAACTGGTGGTACTTCTGCCTCTGCCCATACTTTTAAGACTTTTTTTCTCTTGGGGCTTTCACACTGCAAGCGCCTCCGATTACGGTAGGTCGTACTGTGAGAGGCGCATTAGAGTTTAGAAATCCGTAAATACAATACCACGTAGGTACAGTATCAATGTGTCTATTTAAGTATCTGAACTTCTGCATCTAGCACTTTAGAAAAGAAACAAAGCAGCACTGTGAACTCAAGAAATGCTGTCAACATTGCCGTTTTGCATACTGAGCGTTAATTAAGTGCCTCTACAGTCTACATGTAAATGAATGTAATCAAAGCCAGAAAACAGCAAATGCATGCAAAGGAAAACTGTTTCAGGAGTGCATTGGACACTCAAGCAATACATGGTAACATAAAAACTGCACATCCTTGTGGTTTAGCAGTGCATAGTTATCACAGACACCTAACTGACTCCTGGTTAGAACAGACTACATGAAGTAAGACAGGCTGCTCTAGTTGGAGTCAGTGCCGGCGCCAGGATTTCAGGTTTTGGGGCTAAAGCTCCAAAATGAAAGTTTTTGTCCCCTCCTCCCTGTGATTTGCAGTGATTTCACCACTTTTGGGGGCTGAGCCGCAGTTAGGGGGAGTCCCACCTATGCTCCCCTCTGGCGCCGCTACATGGTTGGAGCTGCACAAGCAGAGACATCGCGGCTCACAACTGATATTCCAAGTAGACACATCGGTCACAAACAGCTTTATCAAAACAATTATATACCTGTATGCGTTAAAAGCCAAAGTTTGAGATGATCATTGAAAGCAAGGTAAAGAGTAGTTACCATGGTAGCTGCAGCCACGTTCACATGAACCAACTGCCACAGTTTCTAAAACAAAGCAATGTTCATTAGTCACCTTCCTCTTCCAGTATCTGACTCACAGAGAGTGAAACACTGACCTCAACCAACATATTCCACCACATTCAAGCTATACAACAATTCTGTTCCTTTAACAGCTACACTGCACAACAATTCTGCTCTTTTAACAGCTACACTGCCTCCCTCAACAGACATGAAAGTCTCAATCAAAAACCACATTAACATGATGCAACATACTCTAAATGGCATCGCACATTGATCTTATTTTAACAGATGTGACATGGAATTAAAATCTAAGGCTGCCATAAAATTATTAACAGTTGAGTGAAGTCTGTTTGGATTAAACAACCCTCACCTCATACGGAACATCCAGAAAATACTGAGGATATTCATACATCACACCAACATTGTTCACTGCAAAACATACATTACACTATCATTTCGTGAATATATAGTGTAAGACTGTAAGTGTAAGAATTAAGACTATCATGATAGTTATTGCAAAACTAGGTTCTAACTTTGGTCAAAATGGGTATCTGCTTCATATGACAGATGTGATTTGTATGAATATTAATAATCTGACACTTGTACAAACAATTAAACCCATATACAAGTCAATATCAAAGAATATAATTGTGACAGGGCCTTTGTAACATTTTCGTCATTCTTTGTACAGACTTCAAACAATTACATAACATCAGTGCCAGGGCTGTGACATTCTGATATAAACAACAGTGCTTCACAAAACTTATATTACAAAGTAGAGATTGCACGACATTTGACTACATCAGAGAGCAGTGCATTCCTGTTTACAGTTAAGCTACTCGACAGTAGCTGTGTTCAGATGCCCATGGAGACCTGCTGGTCCTGCACTTCTGTACAATGATGCAGGCTCGTTGTGCCTTCTCATGCATTGGACCATCTTCCTGGATGTGCTGTCTATTATTAAACTTACAAACTATTTCAGTTACACAGAGCTCAAGAAACATTTTCAAGCCACCTTAAGATGCACCTTTTCGAATTTGTTAGATTGTGAGGTTCTTAAAAGGAGCTAAACAGATAGCCATATACATAAGACACATGAATTTGAATATTGTATTGTATTGTATTTGGCTATTTATAAAGCATCTCACAGCAAACACTCAGAAGCACTCCCAGTGCGAGCAACCCGAGGGAAAAGCAAGGATTTTAGTTTAGAAAAAGATGAGGAGAGACTACCAGAAAATGGCAGAGCGAACCGGTGGAGGAAGTCCATTCTACAGAGAAGGACCTATGCAGGCGAAGGATCTGACAGGTATTATACGTGAAATATGGCAAAAACGATTAACGCAGCTAAGGATGCAATGTTGCTCAGAATAAAAGAATGAAATAATTCAAACTTCTGGCCAAATTAACACACTTTCCAACAAAAAATAATCATACATCTTATAAGTTTGTCCACAATGCCATACTTACCAAGAATGCCAATTTCCTTGTCCTCGATGTGCGGACGTATTTTCTCAAAAGCAGGCTTACCATCGTTGAAATCAACCGAAATGGCAATGGTCTTAACATTAAAGGTCTTTTCTAGATCATAAACATCAAATGGTCTTAGTTTTAAGGTTTTTTCATTTGTTAAAAATCCAATGATCTTAGCATTACACCTTTTCTAGATTAAAAACATTAGATGGGGCACAGGCTACGTAAGTAGTATCACAGTTGGTGCTGTAAATATGATGCTGGCAGGACAGAGAGAGTGTATTTATGGTAGTGTACTTGGATGCATTACTGTGCATGACCATTTGGACATATCATCAGCCAACTATCCCGGCAGAACCAACACAACCTGGAATTAACCTTCCCAATATAGCTGAAAGAGCCTAAAACCTAAGGACTATGCTACTGATGAGTTTAGTCTTTAGAGATACATTTGAAAACTGTGTGCAACATTTAACTGTAAAGATAAATACATTTTTAGCTACTCATTTAAAATGTAATGTAGTGTTTAGTACTTCCTTCTACATAAATGATGTCTGTTATTAAAGTTACTTTACTAAATTATTTATACATATAGTTAAAGACTACTCCTACAAATGATTCAACATAATTTAACTAAATAAATCAAACAATTACTAGCTAACAAGAAATATAAATAATCATAAATAGCTGGAGTGCAGTAATGAAATGGAACAAATGGAAGAAGTTTCAAATCTGAATAAAATGGAAATTTAGAAGCTCAGACAATGGAAACCATTGACAAAACAAAATAAAGAAATGCAAGCAATTGCAGACCACGGGGTATGCAGGTTTAACATTCAGAGGTGTAAAAAATTGGGCAGTGGATAAGAAAAGTCTAAAAAGGTTGGTTGGAATTAGATTAAAAACACAGTTCTATACATGACACAGAAAGTGTTGTTATGATATTTTTAGAAATCAAATAGCTATCACAGTAACTAATCTACATGAAATGAAGAAATAAGACAGTCTACAGTAGGGATGTTAAACGATAATCGGAAATCCGATTATCGGTTTCGAAAACGATTATCGGTTTTCATTATTGACAAAACGATTATCGAATTCTGCCTCTTATATATATAAAACGGAGTATTCCAAAGCCAACGAGGTAATAGTAGAACCCCCACAGCGACCTATTATTGCCTCTTATATATAAAACCGAGTATTCCACAGCCAACGAGATAATAGTAGAACACCCACAGGTAGTGATGTGAGCGTGAAATATTTCATTTGAAATATTTCATTTCTGACAGTTTTTTTTTTAATATTTCAATGACCAAAAAAAACAACATGTTTTTTTTAAGTATTGGATGCACACAAATTGACACAATGTCTTGAGTTGGACCAGTTTGTGCTGTTCCAATGACATGGTGCTGTTCCAAAGATATGGTCTGTTCTGCAATCGGATATTAACTTTATAATAGCAGACGTTACTTTGCTTGTCATTGTTTGCACTCTATTTGATCGTAGTCGATGGCAGCCATGATGGATTTCTTGTACACAGTTTCCTTCGTCATGCCTATTCCTGGTTTTATTTATGTTGTTTGATGATGACATGGACGATGATGAATAACAATGAGGAAATCTTGTAACTGACAGATTTTAGCAGTATAATTACTATTAATGATGGTTTACTCTGTCTGACTGATAGTACTATTTATGTTTGTGTTCTAAGTTCTATTCTTAGAACTTTTTGTAAAATTTTGTTTGCCGGATTATTATTGAGTCTAGTTGACATAGTATTTGTGATTTATAATTTGTCTTGTAAAGTCACTAAAGTGTTTCGAATTCTATACGATTGACTGTGTCCTAGGCTAGCAGAATTTAGCTAAAATCACATTTATTTCATTTATGACAAAACAAGTGATTAATAATAAATGTTAAGCATAACAATGAACAATAACATCTACTTTATTAGATCAAACTGTAATTTGTGACATTTGGTGAATAAAATATGTTTTTCAACATATAATGTAACTCTCATAAAAGTCATTCTTAAAAACAGGTAATTAGAAATAAATTGAGTATCTCGAGGATGGTCATCACTAACACAATAATGCATATAATATGTAATTTGAGAGAAATAAATAAACTGTTATTATGGTTGTAATTAGTTGTAAAATGTAAAGAAAAAAATAATTTCAAATGTTTCAAAGAAAACTGAAATATTTCAAATAAAACTGAAATATTTCATTGAAATATTTCAACGCCAAAAACATGTTTTTTTACATCTCTACCCACAAGGAGGTATTATTGTCTCCTATATAAAGTGGTCTTCCACAGCCAACGAGGTAATAGTAGAACCCCGTACATGTATGTACGTTATGGTACGTAGCGATTATCGGTTTTCAGTAACAACTTGCATTATATGATAATATATTAAATTTTCTATGAAGGCCAATAAAAAACGATAATCGGTTTAAAATCGGATTTCTAAAACCAATAATCGGTGTGCCAAAAAAAACTATATTAACAACCCTAGTCTACAGATATGAAAACAGCTTTAGTGGATAAACTCATTCAACAAAAACTGCGACAGACTGATCATGTGTAAAGACGACCAACAGAATGGATTTTAACAATGGACTGGTTGCAAGACTCATGAAAGAGAATCAAAGGAAGATTAAGACACACTGATCAATCAATCAATCAATCAATCAATCAATCAATCAATCAATCAATCAATCAATCAATCAATCAATCAATCAATCAATCAATCAATCATCAATCAATCAATCAATAACATACCATATAAATGAGGATATAACAATATGTGCATTAAATATGAGAAAAGCAATTGACCTGGCAAACCAGTGACAGGAATGGACATCACTCATCGCTGCAAATCAACTGGTATCATGACTGACGAAGATATTCATGCCTGCTCAGGACATTGTATGAACGATGACTGACCCTCTCGCTTAAACACCAGACAATTACAGCCATAATCAGCAAATTTATAAACCAGGAAAAAGATGAAACTGAGAGTCAGGTACCTAAGTGTGAACAGATGTTTCTGAGATGGTCATCATCTCTGCTGATTAGCATCACATTCATCCCATGCGACGCCATTTCATAAGCATATGCCGAGCCAATGCCCCTCGAAGCACCTGTTATGACTGACAACAGAACCACATTCCAAACAACAGAAACAAAGCAGGACAACATAAGCAACGACAGCCATCAATCCAAATAATCATAACACCTTCCACTCGGCCAAATATGGAAACGTGACCCTTAACTCAAACTTCAGAATCTTAGAAATTAACAGCAGTATGGAATTTGGCAGACCTATCACGAAAAAGTTAGCATTAGGTCCATGACAAGATCCACGATAGAATAGGGAGCCAAACCAACTGTAGTCATTGAAGAAGAATACAGTTATAATATTGGTGTGAGTCTTGGTAAGAGTTATTGGATGTGGATGAAAATCCAGATTATTAATTTATTATACTACAGATTTATGTATCCAATGGAATGAAATGCCACGATTAAGTTGCAAAAGCTTTGGTACATATAATTAAGTGAAAGCCCAAATTAGCAAATCAATCACTGGAATTTTCACAAATTACAAACTAAATTTCTCAGAGCCTTTCCTAATTTTTTCACAGCAGGTTTGGATTGATAACTGAGCTGCTTTTACCATTTAAACATACAAATTATATAGAAAAGAAATTTCACAAAAACCACAGGTCGTAAAATCATGAGCAACAGATAAAGTCGACAAAATAATACACCAATAAGCAACATCCATCGGGTGCATGCAGACTGATAGTAACACAAAACAACACCAAATGAAGGCACAGAGAAATTACCAAGGAACACAGCCATTTTCTGGCAATCCTCATCGCCAAGCGAAAGAATGATGATATTGACACCAAAGCTGGCCAACTCCTGTGCAAATGCCTTTCCAATGCCATGTGTGCTTCCAGTTACAACTTTCAGGTAAAGATATATCAAAAGTAAAGTCAGATGTAACAAAATGATAAATTGCATCAACAATCAGAAATATATGAATCCCAAATGAGACTGCAATGCTTAACTTGGTTTGGTTGATTTAGAAAGACGCAGACCTAAACTATTTCAAAATTGATTTTTCAGATCAGTAGCAAGCTTTCAGAGGTACTTAGAAGCTGCAATATTAACAGTATGTATGCAGGTATGTAAGTAAGTAAAAAGCGTCTCATTTGAGAGGTTTTTAGAAGATGCTACATTCATGGTATGTATGTAAAATGTCTCATTGACGTCTAGGATTGCATGGTATCGAAGGCCTATTGGTCTGTGGTCTGATACTTGTGGTTATTTATGTTCTTACCAGCCCAGCGTCCATAGGCCCGGCATAAGTCGACCCTGCCACCCAGGTTAGGCAAACCGTAAGTCCTGAATCCACACCAAACCTGGCAAGCAGCTAACACAGTTTTCCTCGCAACATAGAGTGATCCAATTAGCGCCAATCCATCTCGAAAGGAAGACATAAGTGATAACAGTTCATTCGCCAGAAGCTCAAACCGATCTACGGACAGCGCCATCTTGCTTTTCTGTGTGGCTGCTGTGGCAGTGCGACCACTCTCCATTTCTGAAATCCCAAGCTCTTGCCAGAAAATCCCAAGATTAGCTAAAAGTGTAAAAAAATCTGGAAAGGGCTCGGTGAGCCCATTATCAGAAATTTGTTGCAAAAGCTAAATTTTAAATGGTGCATTTTTAGCATACATACAGTCAAATTAGGCTGTAAAAGTCTTAATTTTGATCTCCATTAGGCTATCGGTCACGAACATCGCATCACATAAAACTTATTAAGCCTTAAAATTGACAAATTTAAACTTTTATTCTGAAATTATTGTGTAGTCTTTGGGCAAGGTTCCACGCCAGGGCCAGAAAAACACATCGCCGGATCTTTTGACACCTCTGATTTAAACAGATGTCCTGTGCATAACATTTTGATTTTCCGGACTTTTGTAGGTAGGGACCTGCATGAATCATGAACACTGAAAATTATCTCTAAACCTTCGTGCGGGAAGAGAGCTGGGTTCGAATTAAGTAGGCCTACGCCTAATGTTAGAAAATTTTCAGTTGAAGGCAGGCCTCGTCGACTCTGTCGGTAACTGGCTGAGGGGGTCGCCTATTCGATCGAACCTTACACTTTCTCCAACGCTCTGGAATTGCTGAAGGACTCCAATCAGGCGAGTTACGAATATAGAAGCCATGAATATTTTAAAGAACTGTAGCAACAACCAACAAGGCAACTGTCAATTGCCAGTTTAGATGTTGCCGATCGAATCGTACGATCGGCTTTTGAACAGCTGACAACCCGTCATTTACGCACGTAGGCCCTAAGTATATTATTAGGCCTAGGGGAGATCGGTACCGAAATAACCATGTACTGAAATAACCAAAGAATGTATGCCTCCATCTGCCTCCGTATTCGACCCTGATAATCTTGATGCTTGTTCTTTGTTGATATACTATAATAACTAATTTCGACACAGAAACATGATGGAAGTAATATTTTATAGCACTTAATTTTTTTTCGTAGTCAAAAGTAATTTTTTGGGCTTCGAAATTTATCAAGTTTTCAGAGGATAGTTTAGTGGTAGGTTGCTGTAAATTAGCATTTATAATAATGAATAGTCCCTCTAATAATAGGGATATTAACGATACCGCAATCTCGCACATGGTATCGTGTCTTGACATTTGAGTAAAAATGGCGCTTATCGTACTGAAATAACCAGGTTTTGTGGTACCGAAATAACCGGTTATTTCGGTACAGTTGGTTATTTCAGTACAACTTAAACTTAATCTTAAACTTAAACTCATGTAAATTTAAGTTTGCCTTGTAATGTCATTATGTAAATTAATATTACATAAACATGACAGGCTATTGCAATTAAATCTGGTTGAAAGCATACATGCCAAACAATATTTTTGAGTGGATTCTCTTCTGCTAGTTTGTGTCAGTTCGAGCTCGATAATTATGTGGAAAGATGAGGATTTCTTTATAATTGTTATTAAATTGTTTGTCTGTTAGTTCAATTATGTTAGGTCTATGTAGCTTTGAACCAACTGGCCTACAAAAAATAATAGTGATAATTAAGCAAATAACGTAGGCCTAACTGATAAACTGCTGTGAATCATATCGTGTTATAATAGCCTACTTCTAAATGGTTTCTATATTGTGTGCTAATATTATTTATTTAATATTTAATATTATTTAATATTATTATCCAGTGCCGTAACGAAGGGGGCAGAGGGACAACCGCCCCCGGGGCACCACAAGGAGGCGCAAACTTAGATTTCAGTGGTACACAGTAGCTAACACGAAGAACATTGTTATGCATCTTTATTTCAATGTTTTTGTTCTAGTTTAGATCTTATGAAATAACTGAAATAGTTTAAGAGTGGATTTTGTAACTTGGATGTACAAAAGTAACCACTAACCAGTTGTTATTTTGGTACAACCCTGGTTATTTCAGTACCCGATGAGGTACTGAAATAACCAGAAAAAATTTCACGGTGGGTATCAAATTTTCAATTTTTTCATGTTCTGTGGGAATGTTATAAACATTATCTATTGTGTATATGGTTGGTACATATATATTGTATTAGCACTTTACCTCGAATTCTTGTTTGATATTGACACAATGAAAATATAGCACTTTTCCAAAAAAGTAAAAAATCTGGTTATTTTGGTACTGCCCTCCCCTACTATTTAAAATCACATCCTTGTCGGATCGACTTCTCTGGGAAGCACACTGTGCTACAAGGTAACCATCTAAGTCTTAGTAAAACTAAAAAGTGCCTAGTGAATATATGCGTTAGTTAATTTTCACCATTCTGATTAAAATAGCATTAATATTGCTGGTTGGAGCTTACGATGCTGGTTAACTGATAGCCATTTTTTTTGAAGAATCCTGGTTTATTTGTTCCGCTGCATCCATGGGAACTTTGTGCTCTTCAACTTTAAGCCATAATTTAACTGATATTCTTTTGAGGCAGCTATAAATAATCCGCACTCTGATTAAATTAAATGTATATTCTTCCTCTCTCTACGCCTCTGTAATTGATATTGGTGCATAATCCTATAGGTCCTTGATATTGGCCCAAGGACCATTATACACAGGACTGGAAAGTCCTTATGTATAGCGTTAACTATAGAGTTAAGCATTAATAATTATAACGTGGATTTCTGAAAAACATTCAAAGGTAGGTCACACGTGTGTTGCACTGCTATACTAATAAATCATATATGTATTTTAATTCAGTTATCAAGATATGGGGTGTGCGATAGCGTAGTGGCTAGCGTGATGGATTGCACTGAAAGGTTGAGAGTCAAATCCCATCAGGGTAGAAAATTAATTTGGTTTGACATTTCTGCTTCACCTATGACCCATAGCCAACTCAGCTATATAAATGAGTACAATGACCTACACCAGTGGTTCTTAACCTTTTCAAGGGAGCCGAACCCCAAGAGAAATCCATGACCACTCACCGAACCCCTCAAGTTTGAACAATAATTTTCCAACAAATGGGAACAAAAGGAAATAAAAAATTGTACCAAACTGTGATACAATATTAATACATTCGATACATGAACTACTAACAGTTAACTAACCGTACCAACACTATCAATTGCATCTTAACGTGTCCTTTGTTGTTGCCGTTTGGAAACAATGTGAGAAATGCGTGGCTCTGTTTTGGAAAGACTCACTCTCATGTCATTTTCGCAATCACGCCTGCTCCTTTTCTTGGATTTAATCTCCACCAATTTTGAGAATCCTTGCTCACAGAGATATGATGTGACAAACGGTGTGAGGATTTCAAGGGCAGCTTTAGCAATGCGAGGATATCCTTCCATTTGGCGGCACCAAAATCTTGAGAGTGTTGTTGAAGCAAAGAGCAATTGTTGAATGTGGCTGCCGGTGTTAATTATCGGGAGGTGCAGTAAGACATAACTAAAGTTAACAGGATGAATAGCTTTAAATTTCATAAGGTAGGGCCTGGTAGGCAATCTATTTCAAACAAAATTTATTAAATAAAAGTCGAAAAATAAAAATAAAATAGCAAATGATTTTTTCACTCACATCACTGACCACTGCTATATGTATATATTTCAGAGGACCTCTGCCGAACCTGGCACTGGCTCACCGAACCCCAGGGGTTCGGTCGAGCACTGGTTAAGAAACACTGACCTACACTGTCAGTGGGAAGATGGCAAAGGAGAGGACTGGCCACCAGCCCTCATATGCCAATGCTAAGAAATGCAGTCGATACCACTTCATACCCATGGCTGCCTCTGAGGCTAGCTCAAGGGACTGTTCTACTTCTTCACAAAACATAACAGAAAATTGCAGATCAGACCAGTCTGACCAATTCAGATCATTGAAGACTGGTTCCAAGTCATTATGAAAGTCACAAAATCTCCAAGTGAAGCACACTACTCATTTGATTTGCATCAATTGTATAAGAATTGCATTTCAAAAGGTCAAAGAACAGAAAATTATAATAAAGAAGTTGAACATTAGAAATCCCATACCATCCTTCTCCAATTCCTTGAAGCTGAATGCAACATTTTCATTTGCTAAGTTTTAGCTTCATTAGCTGCAAATCAATTTAATTTAATTTTTCGAAGAAACCTCAGGAGGTCAAATCTGTATTCTTTAAGACAAGAACAAAACAGCTTTGATTTTATTGGTTTATAATAGTATTTAGATTAATAAACACCAGCCATAATAAACATTAGTTAGTTGAAAATTTGTTACTTCAAAATCACAATGGCTAAAACATTCCAGTATGTTGACAAGTTTAAAGGTTATTGCATTGGAAGATAAAAATAAATTTTATCGATTGACAATAGACTAACCGCCGTGTAAAAAAAAATTGAGACCTACTCTGAAAAAGAACTCCTTTTTAAATACAACAACTTAGCTGATTTGGAAATGATTTCTGAAAATCAATTCTTCTTTCGTTACAGAAGACACTAAACATCATCTTGCAGTGAGTGCCATAGAAAAATCAACTGATAACAACAACGAAAACAGATCTGCAGACAAAGAATTCTACAACACTCTAAACACTTACGCCTTAAAAAAACACTCAACGGCAACGGTTAAAGACACTGCGATTGTCAACTATTTACAAGAAGAAAAAGGAGAATTTCTGGATACCAGGCAAGACAGCTTTAGAAATTTGCCAAGTAGCTGTGTAGATTTATGTGATCTACATCACACTGCGGCAGATAGGTAGGTATTTAGAGGCAAGGAAACAAACTGGAGAGAATGTGGGACGTGATAACACAGAAAGACTGGGAAAACTTCAAGTCTTATTATCGATTGCATTGTTAATGGCTCTAATAAACCGATTCAATCATTAATTAAGCATTACCAACTAACATATTCCACTGTGTAATATAAATATATATATACATATATATTTGCATATTTATATGCATGTCACTATAGGAGGCTTGTAAATTTTATGCATATATACCAGTCAACGTGGTGAATCAACTATGCATTACAGTTTGAACAGCTCTGAACAACTGGATTAAATTAATTAATGCACAAAGAATTACTTTTCACGTAAAGTAATTATATTTAAACATATTTAAATATATTTACAGATAACATGCATATATTTTAAATATATTTAAACACAAGTTGGATGCTACCGAACGGCTAAATATGATACATAATTCATGTTGGCTTCAAGCGTTCTTGTTACGTTAGACACAGATCCTCACATAAGATTACATCTAACTATCGATCACCTATTGATCTACCTATAGATCATCTATCGATCTAGTCTCTATAGATCATCGTCTATTGATCTATTGATTTTTGTCTCGTCTTCTTCAAATGTCCATAGTCAATCAATTGAGCACGGCAGCAGATAAGTTGAACACAGCCTTACGCATAAACATTAGAACAACTTTTTCAGTCAACGACGTCGATCAGTTCCAAAAATGAAAATAAAGAACTATCGATTCAAAGGATCAGTTAAAGCAAGCACACGAACAGTTATCATCACATCGTTATTTCGTCATCACTGACACACACACACACATTAGAAGAGAAAACTTAACAATCAGTTTTTTCAACAAAGGCTAGCAGCAGTTTACTTAGTTTCCTTGGAAAGACAACAGTTGCGTTTTCATCTGAACACCACAAAATTCGTTTCTAACGGGTTACAAGAGGAAACTTTCTGACACACCACAATCCAGCCTTTACTTTGTCTGTTGCCAGACGCTGCTTCTTATCGTGGACTGGTCTGCTGTCTGGCTTAAGCCGCGTCTGACGTTAACTTTGCATTTTGCTAATAAAATAATTAAGTTTCTGATTATACACGTGATTAATTTTTCACCTCAACCTCATAGTTACCCTCATAGCATGGTCATGGGCATAGCAGGAAAAATTTCGGAGGGGAGTTTAAGATTTGGGGGTTTCCATTGAAGATTGTCGCAAAAGTTAGGTTTTTTTGTATTTCACATGTAAAAGCCTATAAAAAATTTTCCCGAAACCCCCTAAATACGCCCATGGGCATGGTATTAATTAATAAATTATGGGTAGACATAAAGTTAAAAATAATGAAGTGTTGAAACCCCAGTTGTGCTTACTATTTCATTATTAACAGTTTTTAAGCACCAAGCTGATTGCATACAATGCTTCAGAAATGCCTAGTATAAGATCGCTCAAATGTTGAACAGACATACAACTCATTGTTGGAATGGGTGTTAAGAGGTCACACAACAAAATCTGCACATGAAGGACTAGACAGTAGAACTGAAAGTAAACATGTTTTGATCATGTTACTGGTGCCAGATTTCCAGGTGTTCAAGTTTTTAGAAGCAAAACTGGAAAAATTAACTGGTTTAACGGCTTCTTGCCACGGCAGCAGACCACTCGTGAAACCACCACCAAATACAAATTCTAACCTCTGAACTTGTTGTATACCATCGTAACACAACGCCATCTTTTAAACTAGTGACTTTTGTCAACAGACGGTCAACTACCAGTGGCTACTCTCAAAACACTCTTGGCACAGACCAATCACTTGGACTATAATCGTCAGATGGCTGACTACTCTGCACTGGTCTCCATCGGAAAATATCTAAGGCCTTCATTTGAAAACACAGTGAAATTTGTAAAATATGTAAATGTCATCAACAATAAATACAATCTCCATTTAAATATGAATATATTGTATATACACAAACTGTATATTTAAAAATTTAAGAAAATAGTAATCTAGAATTGTTGATATTTACAACTAGTCACAAGTCTCTTTCGTGTAGTCTCACTATCTAGCAAGGGTCTTTCTTAAACTTCAAGCTAGAAGAAGTTTACCAAATTTATGTAAATAAATTTTATTTTAAAATTCCTGCAAAATTTGAAACTTGAGAAAAGCAGGAGAATCACGTCTGATCATAATTTGCTACTGAGGACCAAAACGAGAAATAGAAAAGTCTTTTATGAGGATTTTGAATGATTTTCAATTGGACGCAATGGGGCTTACGAAGCAGTAATATGCTTGTACTTTTATATGTATAGTCTCCTAGTCGTGATTGGCCAGTGCTAGAGTGTTTTGGAAGCAGATATAGTTATTGCTACGGGAGCTCTGGGACTGTGTTGCACTGACTCGGAATGGCGCTGTCAGCGGACGATGGCTATCCATGCCAGCTGCAATGTAGGAGAAGATGCATAAGACTGCGTAACATATCTGTGCTGCCTGCAACGAGAAACAGCAGAACACGACTGCACCCAACACCGTAAACTGAAAAATAATCATCATCTAATAAAGTATGTGAAAAGGCATTGGCAGCAATAGCAACTTGCTCATTAGAAACATGCAGCATTCTATCTGTGGCACCTGTATTATTACAGCCTACGTGCGAACATTACAATTTATGATTCAAACACTCGTCAGTGTTTGGTCAGAGGTTCCTTTTAAAAATACTGAATACTGGCAAATAGGAACAAAATTTTAACTGATTTGAAGCAACATCTCAGAGTTGTAGTGAATCCAGAATCAAACAAAATGCACAGAAGTAAAATAGACGACAAGAAATGCGAACAAAACTAAACATCTACACAAAAATCATTAAAACAGGTAACATCTTTTCTTGTGATTACAAAGCTTATAGCAAATGCCTTGAAAAACTTGTATCACATCGGCTGCACTTCAAATCAAACCGCTAGAACCAGTCATAATCCAGATCTTTGATCCTGGTATTATATAAACAAGCTTCTCAAACTTCAAGCTTATTGAATATTATAAATACAATTTTCAACTTGGAATCATTAGAGTTTTGGAGGAATATTTGTTTCTTTCTACCATAAGAGACCAATAGGAAGGTCCCACCGGGCAAAATTGTATGTAAAAACATTAAATAGGCGTTTGGAAACATTAGACTTTAATAAATGTGTATAGATAATTGCAAAGCACTGTAGGTTTTATGAAGCAATTACAGAAAGAGTCGCAACAAATGACCCAATCTGCGGCAGAAGTATGAAAGTTCAAATTATCTGGATCAGTTCTAAAATTTATGTGCAGTGACATCACACAGGACAATTTAACTGTAAAAACACACTTGGCACAACCACATTAACTGTCACACAACTCGTTCAAAAGTATATATATTTAGATTTAAATTAGCAAGGACATTTGCAGCAATGTGAAAGAAAAATGGAAACATGCTAACAGTAGCCAACATGTTTGTCTAAAGCACATATTTTAACACTAAACATGAATATTGTTCTGGAAAACCATGCCAATTTCTACATGATAAAAATATTGGTACTGAGTGATAAATTAAGAAAACACGGAGAAAACCAGAAGAAAACCAAATTATGTACAGTAAATGAGAAAAATATAATCTGAAATAATGGAAACTGTCAATAACGAGGAGAGCTGGAAGATGCATCCAGAAGTGAGGCACTTTATTCTCCATTATTACAACCATGATTGGACTCATCACCACGCGAGCACGACTCTGTGTTCGTATTTGCGATTGATTGCACTTGTTGCATTGCCAGTTGTAAAGACACGGTGCGATGAAACTTAATAACAATTGCATCCGTCTACACAGGTCACACACAACACAGACAAGAAACTCAAAATTTAAAAAAATCATAAACACAGAATCATAACTTAAAACAAGTTGTTAAATTAATTAAATTTAAAAAAATCAAGTGAAATGATTAATCTACTTTAGTCAGTCAACTATTAAAATGACATGCAAGATTATTTATGAAATTTTGATTCATGTGTAAAGCAAGAAACTGCTGAAGTCGGGTGAATGTTTTACAGAGAGGGCAACAGCCAGAACTAAAATTGGAGAGAGACAGAGACAGAAAATTGGAGAGAGACAGAGCCAGACAGACCGAGACAGAGCACAATTATGAGCAGCCAGCTAACAGGGAGGCTGGGAGGCAAAAGATGCACAATAAAGATCAACAAAGGTCAAGCATCTGGAAACAAGACTGCACAAAGAGAGACTTGTAAGTACACAAGAAAAGTGTTCGCGCACAACTGGTGTATACTTGGGACAGACAGATAATTCTCATCGACGGCCATGTCAACCAGAAACACAGCACTGAAACTGAGTAGTTTAAGAAAAATGTTAAAGATGAAATGTCCTGAGACAACAGCCTTAGGGGTGTTCTTTCATTCTAGTTGCAACAAACTTGCATGTGGAACTGTATGGTGGGAACTGCCCAATCTTATCTTGGCTTATTGTGTATCTCCCATTCGTCTGTTCCTGGTCACAGGTTCCTTCGTTCACCTTATCAGGGTGTTCTTCTTGTTCCCCGGGCTCGTTCCTCTACAACTCAGCACAGAAGCTTTGCTTTCATCTGTCCTGTGGTCTGGAACAATCTTCCTCATGAAACTAGAGCAGAATTGTCAGCCTTTCTCCTTCTCTCTTCTGCAAGCATTTGAAGTCTATTCTGTCTGATCGAGGGTTGTCTTTGTCGGGTGACGAGCGCTACTGATGAGTTTTTCCTTGAAGTTGCACCTTACAAATTTTGATTTATGTTATGTCAGTAAAGTCAATAACGGAAGTGGTCAAATTTATTAGTCATCAGCAACGAAACTGGATGTCAGAGCATGAGAGCTTCTTCTTGTGATAGATGTGACTAGTTGACTACTAAGACATGCATGCAGCAAACAGTTCAAATGGAAAACAGAAAAGAAAGGTTGAAATAAGACAACGATGAACAAAATCAAACACATTTCTGCTCCAATATATGTAAGTTACAACTGCTAACTGTATTATATATTAATCTCACTTGAACATTGACAGTATTCCAGCCAAAGATAGGTCTGCTAAAGAACGTTATCAAATGCTTTATATCAAAACCTAAAGTCCACAGACCACAGATCTTTGACTGCCGTGGATAGAAGAGTGGTAACTTGATAGAAAATTACTCACCATGCTGGACCTGTACCTCCTCTGAACTATTTTCCTAGTCTTGGGATCTAGAAACAAAAAACCATACAATACAGAACACAGCAAAAGTGCAGATGCCTTGTCTCAACAATTTCCTAACTCTGTCCACCTAATAAGTTTAACTCAACTTACATTAGGCCTACAACTGAATACAGGAACCTATCAGGACAAGATAAGAAAGCAGTATTTAGGAGACTCTGTATCAAAGCTAAAGCCAAAGTCAAGCTCATTAGTCATTACATTAAATTGCAAATTTGCAACTACTCTATTGGAATAATAACACTGAAAAGTTTACCTACATGGCGCAAAAGAAAATTTTAAGCAGCCTTAGCATGGAAATTGAAACAGCATCATGAATACTCCATCCAACTACAAATCAAATTCTAGTTGACTAACGTTTAGAAGATTATCAAGTTCAAATATAAAGAGAACAATCGTTAGTTTTCTGAGGACATAGTTTAATGATGAGCCAAAATATAATTAACAGATTCATTTGTCCAGCCTGTCATGCAAGCCTGCCAGCCAGAATTTGCACATAAAATTAAGCACATAGCATACGATACAAGTATGCATATCGTAATAACTACAACATAGAAACAGACATATGCCCATACGTGTAGCAGCAATACATAATTTGAAACCAAATCACAAAGCAGAGGTGTCATAATGCTTTCATTCAGCAACCAAAATAGAAAGGCAAAATATCCATAACAGTCTGAGACAAAGCAGAATTTAAACTGAAAGATTCTGCTGGAATTTTAGAACGGGTCCACAATTAGAACTTCGGAATCCTAATAAAAAAGAAGCAGAGTGAATCTTAAACAGCTTTATAGAAGATGACTAAATGCAGTAGCAGAAAACTGATGCATGCCTAAGCTAGATTACAAATTAGACAAGAAAAACGTGAAAAAGAACCACGAGAACTATGTAACTACGGCAGATGTCAAGAAGCAGAAAGCTGCATACTTTAGAACAGGTTTACCAAAGTACATGTGCTTTAAACAAGCAGTGGACGCTTCAGTTTTCAGAACAGTTCTTCAAAGATTCAATGAATTTGCAAATGTGAAAAAGCCAGACAAGTTATGGCACCTAATATAACATCTCTAGCACAAAGGTCATTCACACATAACAAAAAAATATGGATGTACTACACAATAACAATAAGGCTCTCACACATAAACAAATTACGACATATCTCATACATCTAAATTTTTAATTACATTCTTGGAAACCTAATCCTAATTGATATAATCATGCAATTCTTGAAAACAGCAAACAATAATAGAATATTAGAGATTTGGAACATGACTGAAGAAACCAAAGCGCATTAGCATACAAGAGATCCACACTACGAGATATAAAGACAATTTATGAAGTTGGTGAAGCAATGAAATTTCTTAAGCAATGTGAACTAAATTATACAGTTATCTGGGGAAAAAACATTAGCGTCTTTTCCTTACCTCAACCTGTTTGAAATGAGGTTAGTAAAAGGTTAAATTTATGTAAAACAGCTGCAGGACAAGTCCAGACTTATTAAAAGATGCTGAAACACATTAGAGGGTTGAATACTACTAATAATGCCAATTAAGTTGAATCCAAAGATTCAATTTCTAATCAATTTAATTTATTCCAGATTGGCTTTGAAGCAAGCAAAATAATACTAAAACTCTCAATAAAGTCAACTGATATCAAATTCCAGTTGTTCAAAATAATGATGATGACAACTTGTAAATATGGTTCATGCAAACTTTGTGGTCACTAGAGAAGTCATTTAAACGGTGACAGTGTTTTCTGTGGAGAATTT
Source organism: Aporrectodea caliginosa (assembly GCA_020284085.1). Taxonomy (NCBI): domain Eukaryota; kingdom Metazoa; phylum Annelida; class Clitellata; order Crassiclitellata; family Lumbricidae; genus Aporrectodea; species Aporrectodea caliginosa. The sequence continues at coordinate 421,458 of JACEVL010000924.1, forward strand.
AAGTCGTTCTCCATTTGCAACAAGTGAAAGACTTCTAAGAAGCATATTACAAAGATTAGAACAAGTTTTCGACATTGGAATGAAAAGCCAAATTAACAGGCTCGTGCTGAGTATATAAAATTACGAGTATCTTAAGCAATTGTTACACAATTTCTAAAACAGACTCATTAGGCCTGTTATTTAGCTTGTTCTGGCAATGCATTGGAAAAGGTGAGATTCACATCAATGCCTTTTTTCAGACAGGAATTCGTAGTGAAACTTGATAAGACTACAGAATATTCAACCCTCAGTAACCACAGACTTTGCAACAACCACGCAACAGACTACTGAGACAACGATTACAGAGACGCAAAACGAAGGCAACAGTTGCTGTTTGTCATGAGGATCACAGTTTGAGAGTCGCATCAAGTTAAGCATAAACTACAGTTAACATTTATCTACTCTAATATCCAGTGTGCATGTACACTTCTCAGCCGCTAAACATCAGTGCAGTATCGTAACAATGTCTTCAACATCGGATGAAAACAAAGACCAGCTACGGCAAAAGCTTTCTGCTGTGAAAATGAACGAAAAGCACAATGTCCAGTAAATGCTATTCTCAACGAAGCAACTCGCTTATACAAGCAGAACACAGACATGAACTACGTAGCAGGTAAAAGAAGTTGGCTACTTATATTTTGCCCTCAGCAGTCACAGTCTTTACCAGAGAAGCATGGTCATCACACTTCAGTACTTGCCAATCAAACTGAACTTATTCAAGTTTGCAAAGCACTAAGTTCTAACAGCAGCTTATCAGTTATGCTTAGTTTGACCTAAGTAACTGGCACTACTCTAGTCCAGCTGGCTAGAGACAGTCGAAAAAAGAGTGTATCAATTATTCATGGATAGCGCAACAGCAGCAAATGCTATATGGTCAAATCCTCTGCAAAATTGCTTTATCTGAAATACATATTTAATGCGATTGTTGATCCAATCCTCCTCGTTTAAAAGAACTTGTGATTAAATTTAGATTTAGCTGATTTCAGCCATAGCAACCAAACTATGCAATGGCAAACAGCAACTGATGGTTAGTGTAAAGGAACATCTTCATATGCTGATATGCATAATCTCTTTCACATCACAGATTTCTATGTGAAATTGCTCTCACATTTTTAACACTTCAACGATGATCTGCACTGGTTTCCCAGTCTTTTTAGTATACACTCCTCTTTAAAGTGTTAACAGACTAAAAATCCAATTACTTCTGTTCTTAAGCTTCTTTGAGCTCACTACACGATGTAAAAGGTCAACTTAGACAAAGAGAAACTTTTCTTCAAGGACTCGCATTGACTTCCTTGAAATAACATCGTTCACCAAGTTCTGAATCTACGTTGCAGAAATGAAATGTGAACTCATCAATAGCACTTCACCTATCCATTTTTCTTAACATCAAGACACATCAAGATGTTCCTTTTCACAGAAGATTTGTTATGTCACAGCAAGAAACTACTAGTTAGATAAACTGGCCGAAACTAGACAAATTAATTTTTCCTAAGGAAATAATTGGAAAAGCAAAAGTATAAACAAGAACATAACCAAAGCCGACAGTTGCTAAGGGAAAATGTTAGTCAGAGGATAAGAAGAGAGCTACGGTAAGTTAAACAGAAAATAAAACAAAATAAGTATGAACAGAATGTGCTACATTCTTACCAAATTCTTCTAGCACAAAAATCCCGCCTTTCTGGGTGAAACATTTCTTGATACGACATAGCTCAATAAAGAACTGAAATTAAAAATGACGGAATTGACCTGACTACTACTGGCTGCAGCAACTACATAGAGCCAGTTACTACGAATGCTGTCATGTGTGGAGTTGAGCTCACTGAAAACATACAAACTGTAGTAACCATGTGAGACGAGACCTAAGAACCTTACGAAGCAACGCAGCCGCTACAAACAGCATCAACAGGTTAGAAGGAAAAACAACAAAACGTGATCAAAAATAGTCGTCCAGAATCAAAATCAAGCAAAGAGGAAAAACACGAGGCTCCACTAAAAAACAAACAATTAAATCATGAAAACTGAGGATTCACAACGGGATACGCAAAAGAAAGGCGAGGCTAAAATATACAACTATCAGTTTCAAACAACACGAAAAAATGTGAACCAGCAACTATGAAAAAATATAACTGCACAATTTAAAAAAGCATCTAAAAACTGTTTCAGATAGAGTGACAGCAGCAGACCAAATAAAAATCTTCAGGTATTTCATAATTCAAACTTGGAAAATTAATAAATTACAGTCTATGATCACTCAAGATGTGAACATATTAAAAATTATTTCTTACATATGTCATGAAACCTTATCTATTCAACAAACGATACAATCAAACAGTAATTAATTAATAATTAATTATTTGATTTAAAACTGAATTATTTTCAAATTTAATGGCAATAACTAAGCCAAAATTTGCAGATTTTGTCCCTGAACACTATTGTCTGAAGAATGCTTTGTCCACTATTGTCTGAAGAATGCTTTGTCCACTATTGTCTGAAGAATGCTTTGTCCACTATTGTCTGAAGAATGCTTTGTCCACTATTGTCTGAAGAATGCTTTGTCCACTATTGTCTGAAGAATGCTTTGTCCACTATTGTCTGAAGAATGCTTTGTCCAATTGTGATACTTGACTTTCATGAAGCTATATCAGAAATCGCATTACCCTCGAACTGTCACAAAACTCTTCTGGCAAAAATAAAATAAAATTGGAGACAAAAAGCTTTTTGACTGATTGGTTGAAATTAATTTAGGGACAAAGAATTATTCAGTTATAAGATTGTAAGAAGTTTCATATATCCAAAAGTGCATTCCAGCAGTCTATCTGATAACCTTCAATATTGGCAGAAGAAAACAGTGACATGTATCATAATTTGGGGAGGAAAAAACAGATTAGCAACAATAATGAACTTTTTAATTTGAAATTTTGTGGCAGACACTTGAATTCATTAAACTATGAATCCTAATTTAGACATAAAATATTTAATCTGAAAAATTATAAACTACACTTTAGATGTTAAATATGTTAACCAGTGAAAACTCCTAATTTAGAAAGAAATTTATAAAAATTGATCTGCCCATCAAATAGATTGCTATTTCCAATTTGAAAACCAAATCTGCTTAGTCCAAAAGATGGCAAAGGAACAGCCAGTGGATACCATCAGTCTCTGCTGTCTTGACTCGAGCCAAGTTACACATAAATATGCTTCCATAACGATAGTTGGGCAATGCACAAACATAATTACAATCTAAACAACATAAGAATGATAAGGCTACTCTCACCTTTCAAAGTTCAAGTTTTCAATTTGTTTCCTTTAACTATTTAAAAAGATATTCAAAGATTTAAAGGATTTAGACAATTGATATCATACAAAATTTCAAATTGTTTCCTTTAACTATTTAATAAAATATTCAAAGGTTTAAAGGAATTATATGACTAATAAATGTTAGTTATGAAAAGTGAGGCCAATATTTTCCTGCAAATATTTTCCCAGCATACAAAGTCATTTCAAACATTTCTTTAGCAGTAATTACTGTAATTTTTTAATGTTCTGTTCTTCCATAACAATCCAATTAATTTCCCCTCACAAACTGCTTCTGAAAGAGAATTAATATCTTGCGTAAAATTTGTATAGGGAGGCTCAGTGTTGTCACCAAGATTCTGATTCTGTAAAAGAAATTAATATCTTATGGAAAATTTGTCCAAGGAAACTAAAGCCTTGTCCCTAAAAAGCGCATTTGGCATCAATTTCAGTAATTACAAACGTTGTTGGTCAATTGATCAAGAATAAATATAAAACTTAAAATAATAAGTGACATTATTTAATCAAGGAAACTGAACTTTTGGACTGAGAGAGTACCATTACTCAAGGCAAACCTAGCCAACCATCAACACACAATATTACAATTTCAAATTCGTGATAGTTAATAAAGTCTCCTTAGCTGTTACCTGAGCGCAGGTAGCCGTGAAGAGACATGGGGCTCAATTTAATTCCCAGCAACGTGAAAATTCACCAATTCACCGATGTGTCAAAACGACGGAAAGCAATTTTCAGCACAGGTGGTAGAGCATGCAAGTGATGATGGCTGGCTGGCAATGTGATGGAAATATTTTAACTTCAAGCATCAGTCACATGCAACCGGTACAACACAATAATCGAGCTACTCTGCTAATGAACTTTGGAGATGGCCATTCAACACTTATCATCAACTACGCCAGTGATATACATACACATATCTATATGCATATGCATATATAACATATACATATATCTAGATAGGTTCATAATATATAGCATATACTATATATATGTATAAACTTATGGCATATATACACATACACAGTATTTATCTACTATATAGTAAATATATATGCACATGTACTGTAAGCACACACGCATGTATATGTATATATATGCATACACTGATACATACATATATATAAATATATAATCTACTATTGGACAACTCTAAAAGACAACCATACATTCCAATCAAGTGCAGGTCATGTGACTGTGAGACTGACCAATCAAACGATCTATAAGAAAGTACGTGATACCTCAAAGTCCTGCGATGGAAGGAAAAAGTGTGCGGCGACGGCGGCGATAGGAAAAAACGACAACATGTTATGATGCGATAACGAACGGCTAAAAATTCACACGTTACACTTCAAACTTCATAAACTCTTCCCGATTTCAGTGGTTTCAATAAGACTTTTAAATCGTCATTAGCAAAGACAACCGATTTATTAACTGATATTCAGCGGAGACCATCTCAAAAGTTCATGCAGGCCACAACACTGATTGCCATATCTGGATGTATGATCATCGATCGAGGAGAACACTTTGATCGTCGATCAAAGCAAGTGAACAATTTTGATTATCGACTGAAGAAAGAGAACACTAAGTACTGGAGTGCTGCCAATAAAACACTTTTTAAAGAAATTTATTAAGAAAAATATATTAAAAATTAAGTATCATTTAATATCTTTGTTCTTGGATTTCACATAAAATGCAAACAGATAACATATAAATGCACAAAAACTCAAAAATATATTACACATGTACAAAATTATATGTATTACATATACAACGATATACTATATAATATATATACATATATATCCAGTAGGCATTACAAAACTAGAGTGACATAAAGAGGAACAAATGTAGGGCCACTCTGGGCAAGAGAAAGAGGAAGGAACAAAGACAGACAGAGAGGCAAAGAGCAGGTCAAGCATATGAGCCTGATGCAAAAGAAAGTATGGAGTATGTCATAAGTGCCCCTCTGGGTATAAAAAAGAAGGGTGAATGAGGCTACCCAGCAGAAGAAGGAATGCAAAATATGAATAATATGAATAATAAACCCTAGTAAATTGAGATGACATTCAATTCCATTTCCGATTCCAATTAATCGGATCCACTGAAAGCCTAGAACGGGGAAATCAGATAAACGAAAATGGTATTTATAAATTCAGGAAGATGTGATTCAAGATTTCCACGAAATGGAGCCTTGTCTGTTCTGACCTCTTACTCACTGCAATGATGATTCTGATGATTCTGCCATAACAATCAGTAAGCTAAGCTAGATTTATTTCATATGATGGTTATGCAGACCGTTCAAAAGGCAACAAAGCCATCTAGTCAAAGCAGCAGCAGCAGCAGCAGCCTTGACCAACTCATCAATTAGTCACGCATGATTCACGCCAAATCATGAGTCAGTCACACATTTCCACATTGAAGTGGAAAACTGGTCATGGGAAAAGCAAAGAAATAAACATCAAGAACGGGAGAAAATACTACCTAACAAGACCAGGAGAAAATACTACCTAACAAGACCAGGAGAAAAATACTACCTAACAAGACCAGGAGAAAATACTACCTATCAGAAAATACTACCTAACAAGACCAGGAGAAAATACTACCTAACAAGACCAGGAGAAAAATACTACCTAACAAGACCAGGAGAAAAATACTACCTAACAAGACCAGGAGAAAATACCACCTATCAAGACCAGGAGAAAATACCACCTAACAAGACCAGGAGAAAATACTACCTAACAAGACCAGGAGAAAATACTACCTAACCAGAATGGTAGAAAATACTACCTAACAAGAATGGGAGAAAATACTACCTACCAGAAAATACTACCAAACAAGGCCAGGAGAAAATACTACCTATATGGTTTTCGAAATAGCTTTCAGTCACACCATTTTACTATTTAACATGGCATAACAAGGGTCTTAAGTGGTTCAGAAGACATGTAGTCTGTGTTAAAACCACTGCAAATTAACATGGAACATGCTTAATACCTCAATTTTTCTAGCTTCCTCTGAAAGCTGTAATAGTGTCCATTGAGACAGTACTATTGACCATCCAAACCATTCCGAAGTCTACAACTCTTGTATTGAAGAATTTCTGCCCTAATGCCCCAAAGCAGTTTGTTCAGAATGCTCAATGACATGCACTGTCTGTTAACATTAATACAGCCAAATAATTTCTGCTTAACAACTGTTTTCAAAGGACGCGTTACCGCTACAGTCAAAATGATGGCACACTGTAGTTAATGTCTATCAGTATTCCTTCAAACTAGTTAAACTATTGTTTATTATTGGAAGAGATTAATCCTAGCAGCATAGCTACTATCACACTAATGCTTTCTTTGACTGTCAAAAATATTCTTGCATCTCCAAATGAATTCTGAAGAAAGAAATAAAACTCATATAAACTAAACTAATAAACTCAAAGGAATGGAATATGGCAGAGGAGGATAGGACACAAGACAATGGAATACATATAAACAAAGGCTACATATGAACAGAATAGGGCTAACAGGGCTACGGAGGACTGGAATAATACTAAGGAAGGTATGTGAGATGGCAGAAAAGAATCAATTCAACAGAAAAACATTCAGTGCTAAAACTATTCAACACCATACCAGGTTTTGCACAGAACTTGTCAAACTGTGTAGAAATTTAAGAAACTTATGGCATCTGGGAACCATCAAGAAAATAGCATATAAAGCCTAGGGCTGACCTTAAAGATCAAGTTCACCACAAGTTACTCATTTGATATCCAGAAAAAAGTTCCAAAGTACTGCTTTCTTTACCAAAGCAAAAATACTGGAAAAAGGAATGGCAGTAGGAAATCATGTAGGAAAGGAAAAATAGCCAAATAATATCAGGTTCAGCAAGACTTAATAAGGCTCAAGATATTCCTTTAAAACTGCTGGAATATGACAAATTATCAAACAACAGAAACAGTAACTACAACAGCATTTGAGTCAACAAGTAGGAAGAGCTGAATTGGTGAAACAAAGAAAGGTGGAGGAAAACTCAAAAGAAAATAATTATCGTCAGAGACATTTTACAGACTCATGGAAGGCGTGCTGAAGACAAACTCAAACTCAGAGTTGTGAAAAAAGTCCAAGACTGACTTAGACAGTCAAATTCTGGGATGGAAAAGAAAAACACGAATTAGCCTGAGTTAGTTAATCAAGTGGACTTAACTTGGTAAATGCATAAATACAAAATACTGAACAGCAGCTTATCAGAAGTTGCAGTCATCATTGAAGACAGCATTCATACAAATTAAGTACTGGCCAGTGAAAAAGTTCGAACTAAGAATTTTCCACCTCTTAACTGGCTGAAAAGAGTGCAGCTGAAAAAGACAGTTGCTTGACGACCAAGGGAGGAAAATATAACGTTAATAAAGTTTTCACCTTCGAAGAATAGGAAAAGCTCAGATACGTATATTTAAAGAAAAGAAAAAGTAAAAAGCAATAGAATGAGAGAATTGATATTTATAAAGATTCAATGACAGCTGCAAACTACAGTTACAAGCGACATTGTACACAGATTTCACATGTTTCGAAAATTTACAGTTACAAAATACTTCTGTAAACCATTGTTAACATTAACGCTCTTATGGTAAGAATCCGTGGAATGACGTAATCACAAACATCAAAACATGCAAAAGCACTTTGGCATACCCCACAGATAGTTCGTTTTAACGGAATTTTGCTTCTTATTGAATAGAACTTAGCACATTTGATGAATCACAGATATGGCAACACAATAGAAAGGAGTAAGAAAAATGGTGGGTTAAATTTTCCAGCAGCATTTCATCCATCAATAATTGCTCAATATATGAAACAACGGCACATATGTGGAAAAGGATAAAAACAGACACAAAATTTATTTCTTTTGACTATAGTAAAAAACCACGGATCGGGTGACATCGAGATAGGTCGACTAAATGGACTGTAACTGAACTTTGAGAAGGTCTAAATGGCAAAACAATGCGAACAAATGATAAGCCATCAAAAATCTCTTTCAAAATTAATGGCAAAACTTACCAACACAGCAGACAGTTATGTTTGCAACAATGGTTTAATTATTGATGCAGGGCAAGTAATTAATTTATATTTGCTCTCTGGCAACCATTCTTTCCTACTAGAAAACCAGTTGGAGCCACAAGTCACACAAACACACAGATGGAGCCAGACATAGACACACACACACACAGACATACAGATAGACAGACACACAGATAGACACACACACACACATACAGACAGAGACAGGCACCGACAAACACACAGACAGACAGACAGAGATAGACAGACACACATATAGACAGACAGACACACATATAGACAGACAGACACACAGACAGACAGACACACAAACAGAGACAGACACACAAACACACAGACATACATACAGATAGACAGACAGACACAGACAGACACACAGACAGACACACAGACACACACAGACAGACACACAGACACAGACACAGACGCACAGACACATAGGAAGACACAGACAGATAGACACACATATAGACAGACACACATATAGACAGACACAGACAGACAGACACAGACAGACAGACATGTTGCTGTATAGATGCAGATATGCAGAGACAGCTGTAGATAAAGTGCCATACACAGCACTCAATTTACGCTAAGATCAGTGCTTAACAACACTAAAGAAAAAAGTGGCTCTCATTTTCATTTAAGAAAACTTAAATCTCTTCACTTAACAACAAGTTCTCTATTGTAGAAACTCCTAATTATTAGATAAATAGTTTAAATTTACCCAGAGCTTAGGGAAATTTTTTCCATCAATAACCACAGACTTGCAGTTGCTCTCTGAGAAAGTTGCCCCTTCTTTAAAGTTTGCAAGGAGTTAAACCTAGTCAAAGTCAGAATGACGATGTCTAAATGTACAGCTGGAATGGGCCAAGTAGGATGTTGCAGACATAACTGCCTACTGCAACTGAGAATGTTAATTACTGGTAATAAGATTTAAAACCTATTTTACTGAAACTTAGCATCGTCAGGTGATCACGTTCATGAAACATTTATAAAAGAGTGCAGCAAAAGAAAACTGCTCTCAGGATGAAAAACACAGCATCACTCTCAGCCTCTGCATCACACGATACAACGTCATCATCCGCCAAATGACTCCCGACCCAAAACGACTGAACTAGCGCATGTTAAAAACAGATGCCCCATGGGAGAACTGGAGGAAAGTGGATAGTGCTGCCTTCCAAGTAACCGGGAAATTCTTTCAAAGTTCACAATCCCATACAAACAGTGAATGAGCCATAATAAAGTTCAACAATGAAAAACGTCCCCAGAATAACAAAATCATAAGACAAATTAAAATCACACCGTCTTAACTGAATGCAAAGGAAAGCTCAGATAAACCGATAAGTCCGTCACACCGCTATTCATTTCAAAATAATTAAAACCACTACTTAAGCAACCAGATAGGAACTACCATAGGATGCTCTACTTAAGCTCAAACTTAATCTCCCATTCATTACTCTTAAGATGGTTGATGCAGAAAAGTTCAATGTTAAGGACAACTCCAGCTGGCCATATTCACTAGTGCTGCAGTTAGAAACTAATTTATCAATCAAGGGAACATATTAAAATTTTCCTGAAAATTTCTCATCTGATTTTGACAGATTGGAAAGCCATTTTTTCCACGGTCTCAAATTTTATAACCGGCTCTGGTAAATATGCAGCACTTGTGTAATGGACAGCCAGTGCCACCAATCTGTTCTAAACTGCAGAAGTCTGTTCTAGTTTAGAATCTCATGAGCACCGGTTGAATAGAGAGAGACTACCAACGCACCTAAACAGTTTCACTGTCCAATTTAGCCTAAATATGAAAACAGCGAGAAAGCATATAGTCGAACAATCAAATCACTTCCACTTTGCCTCCTCCTCCTTCGCTAGTACAAACAACATTCATCAAGCAGATGGCAACAGATTTTAGAAAGCACCTCATAAGCAATACCTCACTTAATTCTTAAAAATTAGTTAAGAACGGCAAAGAACATGATAATAAATGGTTTTCATGCACAAGAAACCAGTTACTTCTTTTACTTAAACACCCCTTCCACAACAGTAACATTAAGTAATTATGCAAGTATAGTTTCAAACTTTGAAGCAGTAATTGTTGCCTAAAAATTGTAATTAGAAAAAAGCTAGCTCTACACGCAAGTACAGTTAAATAAAATTGTCACTAAATGTTTAACATAATATGCAGTAAAAATTTTAAGCAGTCCTATTTACATATCAGCTCAGCTTTAAACTCGTCATGTTAACAAATTAAGTTAAGTCCTGCTTCAAAGGAACACTAATTGGCTAGAGTTGGTCAACTGGGGCCGAACTCACAAGCGAAAAGCAACCGTCTGCCAAGCGAATTTCTAACTTGTTTCACTTGCTCATGTCTACATCTAAACCTGTCCTATGTCTGTGATGAGCAGTAGTGGTTATTAGTTGGTCTTCTCCTAATCAGAGCAGAGCAGCGCTTACCTTGCTGTTGGCAAAGAGTAGACCAATGCCTTCCATGCACACTTGCAAGAGGCCTCCTTGGCCTGACTTCAGATCTTGAATGGGAAACTCACTTCCCAACTCGAGCCCTGGTCAATACACAGAATTCTCATGAGCAGTCTTAGTTTTCATGAAGGTGCATTTACTAGTTTAGACCACATCAGAGCATTATAATAACTGGCTTTCAGGTGCATGAAACCAATTACGCCTTTTACTTAAAACCTCTTCCATAACAACAACATCAATGCACAAGGCATCATGCACCATCGGTTGATAATTTTTTGTATTAGACACCAATGCGAAAGAATTATTAATTACATTACATACATACCCAACAAGTTTTAAAACACAAAACTGGTCAAAGTTCATACTCAACCAAAAGCACAAGTTAGTAAAACTTTATTCACAGCCAAATTTCTCCAATGCTATTTAACAAACCTCTTGCACGTCATAACAAGTCCATAGAAAATTACTCAACATAACTTTAACCCTTTAACGACGCCCCATGTTTCCCATACATTTTAGTACATGCTCGTCGTTAAAAGGTTAAAGTCCTATGAACTAAAAAGAGTAGAGAAAAAGTGTGGGTCACTAATGACTGACCTGGAACTTTGCCAGTGTTTCGACTGGAGGCTTTCTCCATCGATTCCTTGACACAGAAGTAAAGTTCCCTACACTGTGAAACAGAAGAAAACATCATAAAAGCTACAACAGAAAGCCAAGCATAGTAAGAAAAACATAGCCTACTTCTTATCCTAAAACCATTTCAGGCAGTTTAAGCCCAGTAAAACTGCATAATTATAATTTCACATATTAAAGACAATCAGTGACTGGCTGAAATATTTCACTCTATAACGATTAATTAACAATTAATTATCCAATAGAAGTCTAAAGGACAAGCAAGTGAAAGCCTCTCATACAGTGAATCACTACAAACGCATTTAGGTCGCATTGTAAATTCTACCACAGGACCATGCTTTTGGACCTTTGAGGGATTCTGAAAACCTTAAGTAAAACCCTAGATACATATGTGCATACCATACATAAAGCTCAAGAAGAAAGCTGTGTTTCAAGTTTTCAAGAACAACATGTAACAATGCCCTCAGACTACAATAGGCTCATCGATCACACCTTCTTTATCCTCACTTTTGAGATGAATTCACAATTCAGATCAATATTAAATATATCTGATTAATATTAAAATAATTATTATCCGTTGGACCAACCTTCTTGGTGTAGAACTTGTTGAGTTGTGTTTTTCCATTGTGCTTGCGCCAGAGACACAGCGCCTTTGTCTTTGGACAGTAAGTCATGTTCACCAACTTTTCAAACCACCACCGATCACAGATCGTTCCGTTAACGCTTCGCAAGATGAGACAGTCATCACAAACCTTACAAGTATTGCACACAAATGCATCACTGCAAAGACCAGCCTGAACATCAGCCAGGATCTCTTTATAATGCAAATGTTTACAGGACAGATTTAAAAAACAGTGCATGTACGAATTTCAAATTTAATTCACTTCTACAACAAAACCTCACTACAATACAATTATGACAATACTTGATGTATGTATGAATCTTACTACCATATGGCAGCTTCAAAAACTCACAAGGTGCTAAAAGATTTTCAAAGGTGTAACTTGACATGCTACAAGAAAATAGTGCTACAAGTCCATTGCAACTTTGCATGAGAAAAGGATTGTAGTAGAGACATAGACATAAGGAAAAAAACAATATGACCATACTCGATGTAAATATACATATGTGTGTGTGTGCACAAGTGTGTGAGCATGTATGTATGTATTTACGTATGTATGCATGTATGTATCCACATGTGTGTGTATGTATGTATTTATGTATGTATGTATCTTTCAGACACTTAACATATTGCATTTAAGTAACTCACAAAAGTGCTGTATACCTATGACTATCTAAGATCTAACAGATCTAAAGAAGTGCAATTTAAGACAGCAAATGTATACTGCATAGAGTCAAATTCAACAGCATGTAAGTGCAAAGGGAAACTGTTCCACTAGGATGGTCCACCATACAAGAAACTACAATGGTCTCAAGTTGAAGAGTGACAGCCTGGCACCTGCACATCACCATGGTAACAGAGGCAGAAACCCAACTGCCAGGTATGCAATATCAACTCTTCAGCACTAAAACTTACATCTGGCTGACAGAGAAAGAATGAATGATGGGTACTGCCAATGCCACTGCCCATTACCCATCCCATTGGGCAGATATGGAAGGCACAAAGGGAAGGTGCCTACCTCCATGAACAGCATGTCACCCGTGTTGTCCGAGCCCCAGTGGACAGTGAAGGACTGCTTCTGCATCAGACGACTGCCAAGCGGCTTCAGATCAATGTCGTTGCCATGCTGACAAATAACAAACACAGAAATCATGCATCAAACACATTTTATGACTTAGAATCAATCAATCAATCAATCAATCAATCAATCAATCAAACAATCAATCAATCAATCAATCAATCAATCAATCAATGAAACTTGATATAGCGCCCCTTCAAGATATCTACCAGAGGTGCTCCCGGCCCAACCATGGCTGAAAATAATAGTTTTAAGAGAGGTATAAAATGCAGCTGAAGAGTTCCTAGGTAAAAGACGGAGCTCTAGAGGAAGCCCATTCCAGATACTCGGTCCCACAACCGAAACTTCGACTGTGTTGGACACGGGTGAAGGGGTTACACATTGGAATATATACCATGTTGGAGCGATGTCATTGGAGTAACTACGGTGGCATGGATGCTGTACGCGGCCCTTGTTTGGTGGGGGTTCGTGGGCCAGGAGGGTTCGACTTGGCTCTAGGCCACAATATGGTGATTGGTTAGAGCAAGGTATCTCCCTGACTCCTGCCAAAGCTTTGAGCTGCTATGTCAGTGTACAGACTCTCATCTCCTCTCGGACATTATCTAATGATTCAGAACACGTTCTACACGGGCTAATACCCTCACAGATTCTGCTTCATACTCTTTACGTCCACGAGCCCGAATACAAAAATAACTAATATAGACTGTCTGGCTCATAAAACATTTATCACAAGGATGATCTGTTCTTGAACCAAGCACAGTAGATAGTATGACCTCTTAGACATTTGGGACAAATTAGGCTCACTCTCATCACAAGTACCATAGAACTATGTAAACCAAAGTGTGGTTAGCAATTGGTACAATAAAGAATATACTCACATACTTACTTACTTCCTTACTTACTTAACACCTAATAGGAAAATGGCACAAATTGTCTTCTGTCTGGATATGGTTTCGTTGATCAATGATTTAAAACTTCTGAGACTTTTCACTTTAGTTAGAGTGGTTCCACTAGCACTTGAACACTTTTTACGAGACAACTGGCCAATGCTAAGAAACGATGAAGATGAAAATTACCAGACTTTCAATCTGATCAAGAAGCAGGTTAATTTCTTGGCTGCAAGCCAATCCGATGTGACATTTGCCGAGAAGACGTCTGACCTTTCGCCTGCACTCGTTCTTATTCACATTCATCATGATCATAAAAGCCACCATGTTGTACAGCATGATCCCGAGCAGACGATCTTCGTCGTACTCCAGACGCTTCTTCTCCGAGTCGCCCAAAGACTTGTATCTGCACAGAATCAGATTGGAATTTCAAATGCTCCAAATGAAAGACATCCTTGGAAAAATATGAAAGCCTCCAACAAGAGAGGCTGTGAAATAAATATATATATGCATAAAAAAATTTTTCTCTTGCATATTTCCTAGCTAAACATCATTGGAATTGAAAGTACCTTTTAAAAGTCATTAAAATACATTTATAATATGTATGCTTTATAATATTGTTTCTATTTCTTTCCAAGTGGAAAGACGCAGGAAAGAGCACGAGGTGGAGAGGTAAGACTGACAGACGAGATAGGAGGATGAGTGAACTGGTGGAGATTTTTGGACTCTATCAGTTCCTTTCACGAGGATAATGTTGACCTCTCGAGCTGTCTCGGTGGTTGGTTTGATGGTCGAATTCTCCGCCCATTTGACTACCCTTACCCTGTCTTCATTGTTACAAAGTTGTCAGCAGCAGCAGCAGAACCTATTTTCCTTCTCAGCATTCCATTGTAAATAATCAGTGGCCTCTCCATCATTGCAATGGACCATCATTACTCTTCACCCACCTTTCCATCATTTCTGTTGGACCCTGATCCATTCCAATGATGTCTCGTTCCTGAGCGACTGCATCCAGAAAGACGTCTTCCCAGAACTGAACCTGATCCCAAAGAGGCGACCTCTCCTTCCCTGAAAACAAGACATCACACATCCACAGGCTGGATATTTTTACATGGCCCATTTTAACAACGTCTCAAAGACAACATAACTAGCAAAACATTAACAAAAACCATATATAAATGCTGTCAACCATACCTACTCATAATCTGTAATCGTGTCACTGGAATTTTCCATCAGAGAACGTCAAGAGATTTTGGTGGCCACATAATATTCTTGTAAACAGAATCTGACAGTCACTAATACTTATGTCTATATATCCATAGGTGAACATCTATGCAGCACCTATGCAGCACATATCTACTCAGCATATATCTATGCAGCACTTATCTATGCAACACCTTTCTAGTATCTCTAAAATACGCTTCTGATCTGACTATCTCGTGTTAGCAACTCACCAGTAACATTTGTCAATAGTTACTTAAGAAGGTAAGACCATATCTGACCATTTCCACAGTGCCTTTGAAGTACCTCCAGAATGCACGTCTTGCTAGCCTAACTGATGCATCCAACTTACCGATAACACTTTCAAACAGGTAGGTTCGGTAATTATCGATAGCTGGATAGGTCAGGTTGAGCATCCGTCCTTCTCGATAACGATATCCAGCACTCAGATGACTCTTTGTGCTCAGGAAGCTGCTCGTGCTTCGCTTGCGTCTGGCAATGCTCGTCTGAAAAGCAACAACAAACAAATTTAGACAAAGATGTTGCAAGTGTTTAACACTTTCATGACAAGTTACATTGGTTTCCCAGTCACTCTTAGTACACTGTCGTCATGGTGGTTTTGCTTCCCAACAACTGTGTATAAACAGGTCTGCAATGCAGTTATGCTGCAGATGTATTGACCAGTCTGAATGCACAGAACCTATGATGATTCAAGAGCATCTAATGCAATCACTCCATCGCAGATTCCAAATAAGTGACTATAAAACAAGGACAACCTCAACCATCACAGTATTGTACAGTACAAAGAATAAACCATGAAACACAATGACATACCATAATACTTGAATCTGAGATGTCTGAATCTACAGATCCGATCTTCGTGATGCTCTTCTTCTTCGACATCTCCAGAAGTTCCTTGTTCTTGACCAGTTCTCGTAGCATGTCACCACTTTCGCTTGCATAGCCTGAGCTGTCCCTCTGCCGTTCAAGGTCGTTGATGTAGGAGCTCGTCGGAGGCACGGACCCTGGCGGTGGCCCGGCCTTTGTAAGGTTTCGATTGTCCTCTGATATATTATTATCAAAGTCCCTCTTAACAGTGTCCGATGAGGCTGTTTTGCCGGCCTCAATTGTCTGATCGGGTGTCTCAAGTGGAGATGTTATGGCCTCATTGGAAGTCTTCGGCTCACTGACATTGTCGAATTCATCACCATTCACGATGATAGGGGAGCCTACAAAAATAACCCTTAAGGTTGAATAATGGATGAACTTATCTGAGGCTCGGTGAAGATAACTTTCAGTAAAAACATGCAATTATTATTATTTTTTTAATGCCCGAGGTAGTTCTATTCCCTCAGACTATTAAAACTATGTCCGAAGACGTTATTATTATATTTATAATTTTTTTTACCCGAGGTATTATTATTATTATTAATATTAATTAATTATTATTATTATTATTATTATTATTATTATTCAGAGTAAGAGGTATTAAGTTCAAAACAATCAGCACAACCACTGGTCAATAAGCATATTTTTAAGGAATCTTGAGAAACTGATTAATTATTAGTCACAGAAAAAGCCAAAGCCCAAAGAACAAACTCAGACACCTGAAATAATTCGTGATTCACAAATTAACATAAGAAATATTCGTACTGTCAGAAACGTTTCAAAAACTGTTAGAATACTTTTCAAAAATGGCTTGTTGGCAAGTATATTCAACCGTGCCTCTGTGAAAGTCATTCTCTATGACCAAAATGGATCCATCGTACTACCCTGTTAACCTCAACCATAAGCCATATAAATAATGTTTTAGTGCTTACCACCCATCACCAGATCCATAAAATTCATACAAAATGTAAATATTTCATAGGATCTAAGACTTTGTTTAACACTTTGAACGTGAGGTTAACTCATACGTCATTTTGTGGCTGAAGATGCGACGTACGAGATAACTTGTACCTCAGTCTATTGGGCCTAAGGCTGTCGGGCACTGGCCTAGAGTTGTCATGCCCTGGTAATAAATGGTCCCACGGTCAAAGTGTTAATTTTGATATACCACAACATTTCCTGCCAATGACAAAACTTATTAGTGAATTTATCTACCTATTTTCATATACTGCCACCACATGTCTGAAGCTGTTGGGTCAGATGTAACATTGAAAAGTTTCTTTGAACAGGTGCTACACAAAAGTCCCTCAACAATACATTCTACGAAATGCATGCATCTACTACGATGAAAAGCACTGAACATCAGCAGTGTTATGTCTAAGCATAATAAAAGAACCCAAGCCAAAGCCAGGCAGACAACACTGATGATTACTACATCCCTACTGAAACTACTAAAACTACACTACATAGTGTTTATATCAATAAACAGACTTCAACAAATTGTAACATCCACCACTTCTGATAACAAGCCGACTAAACACAGTTACAGCCGTTAATTGAAAAGACCAAACAATCAGGGAACAAAAACTTGTAACAGCACATTTCCAAATCTCTGACAGTCCAAGACATATAACCATCTGCTACAACAGCAAAGCTACAATACATAGTGTCTATATCGGTAAACAGACTTCAACAACTTGAAACATTCACCACTAGCCGACTAAACACATTTTGTGCAAGATGCAGAGACCAAAGACAAGATCAAGACGCCAGCCGTTAAGCGCAGAGGGAAGAAGACGACTATCACTTGCCTGATTCAGTCATGCTAGACGAGGACGAGGCATAAAGGCCGCCCCCTCGTGAAGTTGTAGGGGGTTCAAGCTGCCAGCCTTGTGCATGACCTGGACATCGAGGGAGCAGAAAAGAAGAGCAATGTCAGAGGAAGTACGAACACATACAGGCAAAGCACAGGTTCACTCAACTAACTGCCGCTAGATTCGCTAAACTACAAGCCAAGCTAAAAGCACCAATGGCAGCTGTTCCATTGTCTTGCAATTTTATTAAGACAATTGCATTTCAAAAGTGTTTCAAATAAGCAAGTTCTAACCATAACTTCAGTACATCAACAATTAATGGCAAGAACAAAACCGTTTTTGGTCGGAAACTGTGTAAAATCTCTTAATTCGTTTGACAAGGTTTTTAATTTATGCATGCATCAACTCCCATTGTCAAGAAATCTAATTCTAACTCTTTTTTAAAAGTCAGAAATTGTGTTCATTAGGCAAGATTTCTATCAACTGCCATTGTCTACTGTCAGGAATTGCTACACTACAACAAGGAGCGTTAACCAACCCAAAAAATAATGTGCATAATTATAGGAAATGTCTACTAATAAATCAAGCAACTAAAATGCAACCTAAGGCTAACTGTGAAACAACAGCCCAGATTTAATTAAGCAAAATATGACAAATAAGATAGCTACAAAAATCTTCCTTAGGGAAAAGCCACACATAGACAAGAGTTTTGTTGGTAATTTTTCAAATGGCATACAACATAAAATTAACACAAAAAGGATTTCTACCAAAATTCTACAATGATTACCAGAAAAACAGTTCTAATAAAATTCTACATTGCTTTTGATGTAGAAATTTTCTACAATAGAGTATTCACATCTACAGATAGAACAATCTTAACCTCCAAATTTCTAAAGTGTTACTCTAAAGCCAAAGCACAGAGCACCAGCTTTAATTCACAAGTGCTGAACAAAAACCTAATTCACAGTAGAAACTTCAATGATTGAATTTGCAGCATTTTTACTCCAACATTATGCTTAAGAAATACCACTGCAATTAATAACTGTCACCATATGTTAGTCTCCATGGTAAAAATTATATTACTATATATATATATATAAAATAATTGCAACTCCAATCAGAATTTATGCATAGCACCACTTCATGACAAACCAATCAGAGGCGCTCGCTATGCGGGGCGAAATGATGCCAAACATCTTTAGCAACAAATAGTTTATCAGTAAGAAAAAAATTATAATTTCTGTTTACATGCAACACTACAACGCCGTGATCTTTAGGGGACCTCAATGGAGATAAGGACCGTTCGATGTAGATCACTCTTTGGATAGTAACTAAGAACCTGAGGGATTATTTGTACCTCGGGTGAAAAAATAATAATAATGTCAATAATAAAAAAGAAATACAGCATAAAATAATACTTAAGAGAAAAGAAACCAATTTTCAGGAAAAAAGGGTTATAAATAGATGAATAAGCAATCAACGAACCAAAGACAAAAACATAAAAGAGGACAACAAATGAACAATAGGAAGGAAGTGCATCACAACAGACAGTGGTGAGCAACTGAGGAGCAGGTGAGGAGCAGCTTCATGATCTAAACAGACAGCATCCTACAGACCTAGGGCAGCAACCATGTGCTCCTCTCCGAGGCTCCTGCTCTCGGCCTTAGAGTCCATTGTCAGTGACGACAGAACCTCGCTGCTTCCGAAGGGTGAACTCGCCTAAAAGAATCAGACAAACATCAAACTCAAGCAGATGACATATTTTTAAATTATCTAAAATCAACATGAATTCAGTTTCTGCCAAGAATGTATTGCATTGTATTGTATTTGAAAATTTGTAAAGCACCTCTTACAGTATAAGCTATTCAAAGGCTCTAGAATGCTTTTAATTTTAGTCATTAGAAGACCACTTCCTGGCAGATTCTTTAACCAAACTTGTATATCAATCAATCAATCAATCAATCAATCAATCAATCAATCAATCAATCAATCAATCAATCAATCAATCAATGAAACTTGATATAGTGCCCCTTCAAGATATCTACTCAGAGGCGCTCGATAATATACTTTTAGTCAGCCAGTGGGCCAATCTTCCAGTTTCACAGTCTGTTATAGCCTAACAATAACAGGGCCCAACCCAGTTGTAAAATCAATTTGTAGCAAAATGGCAAATTCACTGGCTCCCTCACAAGCAATCTGTATAATTCTAAATTCCACATTTCATTACCTTACATTACGTTTAAGCAACAGAATACTTTAACATCAACAGTATTTACAGCTGACCCCTCTCCTGGGAGGGACTAATTGAAGCCTGAAGGAGCTATAGTAGTTACAGACACTGGTCTCGTTTACAAACATGATCTGTATAAATGACTTATTAGCATTCACAAGCTGGTCACGAGCTGGAAGCAGAAGACACGTTGGTCTCTTACAAGCGACTGGTTGCTGGTTTCACTCTTGCTGCTTCCTTCCTTCTCCCAGTAGTGCGTGTGAATGATCTCAAGGACCATCAGCGCCGATGCCATTCCTCCCGCTCCTTGGCTCTGGTAAGTATTCTCCAGTCCACTGATCAGAGCCTTGATCAACGTCAGCATCCCTTTGAAGACCTGCTTTGACACGACCTGACAGCAGCAACGAAAACACGGTCAAGTCAACCTCGTTAAGCAATTTTATTTTCAAACGTGCTTTCTTGTGTCATCTCTGTCATCGTCTTTCGTCTTGTTTGTATTTGGGCTTTTACAGAGCACATTTTAAGAACCTCAAAAGCACTGCCCTGTGTCGATAGCAATGTAATGTAATCGAGTATTTATAAAGCACCACTTAAAATCAGAGGCGCTCCCGACCCAGGCCAGTGTCTTCACTGACAAAAGAGAGGTTTTCAAGTGCTTGCAGAACTGGTCAGAGGAAAGAGAAAGGAAGTCAGCCCTAAGGCAGTGCTTCCCAAACTTTTCAGTGTCACGGACCGGCACGAATTAATTTTCAGTGTCACGGACCGGCAGGAATTTTTCCACTGCATGAGGACCGGTGCCCAATAATTATTAATTACCGGGATATTTATCTTTCTCGATCACCTAAAATAAATTCCCCAAAATTATATGTATAAAAGTTGATTTAAATGCATGTTTAGCCAATTCTATTACTCTAATTACCTTTAAAAGCTAACCTAATAAGTGTTTTGCTATGAATTTTAAAAATGTAATAGCCATTTCTTGATCCCGAGACAATTTGACCAGTTTCTTGACTCACTCTTCGGACCGGCAATTGAGGGCTCGCGGACCGGCACCGGTCCGCGGACCACCACTTTGGGAAGCGCTGCCCTAGGGACTGAGGCAGTCGGTTCCAGCTGGAAGGGCCCACAGAAGCGAAACTCCTAGAATGGGCCGTAGAGGTACGCATTCGAGGGACAACCAAGAGGCCATGGGCTGTAACATTGAAGGCAGGAACGACCATGCAGAGCAGAAACTGGAGTACAATAAACCTTGAGATAGTGTGGAGCAAAGCCGGCAAGGCAAGACAATTGTTCCCGCCTGTTATAAAGCGTCACTTTAACTTGCACCCTCGACCTCACAACTTTGCACTACCCAATAAGGATGATAAGAATTTTATTCCTACAGTCTTGTATAGTAGTCTAAATTAGTAACATCTCCCATTTCCTTTATCATAACAATTCTATTAACACTATTGTTTTCTTCATTGCTCTCTTGATGTTCCAGGTTGCAGTGTGACAACCAGCATGATTACTAATAAACGAATAAAATAATAATAACTGAACATGACTGTCTAAGGGATTTAGACAGGTGTGTCTTAATTAACAAACGACAAGATTGCTACTTGGACTAAGTTAACACGAATAGAGTGAATGTTCACAGGAAGACAGTTCCACCGGGAGGGACCTATTCTTATTACGGCACTATTCAGAATTCCAGATTAAAACTATTGGACAAATGCTTTGCAGGAAAACTGATCGTCAATCCCTGGCCTTATCAAAAATACAAATGAGACATATCAAACAAGTGTTCGGCATTTAGAGCGTACAGCCCAGAGTTTGATGAGAAGTGTTCTGCATCTAGAGACAGCAGAACGTGTTTACAGCCTACTAACCACATCTTCTAGGTGTTGATTTTCATCGGACAGTTTCTTCTCAAGCGTTGTATTCAGTCGACTGACGACGAAGTTACGATAGTTTTCGTCTTCCATCAGCTTCTTGACCCGACCCAGTTTCAGCCAGCCAATGCCACGACCTTCGAGTACTGCTGCCGTGACATCTTTCAGAAACTGTTGGTTCTCACTGCAAAAAAGCCACAGAATCCATAGTCTAATATACCAGGCCGTGCTAAGCTGATATACAGGCAAGATCACCTGATATGGCTTTCATGATATACAGGCAAGATCACCCGATATGGCTTTCATGATATACACACAAGAACATCCGATATGGCTTTTATGATACGTAGCGTGAAGTTACAGCTTCAATAAACCTCTGCAGCAGGTAATAACAGCACAGCGCCATCTACCTGTGTATGCTGGTTCGCTGTTCGTTTACTGACGTCTGCCGGCCCAACTCTTTTGGTTTCTTCTGATTGGTCGCATGCCTCACGAGACCAGACTTTTCAACTAAGGCTTTTCTATTGCCTACACAGAAAAATACATGCAACACATTTAATAGCGGGATGAAAATCTTAGTGCATTAAGAGGATAGATGAGTTGGGGAAATTGAGGAATTGTGAACGAAATAGCTGGATGACAATTCTAGTGCATTAGGAGGATTTCTCAGTTGGGGAAAACGAAGAAACACTTTGTGAACAGAGAAAGAGGAAGATGAGAAGATTGGAGGAACGAACATGGAAGGATGTAATTGACAAGAAAATTTAGCAGTGGGCAGTGAAATTGATGTTCAATTGAAGCAGAATAAGACCAATAATACGTCAATTTAGAAAAGGCACCCTTAATTGCGGCCATTTTAATGCCGACTAACAGACAGCGTACTAGCTGCTATACTTTGACCAGCTGAAATCATTTTCAAAATATTAAACAACAACCTGACTTACACAGTAATGTGAATAAACTTTCATTCTGCAAGTTTACAGCCAGACCCTTAGCCAGCTTTTGGACAGGCATAAATTGTGTCAAATGAAGTCCGTCTATTGGGGCAAATTATAATCCAGATGGCAGTCACAGTTCAATTAACCAAGGCCTACTGCTCCATTTACTCTATATCATAAGGGCCGCATTTAATTACATTGGAAACTGCAGAAGGATTAACTTTTACAATAGGCCATTCACTTGGGTTGTTAAGGTCCTTCCTTTTCACAGCCTGTCACAGTTGTCAATCAATTAAATGCAGACCCTTATCCAGCCACCCGTCCAAAGGATGGGTGGAAATTATTATGGAGGGGCATAAATGTGATCAAAACCTATACGTCATTCAGTGTAGGGGCATTGGCGTCAGACTCGAACGGTCTCGGTTTTTGGACGGGCTACTCTTTACTTCTGGCTAACGGTCACGGTTTACAGTGCTGACATAGAGGAACACCTGCATCTTAAAAGTATTCATACTTGACTTAAAAGCACAGGAGGTGCATTAACCCAGTTCATAATGCACTTGTAAAGTAACTACAGCTTATGCAGCAGCTCTATAACTTCATAACGGACTGTACAACCAGTATCAACTCCTTAAGTACAGGGGCGCCGGGAGGCGTACGCACTTACGCCAGTGCGTACAGCGCTGAAAAGCTAAGAAATGTAAAATTGCAAATGAAAAAGTGAAATAATTATTATTAAGTTACAAAATTATAATTACTTAGATACTGTTTTAATAGGTAAACTAACAGTCTAACGCCATCTAATGGTTCATATCTCAAACCTTTCCTCACGCTCTTTCACTGTCAATGCCGCTGATCTCGCATCTAATCCGTAGGCCTACACCCTCACCTACGGTGTTCCTCAGGGTTCTGTTCTCGGTCCTTTGCTGTCCATTTTTTACACCTTCCCACTTAGCAAACTCATTTCCTCAGCCTCTGCTGTTAATCAACTCTATGCCTACGACTCACAACTATAATTCATATCTTTTCCCCGTCACTGCCTTCCAGATGCACTAAATCACTTACGCAATACCATCACTCAGTTTTCAGTCTGGATGACCGCTAACCTGCTATGTCTTAACTCTTAACACTTTAAAAACAGAACGTCTCATTATTGGCCTCCGCTAGCCTATCCTCCAGACCTTTATTTATTTATTATTTATTTATTTATTAAGGTCACTTGTTATAGCGCCCCTCCAAGATGCCTACACAGAGGCGCTCCCGACTACAGCGCGGTCACTGAATCGGATTTTCACGCCGAAGCGCATGAGCAATTGCGAGTGAAGGACTTGCCCATCCTACGCGGCGGCTTGAGGTGGATTCGAACCCGCAACCCTCCGGCTGCAAGGCACCGAACATACCCCTACACCACCGCGCCCCACAATGTCGGACCTTTGTCCGACATATCTCACTTCTCACGTACCTTATACTCTTCTCCTGTTCGCAATCTTGGAATCATTTTCGATAAGAACCTTGCCTTTTACGATCACATCACCCAGATATAATTATCTCTCACCTGCTGCATGTACATCTGTGACTTTTATCAATTGCGCCCAATACTTGACTACAACACCGCGTTTACAATAGCCAATTCAATTGTTCATTCAAAACTCGACTACTGTAACTCCCTTTTTTGCAACATCGACTCTTCTCATATGAAACGCCTGCAAACAGTCACCAAAACTTCCAAACACCATCACGTAACCTCTGTTCTCAAATCACTTCACTGACTAAAAGTCCCTCAGTGCATCCATTACAAAATTGTATCTCTTACCTAAAACGCCCTTCAAACCTCGACTTAACCCTCTTGCATTCAACAGCAGCGCTATAGTCACCATTTAACCGCCCGGGTCTACTCGCTCATCATAATACCTTTCACTATCTCGGCCTCAAGTCTCTTCCTCTCTGAAATTCATAAACCGTTGCACTTGCTCTTTGGAACGGACTCCCAAAAGAATCCCAAAAGTCTCATCCTCCTACCTCACCTCTTAATTTAACCTCCGCTCCACATTCACTCTCTTCTGCTGCTTTCCACTCACGACTGAAACCGAACTCTCCAAGATATCCTATCCTGATTCTACTCACGCGCCACCACGTGTCATGACCACCATCATCACCGATTACCACCGTAGCACCATGCTGCCTCCTCGGCTTGACCTTCCCGGATTTTGACCAGGCACGGGAACGAACAAAGGAGTTTGGCTATTGCAGACTTGATTTGATATAGCGCCAGTGTTTATTAAAGCTGGCCTCCTTGCTGTGGCTTTTGTGGGCGCTGAGACATTTTCGAAGACTTACATTTTACATTACGTGAATTAGTAGTAGTAGACTAAAGAACCTACTAACTTACTAAGCATAATAGTACAAGCACGTCAGTAACGTTAACGTCATTATTTAGGCCTACAACAGTTCGTTTCGAATAATTTTTCATGTAGGCCTAAGAGAGATATTGTTGGACCTTGTTGGTTAGAAATCTATATTATATAAGAAAATAACTTCAAGCAGCGGGCCACCACTAAAACGATTTCGACAGACTCTACTAAATTGTCCAAATGATGCTGCTAGTAGTCGTATATACCATCATTAGACGAAGCCTCCACTTTTACGGTGCGTCAGAGGATATTACCTCATGGTTATGGCATGGGTTGTTTGAAAGTGCAGTGCTACACAAAATATGCAGTGATAGCTTGAATAGTCGAGTGATGAAAGGATGCTTGTTTAGTAATGAGTGTTTATTCATGGTTCTCCCAGGATGTATTCCCCAGAAATATAACAAAATAATAATAGTTTTGAGTTGTTGTTAACTTTACAATATTATATGAACTGTTATAATATTATTATAATGATATTATTTACTATTATAATATATTATGATACTATCATATAATAATGAGCAAATATTATATTTTTACACGCAAATGGCTTCTCTCGAGTGTTATCTTTCAAATTTCCAAATATCTAAATGTTTTGTTCCTTGAACATTTATAAAACTACGTCATCACCACATAGCTTCACGATTCGGTAGTTGAATACTTCTTGCTTGGTTTGTATACCATTTGTGAACTATTTCTGCTAATTGTGTATGGTCTGCAATATGTTTACCTTAAGGCTTATGGCGTTCTTGGAAATTGAACGTATTTTCTAGATTTTATATTCATTTCAATAAATGTCTGGTTTGCTATAATTATTGTCCGCAGTCAAACTCAAACACGACTCAAACTACATGTTAGCTACGAGTGACAGCTGGTTCCTACCAGGGCTAAAATTATAGAGCAATTTTGTTCAGATGACTGCTTAAAATGCTACCATTACAGTGTGGAAATTCAAAAAAGTGTTAAGTGGGGAGGTGGCACACCCCCTCCCCTATCGGCGCTGCGCGCCTCAGCTATCGTCCTTCGGACGCTCCTTAATCGTACCCCCACATACCTTCGTCTCCGGGACCCGGCCTAAGTGTGGTCTCCTGCCTATTGTGCGTACAAAATTAAAATCCTGGCGGCGCCGCTGCTTAAGTACATACGTATGTAAGTATGCAGGTGCAATATAAGTAAGCATGTAAGTATATCCGTTATTGAAAACCCAACTGCTTAAAGCGCATTTTGGTGTACATAGTTCATCAAACAGATAAAAAAAATATTTAATTATAGTGTTACAAATGTTTTACGAGATAGAGAGTTTGCTTAGGTGTGATTCTATTGTGGGACGTAGCAAGTATGAAACAGCTGTACGAAAGTTGATGTTGATATAATGTCTTTTGGGAAAATGCTACACGTATAAACATGCTTGTGGCTAATCAGAGTCCGACATAAGCAGCTTACCAAGCGGAGCGAATGGCTTCACGGACTTAACCGACACCGTTGTACTCTTTGAACTTCCTGTCAAAAACAACGTCCAAAGGCTTGTAATCAATCATAGTCATTACCACAAACGCCATGACAATTTTTGGAAAATCACTATGATAAATTAAAAAGTTCACACAGAGCACCAAGAAACCCTTTAAAAACATAACATTGGATACTGATATATTGCTAGACTAGAGTTCAATCTCAGGATGCGTTAAACTTCATCATACCTACAAGACTGCACTTAAAACAACAAAAACCACTTGCACTACATCACAACATAGGAATTAATTTCAAATAAACTTCCTGTTAAACTTCCATTCAAATAAATAGAACACAGTCATCAGTTTTTGAAAGACATCACACCATATCTATCTACTTTTCAAGCCTAAAAACTTGCACTCACTAAACGACAAGCAAATATTTGTGGAAGGAAACGAGTCAACCTCAGACTTCCACTTCCAATTATCACTGAATCAAACGCATTAACAACTGCCTTTATAAACATATACAATACATTGCAGAAAAAATGAACAATGAAGATGGTGAAAATCTCATACAAAACACCAAAGTTAAAGTATCAAAAAGTTCAGTAATGACCAATCATTAAAAGGCAAGATGAAAATCAGTTGTTTGTGGCATGATAAAATGAAACAAGTGGCAAGATGCAACTCAATTATTCGTGGAACAATACAATGAAGCAGCAAGATGAAAGTTGATCATTTAGTGGCAAGATGAACCGAAATGGATGGCAAGATGAAGTCACTGTTCTTGGGAAGATAAAATGAGAGATGGCAAGATGAAACATAACAGCTGACATGAAGCTATCCAGATGATACAGATATCTAGATGAAATGAACCAATGCCTAAGATGAAGCAAGAAGATATTTTACAGATAATCAGATGAAATGCAACCAAATGCAACAAAGAACAATGCAATGCCAATACAAAACATAAACTCCTCTGAAAAGATAACAAAACTTTAAAGCAAATTGAAAACAAGAGAATAAAACGCACCAAAAGACCAACAAAAACCTTCCAAGCTGCGATGATAGCAAGCACGAGAACAAGATACTCCTTACTAAGAAAGTACATATCCTAGACGAGATCACTTTTAGGACGACGAATACCTGTTTCGCTTAGAGTGTCAGCAATGGTGGCTATGTCTTCGACTGTTTGCTTCACTTTTATTCCTTTTGTTTAGTAAGTTTTAAAAGCAGAAAGAAATAACGAAATGAATTCCTTCTTTTCCACAGTTAAGCGTCGCCGTCATTGTCAACGTCGTCAAACCTCAACAACGTCATTGGTCAGTCATCATTACAATTCTCTTAACTCACCATCACCTTGTATTGTATTGTATTTATTAATTTATATAGCGCCGTTCACAGCGGTGACCATTCAGAAGCACTCCCAGTGCAAGAACCCTGAGAGTAGAAAAAGGCTCTGAGGAGGGAGAAGGCTGTAGGAAGAGACCCAGAAAGAATGGTAACACGTAGAGAGGAGGGAAGGGCATTCCATAGGGAAGACCCAATGGTGGCAAAAAGATCTTTATTGGGCTATCTTCATCTCCTTTGTTCATCCTCGTCATTTAGACAGTTTAATCAAATCTTAGAACTTCTATAGCACCACTAAGTAAGTAAGTATATTTTTATTAACCAATTGCTAATCTCACTTTTGTGTACAGACATCTTATAAACACAGTTAAAAAGTATATAGCATCCTAACAATAACTGTTTTGCACATCAGGCTGTCGGTTGCAGGGGGGATTAAGTGGTCATGGGCACTGGGATAGATGGAGTAGAAGGTGGGTTATAAAGAATTTATAAGGCAGCAATCAAGTGCATTGCCACAATCTAGTAAATTCAAGGTCAGTGTGGTGAGATAGAAAAACAGACAATAGGAATAAACCTGTTGAAACTGGTAGGTATTAAGCCTTCAGTTAAAAGTCAGTCATTATCATAATTGTCATCATAATACTCTCCTCATGATCATCACCATCATCATCGCACCTTACTGCCTATCAACCTCGCTCAGCATTCTCATCACTTATAGTAATAATAGACGAAACATTCTGGATCCTTGTATTCTGACTCGACACTGAAGCAGCCTGGCTATTCCACACCTGATTTGACATACTGCCAGTGAATACGTTACTCTCCCTGACACATTTTAGAGTGGTACTGAAAATCTTGGAGATTCACATCTACCTTAAAAAATATTCTGTTAGTAAACAATGGGCTATCCTCATCACAAATCATAAAACAAAGTTACATGTATTCCGTTGGTGGCTCTGGTCAAAATCGCAGCAACTGCTCTTTTACAATTAGGTCAGTTCGAATGTTCGAGCGAGAATAATTACAACCTATGCTATCCACACTCTTGCTCGACATATTCTCTATTCCTCTGCAACCTCAGTCTCCAAAACAGATTAATAGATAATCCTTTCCAGCTTGTGTCTATTTAAAGTTGCTTGTATAGCACTGAGCTACCTTGTTGACTTTCACATGCTACTAATATGTTTAATTCTAGTACAACAAACTTGAGGTCAGCATCCTCTGGCCAATTTCACATAAAGACTTGTGGTTTCCACCCATTCAGAAGCTGGTCCTCATCTGTGCAATTCACTACTATCAGCTTTCAGGGAACATTCTTCTTTTTCTCTTACTTAATTTTGTAAATCGTTGAAAACGTACCATTTTCAGCTAACTACACTCGTTGGGGTGAATTCATGAATTACTATGATATAAGTATCTGGTAATAATAATAATAATAATAATAATAATAATAATAATAATAATAATAATAATAATAATAATAATAGCAGTAGTAGTAATAATAATAATGGCAGATGATTCCACATAAACAGACTAAGCAATTACATAATGAAAAGCATGATTTATATACCACCATTTCGAATTAAGATAAAAGCAAAGATTTCAGTGATTGTATCTCATGCCAACTACCATATGACTACGTGAGGTCAATGCAACCATCTACCGTACGCATGCATTATCATTCATTGGTAAAGAAGCCAACAGAATCAGATGAAATACTTCAGCTACTAAACGACACAAATAAAACACAGAAGCATAACCACAACCTGTCTGAATCGCTAAAACCAATGCTAGTGGCTGATTGCATCCACGTGAGTACAGACTAAAAGCTGAATCAGGACACTACACAGCCAAGTTAAGTAAGAAAGAAATAAGCAATGAAAGAAATGACAAGCAATCGTCTGCTCTAGATCAAGGCAAAGCGCTGTAAAACTAAGCATAGGGAGGCCGCTACCGCTATCCATTCCTCCAAGAACAAATGGCACCGAGACACTGATTGAGACAATAGGTTAAGACAACAGGTGAGGAAGAATTGGACGATTAGTACCTGTCTCACGGACACTGCCAGAGACGGTGTCACTTAAAGTGGCCAAGTTGTCTAACTTCTGCTTCAGCGAATCACCTTTGAATTTTTATACAATCAATGGCAGTGAATTCATTTCAAATTGAGTAGCACAACTCAAGCAAAGACTAAGTAAGTAAGTAAAGTATCATCATCATCATCAGGATCCATGGGCGAAGGCCCAGGTGTCAACGCTTGCATCAGATCATGGGCGAGGCCCGTTTGGAGTCCAATGCTTGCATTAGATTTCATACGTATTTTATCTTTCCGAACGGAGTATCTGCACCCATCCGTTGATTGAGCACTTCTCCCTTAAAAGAGTTCCAGGCTTAGGACTGGCTTGATATCCACTATCTACCTGTATCACGGGCGATGCCGCCCACGTTTGCCAGCTTTTCAGGGTCCTGCTGAGCCTGTCTAACTTCTGCTTCAGCGTGGTACTTCAGCCAAGACCTTCACACTGATGGCATAGCCTCAGCAGGCACTTTGAAACTTACTGTTGCCACCCCTCACCACGTTGAGGTGTAAGTCGGACTTTGGGAGGGGTATATCCTGTATTAAAACCAACTGCTGACCGCACTTTGGTGCACAACCTTAACGTCTAGTCAAGCACTAGTCAAGCATCCTAATAATAAATGTTTTACGTGACTGCTACTGGTAAACTGCTTTCATGTGCATGTGGACGCAGTGAGCAGACTACCGGGTACAGGTTTAACTGGGGCAACACGCTATGCAGGAAATGGCCAGGATCGGTCTGTAATTATTCTGTATGGCCCCAAAGAGATGGGTTTCAGTCATCCTAATCATATAGTCATAGTACACTAGCAGGATTTTAGAACCACAAGCATCCAATGACTACACTATACAATTGTGATTCAATGCCCTTGAAACTCTTCCATCAGAAAGTCCTATCTTTTCTATTGCTCTGTTATTGTGTCTTTCTCTTGCATTGTCTGGCCTGTATCTCTGTCTTGTGTCTTTTGCTTAATCTGTCTGCATCCTTTTCCTTCTCTTTGCCTGTATCTCTCCATCTCCTTGTGTCTAAAATCCATCCTTGTCATAAGTGAACACGTGTTCGTTCACGTGTGTCATGTTTTTCTACACCTGCACGTTGGCCGCCAAAGACAGCCTAGCATCAGCCAGAGGAGGTAAGACCAAGCAGCCAATGAGAAAACAATAACTAAAACACTGCACATCAGAAACAATAAAAATATAAAACAGATAGAAGACATCGTTTATAGTTGTCACAGTAGAGAAGATATTGATCAGAAGAAGAGAAACAACATTCAAGGCTAAGTTTTCTATAGAGTAGAAGATAACACAACACAGACCCAGATGCTCACAAATTTTTAACTCAAAGTAATCAATAATGTAAAACGTAATATAAGTATTTACGTAGAACCTTTAAAATACTCAAAGCTGCTGCCAGATTAGAAATAACTTTCAGACCCAGCCAGACAATAAACGGTGCATACAAGATGTGTACACATGTAAACTGTGCACTTTAACCATTTAACGACGAGCTGCTTATGGTTTCTCATACATTTTAGTACACGCTCGTCGTTAAAGGGTTAACTACTTCATAATTACTTCCCCATCCACTCCACTTCCCTCCAGCTGCTAGGCACACTTGACCAGCAGGGTCTCTTCATCCCACTATGGCCAAAACCCGAGCTTTCGTCTTCATTGGTCATGCACTATGGAACCGGCTCCCTCCATTGGCACGTTCTGCCTTATGCAATGGTGGTCCAAGTGCCTCCTTTTGTTGTCTTAAGACCACTTTCTTTTCTTTGGGTCTTTGGCACTGGGATTTGCCTCTGATTGGTGTGCACTGCGCCTTACAAATATATGACCTCGGCCAAGAAAAAAACCACTTGTCGCTTAGTAGATCAGCCGGAAAATGGACTTTTCCCTAAAACCATGATTATTGATTTTTGCATTTAATTAATGCATACAGCACATTTGGCTCACTGTATTACAAACTATATTACTCCACATGAGTTATAAAGGCCAAAATATGTGATTAATGCACCAGTTAGAGACAGGTTGAATTTTTATTTGCAATTTCCCGCCAAATGCTATTTTAATATTTTCATTTAAAATTGGCTATAAATCTTGGACCAGACATTCTGAAATTTTTTCATGACTTTCTTACGATATCAGCATATGGAAACTGTTAATAAGTCCATTCCCAACAAGTGATCCCTTTTCTTGGGTGAGGTCACATATATATATACAATAATTAGTTACTTAAACACAACAGTACGCAAAGAAATGATGACGAACACTAACCGAATAGCTCCGAGATAGTATTGCTTGCGGTCTGTGCATAACCATTGAGTTCATCAGTGAATGTATTAATGATTGATCCCTTGTCATCTTCCCTCAGTCCTCCTGGTACCCCTCCAGGTCCTCCCGGAGCCCCTCCAGGTCCTCCTCCTGCTCCGGCTGCGGACAATGGACCAGCTGACTTGGGAACAGGTGACGGCTGGCCAGACGGTTTCTGCTGCAGTGACTGGGCGTCTGGTAGGCGCGATGCCGAAGGCGGCCCACTGGAGGCGCTCGGAGGACCCTGATCTGGGACAACTGCCAATGGACTGACGTTTCCGTCTTTCGCTGGATGCTTGTCCAAAACCAAAGGTGAAAGGTGGCTCTTATCCACAGATATAGCCTAACAAATAAAAAAATTAATGCTCAATAATGTAATACGTATAATACATAGGTATATATGACAATAAGCATATAATATATATATATGTATATATAATTATACATATATATATATATATATAATGCAATAATACATATACTAAATGTACATTATATAAATAATGTGCAAATAAAATTGATTGACCTTCTTAGCCACCTAAGTAAAACTTTTGAAGAAATATATAAAAATTTTTTGGATCTTATTGTGATATATATATATATATATATATATATATATATATATATTATGCATATATATATATATATATATATATATATTCATTCATTCATTCATTACTTGAATTTGTATAGCGCCTCTTCAAGGGAACTACTCAGAGGCGCTCCCAACCCAAGCGCGGCCAAATAGGATCGTTTTAAGTTGAGAGAGAATGACTGAGAAGGGGTTTAGGAAGGGAGCGGAGTGTCAGAGGTAGGCATCCAGGTAGAGGGGCCAATCACAGAGAAGGCACGGCTCTGCCTGGTGGAGGTACGAGCAAAAGGGACAGAGAGAAGACCCTGTTCAGCTGAACGGAGGGAGCGCGAGCCTCGAGCACTAAGGGTGGGGCTACAAAGCTCAATAAGGTAGGCAGGAGCAAGACCCAGCAGGCAGCGCCAAACTAGGGCAGCTACCCTATATTCGATACGCTGCCTAAGCGGGAGCCAGTGAAGAATGTCGCGCATATAGCTGGAGATGTGGTCGAATTTAGGTATGTGGCCAATAATAGCTGCAGAGCGTAAAACGCGAACCAGACAGCTTAGTCGGGCAGCCGGGAGGCCAACATAGAGAGAGCAGCAGAAGTCAAGTCTGATAGTGACAAAAGAATGGACAAGGGTAGCAGTAGCCGTAGGACTTAGCGAGCGAGCGATAGTGCGTAGTTGGCGCAGTTGGTAGTAACAGGCACGGCTGAGAGAGTGAAGGTGAGGAGCAAAGGTGAGCTCCTGATCCTGATATATATATATATTGAGGATGCAACAACCTTATTCAACGACATTTTTCGTTTTTGAAGGTCAAAGAAACTAAATACGTGTAAGCCATGTCAGAAAAAATGCATCCGCATATGTGAAGGATCACAAACGCTTAAAATCAATACATTCTGTTTTATGCACAAGGCGTGTGGTTTATAATTGGCCGTGTCACGCTACATAAAGTGAAATAGATTTTGCAAAATATGTTTATTGATTACACACTCTGTGTAAACTTAATTGCATGTCTTGGTGTGTGTGTGTGTGTGTGTGTGTGTGTGTGTGTATCTGTTCCTGTGCTCATGTGTTTGCATGTCTCTCTATAATATAATCGATTAATAATAATGGTTGGTAAATGCGAAATGCGTGGTTTCAGGCCAAGCAAGAAGGTTACGTCTGAGAAAAATCTAAAATAAGTCATGAGTGTGTATGTATGATGGGAATGAGAGGGCCAAGATTTTCCCACCCGACTGAGAGCAGCTGGACTTGGAGGCGGAGGTCTCTGTGGAGGCACTCTTCCAGACAGTGATCCACCAGAGGAAGTCCTTGACTGGAACGCTTCTTTTTCTCTTCGCATAGTCAACGGAGATGCTCCGGCTGACACACTAGCTTCTCCAAGGCTGCCCACTCCCAATCCTCCACTTCCAGTCGACTCCATTCCAGCATCCAAACTGCGCACAGATGGAGACGAATTGGGTGAATGTCGAGACAGATCGTCATTACTAAGACACACAATAAGCACCTCCTTTGTAATAACATTTACTAAGCCATGTTGCTTGGTCTAAAAAAAGTCGTCGACCTTCGGGAGGGTAGCGGGAATCGATCCCGCATTCGTGCCGATCTTCTGCTCTTCGTGCCAGAGTGTTACCATTACCCTAAACCCCTCACCTGTTGGCATGACCTTTACCAAGTTATTGTTATTTCTCTTCTCCATTTTCCTTTCTCATCTAAGCTTTCATGTTTTGTAATTTTGAATCATATACCAGGTGCAAAGGTCTGATACAGGACTTTGTAATCGCCGAGTCTCTCATATCAAATTTTCATGAACAGAACATATGAAGAACTTATGAAATCAACATGAAAAAACATTCTATGATACCAACATTGCATCATAAGTTTTAATTATAATTCAACAGTAAACATAGACAGACAGACAGACAGACAGACAGACAGACAGACAGACACAGACAGACAGACAGACAGACACAGACAGACAGGCAGGCAGGCAGGCAGGCAGGCAGGCAGCTGTTTAAAAAAGGTGCCAATCTGAAACTTAAAAATCTCTTAAAAACTTACTTGGACAAGGTTTCCCTTCGTGTTGGTGTTAAACTTTCCGAGTCGCTTTTGAATGACTTTGTGTCCGACCTTCTAGTTGGCGTGACACTGTCGGAGTCGTAACTCCCTAAGGAGTCTTCCTTTGACGCTAAAGTCATTGGTTTCAGGCTGGCCACACTCACTGTATCATATCGAAAATGCTCTGCTTCGTTTGGCTTAAAAATCAAGAACAGAAAATAAACACATGCATAAATTTACACAAATAAATTAAGAAAGA
This sequence comes from Aporrectodea caliginosa, assembly GCA_020284085.1. Lineage (NCBI taxonomy): Eukaryota > Metazoa > Annelida > Clitellata > Crassiclitellata > Lumbricidae > Aporrectodea > Aporrectodea caliginosa. The sequence goes on from JACEVL010000924.1 coordinate 457,036, forward strand.
TGCAAGTCTAAAAAAATGGGCTACAGGAAAGCCCAAAATGTTCAAAGTCACACCAGACAAAACACAAGATTCAAAGCAAAGATTCAAAGTAGAAATCCAAAGCAATGATTCAAAGCAGAGATTCAAAGAAAAGATTCAAAGCACAGATTCCAGACAAATACATAAAATCTGACAAGATGGACTCCATTATAAACGAGTACCGCTCTTAATGAAGGCATGGAGCAGCGTTGATTTTAAGTGGTTGGATTGCAAGTCTTTGATGAACATCCCAACTCGAACAAATGTAATTGCACCTGGACTTCAAAGGATTATGATTTCCGACAATTGTCTCCCCTGAAGCGACCAACGATTGTCCCTTATGCATTATGATAATGTCATTATAAAACCCATTAGATTAGACTGTTGCAACTACCTTCGTTATCAGCTCCCCTGATGCTGGTTGGACGCCGTCCTCCATCGTTTCGCTCAGTTCATCAGCGTATCGAGGACTCGGCGAAGAGTTGTTGGAACTGTTGTCATCACTGTCGGGAGCGGACATTGCTGAGTCGCTGTTTGAGACCGGAAGGTCGTCGGGAACTTGCAGCTGACTTGGAGGCTGGAACACTTTTGATTCATCGACACTTAATACTTGTTCCTCATAGCGTAACCCTAGAAACAAGAAGGTTTGTGTGTTTTAAAACGATGCAATGCAATTAAGTACACAGCAACCGATTTTAGATCTGTAGTTCTGCATTGTTTCTCTCAACGTCATAAGATACATCTGATCATCCGTGCCATCTTCAGCTGGAAGGAATCCGTTGGTTGGTTCCAGCTGACTTGCATGGGCCCACCACTGGTGACTCTTTCAGCTTACTGTACATTGTTTTGCTAACTGATATAATATAAGAAGGTCGTAATGACATTTCACAACATATAGGCTAGAGCAGGTACACACCTCTGAATAGATATCTGTAGAGGCTGCATATAAATGTTCAATTACATTAACCACATTACCTTACATGCAAGATTGTATACTACCCACATATGAATTGCTGTAGAAAGGTCCTCAAAATGCACTGTAGATATGCTTTCATACACACACATGCATATATAAACACATGCATGCACACGCATGGAAGCATGCATGCACACACAGTAAATCTTGTCACTCAAAACTGAGCAAATAAACACTGGTCATTTTAAGAACTGAAAGATTAGGTTAGCTTAATCTCTGAATTACGAAAGAAGTCATGAAATCCTCTCATCTCCACATGTCAGCAACCAAATACTCTAATCACAGGGACATTGTACCGATACTATGCATATCGTTTCACCATTTCCATTTCAGTGCTACATTCACAACATGTAAACAGGTCACTGTCCCTCAGAGACTCTAACCAAAGTGCTAGATAAATGTCAATTACAACGGGACCAGCAGTTCTCCACAGAGACATTTTCAATGTACGATCAATCATTCAATCAAATTTATATAGCGCCCCTTCAAGATCCTACTCAGATGCACTCTCGACCAAGGCCATGCAGAAAAAAGCAGTCTTCAACAGTTGGTGAAACTGAGAACAGTTTGGGAGGTGTCATAAAGCTAAGGGAAGCCCGTTCCAGGTGGTTGGACCAACCACGGAGAAGGAACAGCTCTGCATTGTCGCAGAGCAGGCGAATGGGACGCCAAGGTCACCTTGGACAGAGGAGCGCAGTGCTCGGCGGTCTGTGCAAAAGGAAAGAGGGTGGCAAAGTTCACACAGGTGACACAGAAAAAAGATAAACAGACATCCATCTTTATTTGATCGGAAGAAACACCAGGCAGCTGTCTGATGCATTTTCAGTTATCCCAGGGTACCTCCCCAAATTACATTCCACCTACTTAGCTGTGTTTATGACACACCTGGAGCGCCATTTGATTACATTCCAGTCTCTCCAGTATGCTCCATTACTCACCTGGAGTGTCTCCGTTAATCTCGCTGTTCTGTATGTCGATAACAAAGTCACTGAGGGATGAGTAAGATGAACTCGTACTTTCAGCACCATCGCTATCACTGCCGCTCTCATCTGCTCAAACACAAACAACATTTGGTTCGACAAGAGAGCAAATGAGTAAGCAAATGGTCCAGTGAGTCAGTGGGCAGTTGAGGAAGTGAGCAAATGTAATGGTCCATGGGTGAGTCGATGGGTGAGTGATTGAGTATAAGAGAAATGTAAGCGAGCAATAAAAACTGCAATACTCGTTGGATTGTAGCGAGCAAGTAAAGTTGCAATACTCATTGGATTGTAGCGAGCAATTAAAGTTGCAATTCTGTACCTGTTAGACTGTAGCGAGCAATTAAAACGGCAATACTCGTTGAACTGTAGCGAGCAATTAAAGTTGCAATACTCGTTGGATTGTAGCAAGCAATTAAAACTGCAATACTCGTTGGATTGTAGCAAGCAATTAAAATGGCAATACTCGTTGAACTGTAGCGAGCAATTAAAGTTGCAATACTCGTTGGATTGTAGCAAGCAATTAAAACTGCAATACTCGTTGGATTGTAGCGAGCAATTAAAACTGCAATACTCGTTGAATTGTAGCGAGCAATTAAAGTTGCAATATCTTACCTGTTGGATTGTCATCACTGACTCTGCTCTCTTGACTCCATTCGACGGCTGCTCCAAGGGTCGATCCGCAGTCGTCGTAGACATGGAAGTCGACTTTCTGAAGCGAGTGACTGAACCACTTGGCTTTATCACCAATCAACAGCGGATCGTACATTCCGGTCTGGACTCTCAGGAAAACGGCATTTGTCGGACTCAGAGCCCACTCGACGAAATACTCCACAGCCTACCAGAGACATCATAAAAGAACAATAAATAAGTCAACGTGAACAACACCCCATCACATTGAATAAACCATTGCAATGAACATGTTACACCATAGTAATACAACATGTTATGAAAGTAAAATCACACAGTAACAATGACAAACGCTGTTGTTCGTTTGCATTTTGTTCGATCGTGGTTTCATTGTGTTAGGTCGGGAGCGCCTCTGAGGAGTCTATTTTGAAGTGGTGCTATATAAATTTGCAATTACCATTACAATTACAGAGCCAAAGTGACAGACCTGTGTTTTGGCCAACTTGGCAACGAACTTTGTCTTCACTGGTCGTGACTTCATGAAGCTGTTCAGTTGGAATGCAACCACAGGTCGTGGATACAGTCGCAGCGTTCGAGTGTGCTCCGCAAAATTCCCCAAAATGTTCGGGGAGTTGAAGAATCGAACCTGAAACAGCCAGGCAGAACTCATACCTCATTTCCCAATGAAGACATGCAGATGCAAATTAGAAAAAAATTTAAAATGCTTATTAATTCATCAATAAATCAATCCTGACTAAAAAATAATGATAAGAAACAACAATAAATAACTTGTATTAAACCAGCCTTTGACCAATTCAGTTTGAGCAATTGAACAGTTGAACTTTGAACAACTGAGCTAATATACAATTTATTTTTCTGTCCCTACTATTGCTGTCATGTATAGGGCTGCGGTGTGCCATCCCAATTGACAATAAACGAATATATGATGATCATCAATCAATCAATAAATCAATCAATATTGAAAATTATTAAAGTAAAATACCCATCTATCTATGAAGTTAGACACATCCATGTAAATACACAAATATATGCATAAAATAATTTGTTTGCAAACCTATGACAATAAAGAAAATAATTTAACAATATAAATGTTTAAATATTGTTCCCACAGCAGTAAGCGAGTTTACATGATGAAAAAGTACTTCAGTTTAATTACCATAGCAACTCTGGTGGCGACATCTACTGAGTCAACATCATTTCCATAAATGAGTGGATTGAATCCATTGGCAGATGGAAAGCTCTCGTGCTTCTGCCACATCTCTTGGTCCTGCACGATTGTCTCAAGATTTTTGATTGGCTGTGGACTCATACTCATGCTGGCCAATGCCTGAACAGTTCACAGTTCACAGTTCACAACTATGTTGTGTGATAAAATTTCAAAGCCAGATTATGTTTAACTCTTCTATGTGCAGCTTCATTTTTCCATAAATTTGTCTAATTTATACAGTAAGGTAGTACAGGGCATCAAGAACAGGCAATAACTCTAGAAAGAGTACTTGGCAAATATTATGGGAAACAGCCTCCAACTGACTCAAACCACACGTCAAGTAGGATGAAGTGACCCAATGTAATCTAGAAAGGAACAGAATCTTCAGCACTTGGACAACTCATGAGCACAGAAAGTTTAGGCATGCCAGACATGTTAGCATGGGCCTACACCCATACAATTATAGTACAGTGGAGAGAACTAGGTAGTTGCATGGTGGCCTAGCTGTCAGACAACGCACTGTGGGCAATAATACAGCGTATCTGTCAACACGGTGGCAGCCATGGAAAATGTTTCAAAACCAAACACAAACGAAGAGTAATAAAAACTTATCTCATCAGAAGAATACAATACAATAAATTGATAATATAACTTTATAACTAAATTTTAATTTATATAGAAGCATGAAAATTATTTAAAAACAAGTAATCCAAAAACTGCCCCCTTGCAATAACATATTGAATATTGAAGAGTAAAACAAAGTAGTGTTCAATCACCATATAAACCAATCTCATAAATCCAGCATTTTAAATATACAACTGACTGCTTCAACAGAGCCAGTATTGCTATCTACTGCTCTTCAGCTATGATCAACATTCTCACACACTGACTTAAACTGAGAAAAACACAAAATTCCTTGAAACCCAAAACAAAGTTAAGATGACACTAAGTAAGTTCCTTAAAACTCGAAAACTATTATCAAAATTACGATTCACTTCATAAGAAAGAAGCATAACATTTTCAGTAAAATTTAATCACAATTTTGATGTTGTTATTTTCTAAGTTCAACACATTTTCCTAAGGAACATAATTATTTATTGCTTAAATCTCACATCTTTCAACCTTATAATTGATTATGTAAATCACACTAACAGCAGCTAAGTACTTAAATGCTACATCGAGTAATTATCAGTGTAACAATTGCCATTTGTTCTCAGTTGACATGTTAACGAGGGGCTAAATAACTTAAGAGTTACAAACCAAACAGCTCTGTAATTTTATTGATAGCATTTGCTACTGCTTAAAGGAACAACCATAATGAAACGAGGTCAATGCAATTTGATATCTTATAGGAACTGAAGATCAAATTAATCTTTCGGAAGCAAAGCTACAGTCAAAGAAGAGTGCTTGAGATCTCGATCAGAATACATTCGGCTCCTTTGTTTGTCTTTCGTGATTTCAAGTACCTCTACAAGTTCACTTCTACTGAGGACAACCTTTCTCAACTGCTGTGCTCTGTGCACTTAAGCCTTAAGTCCATAAACACTCGCTATATTTGGTTAGATTACACCACCATATGCATCACAAGTTTGAGTAGAGACCTTCAAGAGGTGCTTTATAAATTTCGACTGGGCACTAGACAATACATTCATGATGTATAATATGCCTATAAGTACACTATATATATACACCGGTATATAAATTATATATGCATATATCATATCGTATCTGAGAATTTATAAAGAACTTCTTACAGTACAAGCTATTCAGAGGCGCTCTCAGGATGACAGCCCCGTTGCGTGTGTGCGTGTTTCACACTGCGTGTGTGTGTGTGTGTATCTGCGTGCATGTGTCTCTATATTCTTATATATATATATATGTTATTCTTTCTTTAAAGGCCACCATTAATTTTCTAATGTAATCTGTAATTGGTGTCCCTACTTAGCGGGATTCTTTATCCCTTTAGGGCCTCCTTTTTTGTAGCCATGTTGAAATTTAAATGTAAACCTGATGATTTTTGTTTAGTTGGTTGCAAAATAAACATTTTGATTGATTGATTGATTGATTGATATATGTGTGTGTGTGTGTGTTTGTGTGTGTGTCTTATATATAATGTTCATGAATATATCTGTACATATATCCACTCAGCATATGTTTCAGTATTCATAAAAATCCTGTTCTGTGGGGCATAAAATACGAAGCGTTCATTTTCCGCAGAAGCCACCATGGTCTCTGTATAATGCATACAGAACCAAAAGCCTTCGACAGCAACTTAATTGAAGACTTCATGGATCCGCTCAATCAGCCTGTCGAGAGGGAGGCAATTGGGAGGCAGTTCGGATCCGCAGAGGATCGAACAAGGCATCTGCTGGGAAATAACGCAGCAGCAGCAGCAGCAGCAGCAGCCGAGGAGGCATCCAGGTGTGAAGAGATGAGCCTCAACCATCACTCAATCCGCTCCCTTCAACAATCCCAATCACCAAGTGAATGATTAATCAACAGATCCCCATGTTTCCAATCAGCTGACTGCTGTTGACTGGCTGTTAGTCCCCCTCTGACTGGCTGTTAGTCCCCCTCTGACTGGCTGTTAGTCCCCCTCTGACTGGCCAGCGATCGACCAGCTGCAGATGTCTGGCTGGCGATCGACCGACCGATCGATCGATCGGCCTCTCTTCGTGCAAAGACAGGAGCCGAACGGCAGCAGCAGCAGCAGCACATGTATGGAAACGACAACGGATAAACAAGTCGACATGATAATGCGCCAGAAATCCATAACGCACGTTGAACGCGTGTACGACTGACTGTCTTGAGCCAGAACGACGACTCACAGTCAATACACTGGCTTCTGACCGAATGCAGCTTAAGTGCAGGTGTGGTATAGTCATTCGTTGGATAATATTTCATCCGCGACTCTTTTGTTCACCTAATGCTAGGCAGCTCAACTCAATTAATTAGCCTTTGCATGCTCAGATGCATGCACTCCTATCCACAAATTTTTTATTCTTTCGTTCTATGCCTCTTAGGCAGTTCGTACTTCCAATGTCGCCATTCTTCTCGTTGTCCAGGTCTCTCTCCATTAGCTTGTTGTACCATTCCTTCATCATCCATTAACATCGTTTTTGGACTTCCATTTAGGCTTTTCCTCTCCATTCTTCCCTCGATTATAGTTCTTAGGAGAGGATCTTCCCTCATCATATGACCAAACCACTTCTCTGCCATCTTCTGATTGTTTCCATCAGGGATCCTTTTCATCTACCATTTGGAGGAGCTCTTCATTTGTCTTCGTTATATCCCCCTGACTGTATCCATCCTTTGCCATATCCACGTCTCGAAGGCTTCTAGTCTTTTTATATCCTCCCCTCTAATGGTCCATATTTCTGATCCGTATAGTACTACACTCCACATCACAGACTTGACCATTCATTTCTTCACGTTCTTGTCCAACTTCCTCTCATTTAATTCCTTTCTTTTACAGAAGGCATCTTTTCCCATACCTATTATTCTCTTTATTTCTATATGGCACTTTGCATCTATTGTGATGTTACCTCCTAGATAGCAGGATTTCTATAAACTTCTTTAATACAAACCATGCATAAGAGACTTTAAATTACACCATCCCACAGTGGAATGTAAAAAAATTAACCTTTTTCATTCACCCTCTTGGTCACTGATGCATAGAATCAGATTTTTCTTCCATACAAAATCTTTTAACGAAACTAAGATTTTCACAGCAATCTTTTACCTCAGGCAAAGTGCTAATTTATCCCAAAGTAATTTCATTTGTTCTTTTTTCGTAATCATGAAAAGCCAGGAGATGCATTAAAAGGATGATTGACTCTTCTTCACATATCTCTACATCTTCCTGATTAAGTGTCTTGTTTTCAGGGCAAGATTTGACCTCCCAAGCAAAGCCATTCCTAAAGTCTTGATCACCTGGTAAAAGGAAGGATATTGAAATCTCTACTGGCAAAAGTACCAGATGATGATGATGATGATGATGAGTTCTCTGCGCGAAGGCAGGTCCATTGGTTTTTATGCCACCTGGGAATGAGATGAGTGAGGTGGTTCCCTGATAACAATAAAACTAAGAACAATAGAAACTTAGAATTCCTTCACCATCTACAAGCTTAAATTGATATTACATTTCTCTCCTTGACTTCATCCTCCAGCTGTTTGTTTGAGAAAGGAAAACACACTGACCATCATAACAAGCAAAACACACAGAGCGACTCAGGCAGAGACAAACAGGCAAACACAAAGACAGCCAGACAAAACAGAAACGCATAGAAGATGATGGTTTGCCCTCTCAAACACTGTCTATGTTACATGCGCTTAGTTGAAGCAATCATGATTCATTTTCTTCATTCAATAATTAATTGCTATAAGAGCTCTCAAGACCTCTTCAGACCATAGAACTTGGAAGCCTTACCAACTATTAGGAGGCTATAGTTCTGTCTACACTCTACAGCCATGACTACATTTTTAATTACTGCGAGGGCCACAATATTATTATGATTACAGAGTAGCACCTGGGGTTAGAGATAAAACTACATCTATGGTTAAGCCATTACACTACGGATTAAAACTCACATTACATCTATGATCACAGTAAGAATTACATCCGAGTTACAGTTAGGCTTTACGTTACAGCTATGCTCGCTGTCAGATGTACGATCGGAATCGGTCTGTTGAATATTCACCGAGGTTACAAGGTCATTTAGGCAAAGGAAAATATTGAGAGATAGAAGAAAATGGAAGAATTCAAACACAAGAATTCATTTAAGTACAGCCTAAGAGAGTTCTGAGCAAATGCTGAATCACACACCTGTTTGAGATGATTCTTTAAGACAGTGCCCTCTGGTTCTGGAAGTTCTGGAACCTCTTCTGAATGGGGACCGGTAGGTGCCAGTACCTATACAAACGAAAACGAATTTCACAAACCAGTTCCTCGTGGTTAGAGTCTTCATCACACCGTGTCTGTTTAAGTATGAATGAATGAAGGAATGAATCCTTTTATTTTAAGCATATTTGACATGAATACAGGATAAACAGAGGCAACAAAGGGTCCCAAAAGGCATAGAGATCCCGCTAGGTAGGGGCCCCTTTGTGTAGCAAATTTCTGAAGAAAAACGCACAGATGGCACAAATTACTCAATGTCAATAGTCCACAATGTCCGAAGATCTAGTGGAAAGCCAACACTGGCACAAATGGTTAGTAGCAGCAACTGCAAGCTGTGAAGACATTCAATTTTAAATAGTCTTATGCCTGCACGTAGGTGTGGGTACATTTGGTCGTCTGTGTGATGTATATCTGATGTTCATGTCGGTCTGTTTGCGTGTAACCGGTAACTGTATAAAACCCAGAGCTAAATCACAGAACAGAACAGAAAATGACTTGGATATGGAGAGATACATTCGTCCAAGAAGTACAAAAGGAACTGAAGAAACATCAGTGCAGCTGCAGTACCCTGTTCCAGATTGTATTTCTCAAGATTTCTACTCAGATTGATCCCATCTGTCTTAATGCATCGGAGTTTCAACCCTCCGGCTGCAAGGCCTAATCACACCCTGTTCCAGATTGTATTTCCGTAATAATTGATCCCATCAGTCTTAATGCATCATTCACAGGACCTAATCACACAGCATCCATCAGCTCATGACATGCATGTACACAGTCCTACAATTACACTTCAAGATTGGATAATAACAACTGAGCAGCAGACCTTGTTTGAGTCGAGGTCCGCCAACCAAATGTCGTCTGGTAAACGAAAACCCTTCTTGTACATCAAGAAACTCGTTGGAACCCCAATGATGAATGGAGTTGGCACCAATAGCAACTAACAACAGACATTATAACTTAAATTTGTATTATTACCACAACACAGAATAATTCAACAACGAAATAACCAAGCACAAAACTCAGGATTATACTAATACCACAGTAATAAACTGAAGTTAAACTAATACTACAATACTAAATCAAAGTTAAACTAATACCACAATACTAAACTAAAGGTTAAACTAATACCAAAGTACCAAACTAAATGTTAAACTAATATCACAATACTAAACTAAAAGTTAAACTAATACCACAATACTAAACTAAAGGTTAAACTAATACCAAAGTACCAAACTAAATGTTAAACTAATATCACAATACTAAACTAAAAGTTAAACTAATACCACAAAACTAAACCAAAGGTTAAACTAATACCAGAATACTAAACCAAAGGTTAAACTAATACCACAAACAAACATAACTTTAGATAAAACCAATATCAAAACACAAAACTTAGTTTCAACTAATACTATAACACAAAACTAATTTTCCTTCAATCAAGATAAAAAATATCTTGTTTGAATCAATATAGATTTAAGTATTTTAGTATGAAATCTTCCACACAGAAAGGTTTACCACATTACAGTATATTACAGTTACAACATTTTAGCCATGTAAACAACAACCAAACAGTAATGTCTACTTAAATCAAGAGACCGGTGTGAATACATCAATTATAGCAATTATAGATATAAACCGCCTAACATTAATATTACAGCAAATTCAATGTAGACTTGTCTAATTGTATAGTATTGTATTTATTAATTTATATAGCTCCACTCACGGCAGTGGCCATTCAGTACCGCTCAACAGTGGCCATTCAGTAGTTCTAATTACTATAAAAGGCCACATTAAAAAAAATGTTCTAATGATAAAAAACATGACTGCTTACTGTACTTTGTATTTATTAATTTATACAGCTCCACTCACATCCTGTAAAGTGGCCATTCACTGCCACTACGTTAATTTAAGGCTCAACAATGGCCATTCATATAGGCCACATTAAAGTATTGGTTTTATGCAAAATCCACTGTGCTTAATCACCAGACAATTACGTCCGTGACATGACAGAGAAATGATACGTAATTGAAGATGCTGATGAGAAAAGCTTATTTACTCTGAAGAAAAGAACATCTGGAGACATAATTGCCATCTATAGATAGGTAAAGATAGGTAAGACCTTTTACCTGTTCAGCGCTGCTCATACAGGTGGGCAGAAGAGGAATAACAGGAAACATGTACTCCAACGGATAAAGCATTGCAACAAATGCCATGACACTCATTGAAAGCGCATTGTAATCACGTGACTGCAGAATTATCTACAGATAGAAAAGCATTTGAATTGAATTTAATTGAATTTGTTTATAGCACAGAAACGGTTTTAAGTTACAATCATGAAACAGCAAGTACAGTGCAACAGGAGCCAAGAAAAGTTAATAGCATATGCTAAGCTTGACCCCTCTTTCTTGATTGTTATTCATAAATGTATTTGTAATTTAATTAGAACTTAAATAATAGGACATTAGGAACAATTGCAGGACATTAGGAATGTAAGAACACCAGCTAGCTCATAAGAATTCATAATAAAGGTGCACGGAAATCTAGCTGCTGCAATTCCATTTATAATTATAATAATAATTAGTAACTTCTATGGCACCAGTGTCTAATGTACAAGGCATCAACCGATGGCACACCGAAAGCAAGCCGCAACCAGGTAAATATCAAAATATCAGTCCGTCAGACAGACTGCAGCTTATGGCGGATAAGCAATTTCAAAGAGGTACATTTTAAGTTGAGAACAAAATGACACAAGTGACTGAGCAGATTGGACAGACACAGGGAGAGAGGTAGGTCCAGTCCAACCGAAAAGCTCGTTCACCAAGAACAGTTCTTCAGTTAGATATGACCAGACATCATAGTTCAGCTTACTCACATACACTACTATGAAAAATTATATACAAGCCACATTAACTGGACATATATTCAGATTGACAGGCATATACATAATTATGTCTCATACATATAGTGTGCATATGATGCAATAGAGCATTTTAACAGACTTTCAAAACCACAGGAATACAACATGTATGCTTGTTCATCGCAATAAAGAAAGATATACGCTGCTTGCAAATGCATTTTTAGACAGGTAGACACATGACCATAGAGAGAGACAATCAGTCATACAGACAGAATCAGACAGACAGACTAACAAACACTACAAACAGAGAAGACATGAAAAAGAAACTACAGATAGTTAGATGTCAAATGTTATGCCCCTCCACCCAAGACCGTTAAAGCATCTCACTTTATGTGACCTCTACAGATACTGGTAAAATTGAGTTTATGGGTAAGTTGTTCAAATCCCCGCCAAGGCAGAGATTTGTCCCCCAGCCAACTGAGCTATAATGTGTACAGTGACAGTAAACTGTCAGTGGGAAGATGAGATGGCACGGGAGAGGACTGGTCACCCGCCCTCAAATGCTGAGGGTAAGAATATGCATGAAGTTGCTAACACTTCATACCAATGGCTGCCTCAGGGCTAGCTTAAGGGACTGCTTTTCTTCTTCCAATCACATCAAACATTATTATCGAGTCACCTTCTAAAATATGGCTGTTGGCATGACAACAGTTACCATGCCATTGACGACCTAGTTGCGTACTTGATAAGAATCAATGCCCGTCGACTGCACTGCATGATAGCAGGCGAAGTGATTGCATGCTAAATCACCAATCACAACTACTGCAGTCAGTTGAGGTCAAAGTGACGAGAAACAAAGGGTTCTAAGAAACAATAGATATTAGGACTTAAATTACACGTACAAGAATTGATTAGGAGTTTGTAATCATGACAACAATCACTGTGGTCTTGCACTCAATGCACTTCATGTCGCATGCAGCAGCTTTGAAACATGACCTGGACTGAAAATTACAAAGGCAGTTTTTGCCTTTGGCCCATAATCAAAATGAATACTGATGCAGCCTGTTACTGAAGCTATTATAAGAAACTTCTCTCCCACCCTCACATAAGCCCCTGGGGAACTGTTTCATGCAGCAATAACTTGATTATTATTCAGTTACAGCATTCATGGTTGTTTTCGCCCTCATGGTCCTCATTTCCCCCAAATTCCCCCATCAACTGATCCCTCTGTTGGATGTTGCCAGTATACCCTAATAGAAAATAACTAGGACATCAAGGCAGACCAAATGGGATGACTGGTATTGTTAGGCTACTTGTTAACAGGACACTCAGTAAAATAACTGCAATATTGCATTAATTTGAAAGGTAAACAACAATTTATATATATACAATGTCTATAAATATATATATATATTACATATACTGTCTACATAGGTACAATCAATGATAAGCCAGGTGTCCAGTGAAAGACTCATGTGTGCAGAGAGGTACAGGAAGGAATGAAGAGGAGGGAAATGAACAGATGACAGAGATAGCAATAGAGTCACAATCTATGATTCAGAACAATCAGTCTTTGTCATTAGTACAGTAGAGGTCACTGGACGCTGCAGTCAGTGACCACAGAAGAAGAGATAAAGATAAAAAGAGAGAGAGAGAGAAAAAGAGAGAGAGAGAGAGAGAGAGAGAGAGAGAGAGAGAGAGAGAGAGAGAGAGAGAGAGAGAGAGAGAGGTACAGAGAGAGAGAGGTACAGACAGATAGGTAAAGAGATAGGTAGAGGTAGAGGTAAATGTAGACAGAATGAGACAGGGATCAGGGACAGAGATAGGTAGAGGTAGAGGTAAATGTAGAGAGAGAGGGAGGGACGGACGGAGGGAGGGAGAGGAGAGGGAGAGGAGAGGGAGAGGGAGAGGGAGAGAAGGAGAGGGAGAGGGAGAGAGAGAGAGAGAGAGAGAGAGAGAGAGAGAGAGAGAGAGAGGAGGGAGGGAGAGGGAGAGAGGGAGAGAGAGAGAGAGAGGAGAGAGAGAGAGAGAGAGAGAGAGAGAGAGAGAGAGAGAGAGGAGAGAGAGAGAGAGAGAGAGAGAGAGAGAGAGAGAGAGAGAGAGAGAGAGAGAGAGAGAGAGAGAGAGAGAGAGAGAGAGAGAGAGAGAGAGAGAGAGAGAGAGAGAGAGAGAGAGAGAGAGAGAGAGAGAGAGAGATACAGAGAGAGAGAGGTACAGACAGATAGGTAAAGAGATAGGTAGAGGTAGAGGTAAATGTAGAGAGAGAGAGACAGACAGACATAGAAAGAGGCAGACAGAGACAGAGATAGAGATAAAGATAGATAGAGATACAGACAGAGAGAGAGACACACAGAGACACAGAGAGAGGAGAGCAGAGAGAGAGATACAGAGAGAGAGAGGTACAGACAGATAGGTAAAGAGATAGGTAGAGGTAGAGGTAAATGTAGAGAGAGAGAGACAGACAGACATAGAAAGAGGCAGACAGAGACAGAGATAGAGATAAAGATAGATAGAGATACAGACAGAGAGAGAGACACACAGAGACACAGAGAGAGGAGAGCAGAGAGAGAGATACAGAGAGAGAGAGGTACAGACAGATAGGTAAAGAGATAGGTAGAGGTAGAGGTTAATGTAGAGAGAGAGAGAGACAGACAGACATAGAAAGAGGCAGACAGAGACAGAGATAGAGATAAAGTTAGATAGAGATACAGACAGAGAGAGAGACACACAGAGACACAGAGAGAGGAGAGCAGAGAGAGAGATACAGAGAGAGAGAGGTACAGACAGATAGGTAAAGAGATAGGTAGAGGTAGAGGTTAATGTAGAGAGAGAGAGAGACAGACAGACATAGAAAGAGGCAGACAGAGACAGAGATAGAGATAAAGTTAGATAGAGATACAGACAGAGAGAGAGACACACAGAGACACAGAGAGAGGAGAGCAGAGAGAGAGATACAGAGAGAGAGAGGTACAGACAGATAGGTAAAGAGATAGGTAGAGGTAGAGGTAAATGTAGACAGAATGAGACAGGGATCAGGGACAGAGATAGGTAGAGGTAGAGGTAAATGTAGAGAGAGAGAGGGAGGGACGGACGGGAGGAGAGGAGAGGGAGAGGGAGAGGGAGAGGGAGAGGAGAGGGAGAGGGAGAGAGGAGAGAGAGAGAGAGAGAGAGAGAGAGAGAGAGAGAGAGAGAGAGAGAGGGAGAGGGAGAGGAGAGAGAGAGAGAGGGAGAGGGAGAGAGAGAGAGAGAGAGAGAGAGAGAGAGAGAGAGAGAGAGAGAGAGAGAGAGAGAGAGAGAGAGAGGAGAGAGAGAGAGAGAGAGAGAGAGAGAGAGAGAGAGAGAGAGAGGTACAGACAGATAGGTAAAGAGATAGGTAGAGGTAGAGGTAAATGTAGACAGAATGAGACAGGGATCCTCATCTGGAGTCTGACCACTTCCTCCTCACATCCTCTGCCCCACTATTCCAACATTCTACATTCTAAGTCCATCAAAGGGCTACCCTGGTACTCAATCAATCATCTTCTGGTCCAATCTTCCAAACCCATGCAATTCTTCACAATATCAACAACAGAGAAGTTCTGACAACGACCAAAGCTGACATTAGCGTTTTTCAATAAATAACTGACAGCAATGTTGGAGCGGGAATTCAAGGAGAACTTCCATCTGGGCTTATCAGCAAAAGACGGATGACATTGCTCTTTGAAGAACTTCGAAGGAAGATTGAAGACAGCAATTTCTTATCAAACTCAGCCGAGCAATAAATGAGACAGGAAAATAATCAGCGCTTCAGCAAATGCCAATTCCCCGACAACTGAATGGAGAGCGAAATTAAAAGCAGAGCCGCAGGCCAAGTCCTCCTTCATCGTCCGAGAGATGCGCTTTCAATGGATGCACTCAACGAATGTCCCGGCAGCTTTAGAGACGGTGGAGATCGGAAAATGTATAGAATGAATGCAAAATGGAAATGAATTATAAGACTAAATGCTTCCAGTTCCAAGTCGTCTTTAGAAACGATTGAATAGAATCCCAACGAATGGATGTTTTCATGGATCCAATTATATCTAACCTTTCCAATGTCTGCCCTTAACGCCAGTCTAACCTCTCAAAAGGTTTTCCTAGTTATGGGTTCACCTGTTCCAGATGCCTCCATCGCAAAAGGTATGCCATTTGCAAAGGTAACCGACATCATATGTCTATGTTTCCATGGGTCCTAATCTTCCAAGAGCCACCCTTTCAATGTGTCTACTCTTTCAAAGGATGATACTCAACATCATAGGCGTAGGGAAAATTTCAGTGATGGGGACAAGAAGCCGCAAGCTTTGACTTCTGCCAGAAACAAAAATAAATCCTCCTACTCCTTCTCTTTCTCCCGAAAACACAAGCGACAGAATTGGGGGACTCTGCCCTCCCGCCTCCTATGCCCATGCTCAACATCATCACCCTAGGTTTTCCTATATCAAAACCCATTCGGTTTCCAACATTTTATCAATCAAATCCAAGATCACTAGGAGAAACAAGATGAGGTAGAATATGTTTTCCTCAGATACCATAGTAGTATATTCATTAATAATATTAGGTAATCAAACTGAGAAACCGCATCCGGGACAGAAACATGCACAATGTGGAGCTGAACAATGGGGGCTAGACAGGCTAGACCATGGCCCTGATAACAACAATATTTACTAGTGCCTGTACAATGGCACCACTTAACAACAGCATTTGTAAATATTAATGTACAGATAATTACTGAAACACTGGCAGAGCATAAACCTGCCAAATACTGAGATTAAACAAATCACTTAATTCTTTATGAGAATACTACTGCCGTTCCTGTTAACTGTCCACATTCATTTACAATCAGGGTTGGGTTAATGCCGGCAACAACCTATTGTTGCCGGGACAGTGGCAATAACCGGTTATTGCCGGTTATTGCCAGTTGTTGCCAGCCGGTTATTGCCAGTTGTTACCCATTTTCTCCAAAGTAAGGACAAGGCAAATGAAATCATATTTCACTGCACAGACTGCATAGTTATAATAAATGTTTCTTGTGGGAGATTAAAACTATTGTAGTAAATCTATATTACCCCTTAGTATAAATTTAGTTAAGGTCAACTATACGAGATTCAGGTAAAAAATTCTGACCTACAGTTCAACTACGGTACTCCAAAATAAACTGTCATTTGCACTGCAGTAGTAATATTCAGGTCAACAGGGTCATTGCCTTTTCTATATACTTACCTGGTAGTATATAATTTATTAGTAGTGTATAGAAGCCAATGGTTTGGCAAAATTTCTGATTCATAATTACACACTTCGATATTGACTGTACTTAATATGTAAAACTTGTAAATGTCTTTTATTAGGAAGAAATTATATGGTTATTTAAATCAGGTGATTTTTATTTGGAAAAACTTGATTGATTTAAAGCATGATATATTTAAATCAATCAACTCTGTAAAGTAGCAAGCCAGAAGAAATAAAAATGAAGCTAACTGTGAAGATTCCATATTTTATTACCACAATAATTAATAGTTTCTATTTTTGCCAAAAGGTTGTTGCCATTTTTGCCAAGAGGTTGTTGCCATTTTTGCCAAGAGGTTGTTGCCATTATTGCCAAGAGGTTGTTGCCGGGACGGTTATAGCCATGGCAATAACCGGTTATAACCGGCGGTGGCAACAACTTGCCAACCCTGTTTACAATTATTCTGAGCTTCTGGATATTGATCTGCTTGTGGCTTGGCTTTCATGTGCCATCAGTTTTATGGTTTACGGGTGCGATAGAAGTTATTAATTACAATTAACACATTAATAATAGCAGCAGTAGAATAGCAATAGCAGCATAGAGCATCGGATCTTGGCTGCTGCTGTAAACCTTCTGCTAATAACTGGTCCATGATTAAATGGTAGTATACACAGGCATGAAGAACAAGGGTTTGATGCCTGCTAGCCCCTTAAGGTTGACTGAGCTTTCCATTCCTAGGGGCTATGGCAAAACGAGCAGCAGTAGGACAAATCGGCGCCTAACAGGCTGCCATACAGTTATAAAATTGACTCTTGTTAAACTTGTGTTCCTACTATTTCATGTAATCTTACTGTGCAACTTGTCAGTTTGAATTAATAAATGAATATTATTATTATTATTATTATTACTATTACTGTTACTATTATTATTATAATAATTATTATTATTACAGTCCATATGTAACTGAAGACAGTGTAACAAAGAAATCATGTGCTTTAGATTCAACCATGTGCATCCTAGCCCAGCATATTGGATCAGCTTGCAATTTTGGCAACAGAACAGAATTATATAAAGCAGATCACATTATAACTGATCAAACTGGACAACAACTTAAATATTAGATAACAACAAAGTAGGTCAGAATACAGCTGATTAGGAAACAAAAGATTAGAACATATCATATTCAGTCAGAATGAAATAGATTAAAAGACAAGGACTCAATGCATCAATTCAATTAGAACACATCATTAATTAAAAGTTCAATCAACAGCAAACAGATTACACTAAACAGATGTAGACTTGATCCAACTACGTTACCTTCAATTAAATTAAATTAAATTAAATTCAATTTATTTCCTGTAACCAACATATCATAGTTATGGCAGTATACGTAGCAACTTACACTGATAGTAGTTACCAAGGAGGATACCCAGAAAGGATGAAGAATCACACTAATAGGGCCACTAGTAATTGTGGATAATAGGAAGTCACAATAATGCATGCCAGCCACTTCAAATAGGTACAGGAATACAATAGTAATCAAGAAGTAGCTTAATTAATAGAGCATTACTAACATAACTTAACAAACATCTTTTCGCTACCTCAAAACTTGTCTTTATTCTCGGGAATTTACGCAATGAGAGTGCCTCTGATTGGTGTGCACTGCATGTGAGAGGCGCTTTATAAATCTTTAAATACAATACAATACAAGACAATAGCTTAACTGACCTTATGTTCAAGCATGATGCAGGTGAGAACTTTGAGACAGGTGTCTACTCCGAGGAGTTCCAGTGGAAGATGAAGAGGAAAGTCGACGAGGGAAAACCGCGTGTGGTCCGGCATGGCAAAGACCAGAGGATGGTGGATCTCTGGAGGCAGAAGTTTCACCTGGAAAGATTTCCACACACATCATTCCAACTTCCAATTCAATTCTCTATAACTTCAATTTCTCTTTAATACGTTAACGCACACCCAGCTCTCCTTAATAATCAACACTACATCAAGAATTTCACATTTATGTAGCACATCTTCAGGAAAACTAGCTCAGAGGTGCTCCCGACCTGACAACACATGGCCACATTCAAATAAATAAAATAAAAAATCCTATAAAAATCGATAGAATGACTGTAATAATGTCAAAGTCAATGGTTGCGGCAGAGTGAAGTCAGAGTGCACGCCATCAGACTCCTGGGTGAAACTAATTGAAAGCCAAGAGAGCAATTCGAGAAGATGGATGTGGATAGATAGATGCTGACAATCTGGCCAATCCTCGTGAACCAGAATAATGGTAGAGGAGGCTGACCATCTGGCCAATCCTTGTGAACTCAAATAATGGTATATTATTATTACTATATTATTAATTAAATTTGTAACGCACGCACGCACGCCACACGGTAACACCGAAATGTGAATCTGAGACACGGATAGTCAGCCGCCAGGAGAAGAAAAGTCACTGTCAGATATCCAAGTGCTTGAAGGCCAAGGAGAAAGAGTGCGCTTTGTGTCAGTTTTTGAACGAAGGAGGTGAATTTGAGCTACGAAGAATCAGTGGCAGTCAATTCCAATCCTTGGGAGCAGAGGCATGGAATGCACGTGAGCCCATGATGATAAGATCAAACGATAGATATAGCTTCCAAAATTAAACTGTAACTTGCTGGTAAACAGCTAAGCATCTGACCAGCCCCCAGGAGGTAAAATACGGCAACCAGAATATTTTCAGGTGACAGCAACTGGACGAAGCGACTGTGTTCCATTGCCATCTGGTAAAGGTGGAACAGCCAGCAGCCCTGGAGTGCTCTGCCTATTGACTGACTGGTTCCCTAATCAGACTGAAGAGAATAAGCTGCCTGATTGTGGACTTAGCAATTGTCTATTCTTAGCTTTATTACCCGGAAGCAATCACTCGGTCCCTTGCACTGCACTTTGCCTCACGAGTCCAACAAACATCATAACTCCATCAGAAAGACAGTTTCACCCTGTACACCAGACTGACCAGCAAACCACGCAACCATGTAAACCGTTAAGACTGAGCCTTCATAGGCCAAAAAAATAATGGCGTGTTTCCGGGAAATATTTCCCTACCTACCTACCCATTTTTTAAACGTCTGTTATTGGAAACATACTTTTATTTTCTTTGGCCTTATACAAGTTCATTAGACTCAGGTCAGAAACTAGGAAAGGAAACGAAGTGATGGAGACAGGTGGACAGACCCAAGGACAGATCAACTAGGACAGACCCAGGGACAGATCAACTAGGACAGACCCAGGGATAGATCAACTAGGACAGACCCAGGGACAGATCAACTATAGGACAGACCCAGGGACAGATCAACTAGGACAGACCCAGGGACACATCAACTAGAACAGACCCAGGGACACATCAACTAGGACAGACCCAGGGACAGATCAACTACGACACACCCAGGGACAGATCAACTACGACAGACCCAGGGACAGATCAACTACGACAGACCCAGGGACAGATCAACTACGACAGACCCAGGGACAGATCAACTAGGACAGACCCAGGGACAGATCAACTAGGACAGACCCAGGGACAGATCAACTAGGACAGACCCAGGGACAGATCAACTAGAACAGACCCAGGGACACATCAACTAGGACAGACCCAAGGATAGATCAACTAGGACAGACACAGGGACAGATCAACTAGGACAGACACAGGGACAGATCAACTAGGACAGATCAACTAGGACAGATCAACTAGGACAGACACAGGGACAGGTCAACTAGGACAGACACAGGGACAGATCAACTAGAACAGACACAGGGACAGATCAACTAGGACAGACACAGGGACAGATCAACTAGGACAGACAGGATAGATCAACTAGGACAGACACAGGGACAGATCAACTAGGACAGACCCAAGGATAGATCAACTAGGACAGACACAGGGACAGATCAACTAGGACAGACCCAAGGATAAATCAACTAGGACAGACACAGGGACAGATCAACTAGGACAGACCCAGGGACAGATCAACTAGGACATACCCAGGGATAGATCAACTAGGACAGACCCAGGGACAGATCAACTAGGACAGACACAGGGACAGATCAACTAGGACAGACCCAAGGATAGATCAACTAGGACAGACACAGGGACAGATCAACTAGGACAGACCCAAGGATAGATCAACTAGGACTGACACAGGGACAGATCAACTAGGACAGACCCAAGGATAGATCAAATAGGACAGACACAGGGACAGATCAACTAGGACAGACCCAAGGATAGATCAACTAGGACAGACACAGGGACAGATCAACTAGGACAGACCCAGGGACAGATCAACTAGGACATACCCAGGGATAGATCAACTAGGACAGACCCAGGGACAGATCAACTAGGACAGACACAGGGACAGATCAACTAGGACAGACCCAAGGATAGATCAACTAGGACAGACACAGGGACAGATCAACTAGGACAGACACAGGGACAGATCAACTAGGACAGACCCAAGGATAGATCAACTAGGACAGACACAGGGACAGATCAACTAGGACAGACCCAAGGATAGATCAACTAGGACAGACCCAGGGATAGATCAACTAGGACAGACACAGGGACAGATCAACTAGGACAGACCCAGGGACAGATCAACTAGGACAGACACAGGGACAGATCAACTAGGACAGACCCAGGGACAGATCAACTAGGACAGACCCAAGGATAGATCAACTAGGACAGACCCAGGGACAGTTCAACTAGGACAGACCCAGGGACAGGTCAACTAGGACAGACCCAGGGACAGATCAACTAGGACAGACCCAGGGACAGATCAACTAGAACAGACCCAGGGACAGGTCAACTAGGACAGACCCAGGGACAGTTCAACTAGGACAGACCCAGGGACAGATCAACTACGACACACCCAGGGACAGATCAACTACGACAGACCCAGGGACAGATCAACTACGACAGACCCAGGGACAGATCAACTAGGACAGACCCAGGGACAGATCAACTAGGACAGACCCAGGGACAGATCAACTAGGACAGACCCAGGGACAGATCAACTAGGACAGACCCAGGGACAGATCAACTAGGACAGACCCAGGGATAGATCAACTAGGACAGACACAGGGACAGATCAACTAGGACAGACCCAGGGACAGATCAACTAGGACAGACCCAGGGACAGATCAACTGTTAGACCAACCTACAGATATGGACCGAAAAGTGCACAAAATATGAAAGATAGACATCGAAAGATAAAATGACAGGCCAAAATACAATAAAGCAGACAGGCAAGAATTAAATTTTTGATTACAGGATTGACCTATTTTGACTTGAATAAGCAAGAGGAGGTCAAGTTCTGATGTTTTAACAGTTTATCGTAACAAAACTGACCAAATGTGTACGGAAATGAAATAACAGACAATGTCCATTGACGGTTAGGGCTGTCAATGGGTATCCAGAGACACATTCAAACGATTGTACCCAGGCCCGTAAATCAACACTCGAAACCAGCCGAAGTGGCAAAACGCTTTAAAAATTATGCCAATTGCTTAATTATGGTCTAAGAGCTTAATAACTGGCAGTTGGCTGTCACTTCCTGTAAAGCCAAGGCGTGTGTGGTGGGAGCAGGGGCGTATCCAAGATTGCTTGTGTGGGGTCAATGGTATATCAAGAAGAGTGCCTTGTTGTAGCAGTCCAACATGTATGCACGTGTGTGGTGGATCCCGAGTTTAGAGACATCTTATGGCAACACTGAAATTATTTTGAACAGTTCTCACCATTCGTTTGTGGTCTGAGGGACGCCAGCATAAAACCAAGAGGGGCGCAGAGGGAGGGCAGCTCGCCCCTCCATGTCCACAGCGAAATCTGCCTCTGGGTGCGAGACCTATGGCTATATCCCCCACAGTGGCGGATTTAGCCATAGGCAAGGAGGGGGCCGGCTGCCGCATCCCTCTTTGTTTATATTGGCGCCCTTGAGACCAGACCCGTGCATGGGGAGGCTGCCAGAACGCTGCACCCCTCTGGTATTGTGCCCCTCTGTAGTTCCCCACACAAGATATATCCTGCATCCGGCACTGGCCGGTAACAGCCATCAATCAGTGTAACACACACAGCCTACACGTATTATGAAATTTAACTAGTCTCTAATAATAATACAAATTTGGGGCTGTCTTATTTACCCAATGATGGGTTTTCAGGTACCCGTTCAGATTGGGCTCCCGTTCAGATTGGGCTCCCGTTCAGATTGGGCTCCCGTTCAGATTGGAGCTCGGGCAACCTGAGTTGCATTTTACTAAAAATTTTGACAGCCCTATTCGCTGTCACCCATAATAGGAAAATAACACCGGCCTGTTCTGCATCGCTCAAGAGCAAGAAGCCAACTCCTAACTTCCTCACGAGATAAACACTAACTCCCCTGGAGACAACAGCAAATGCCCTTCCTGTACAATTCTCTGGGCAGACCACAGGCACTAATGAGTCAATTTACATTACGTGCATACCAACAGCACTGCCTCTTACTGGTCATGCATCACACACAGGTCAATTATAGGCAATAGTCCTTTAATTTACATGCTATACTAGGTTAAACTAGCTGCAGCTGGATGCACACTTGGAATTGCCATAAGCAGGTGTTAATGGCTTAGATTCCAAGTAAACACAACAGTTATTGGTCACACCCATTATGAAACAGCACTGGTACATGCAGCAACTCCGATCAAGCTAGGCAAAAGCAACAAAACAAAAAACTTAAAGAAGAAAAGAACAAAGGAAGAAAGGAATGAAAAAGACAGAACAAAGAGGAAAATGAAGGGAGGATGGAAAGAACAAAGAAAATAAATGAGCTAACGAAGAAAGGATTCAACAGAACACAATAGGAGAAATGCAACAAAAACACTCGATTGTAATTGTCATTGTAATTAGCAACTTCTATCGTGCCGGTGTCTAATGCACAAGTCATCAACCAAGCCGTAATCAGGTTAACATCCAGAAGATCAGTCCGTAAGTCAGTAAGAGACAAAATAAGACAAAGTAGACTAAGAAGCCGTAAAGAAATAACCAACAGCGATTGTGTTCAGCAGTTTGACAACATCTTCGTGAGGTTCTTGTAAGGCGCTATATAAATGGCAGCATACATCTACCATCTTCAAGTCTTTCTATCAAAGGAAACTCTTCCATACCTCGACCCTTGTTTTTCCAGGAACTGGAACAGGTGCACTGAGCAGTCTTAGGATCCACGTCTCGATCTCTCGTACCTCGTGCATCACTAGATTCGGACAGCTGTCCAACAACTGCCCTGATAAGACACCCCACACAGAGTCCCTGCAATTGAAGAAAAACAACCATGCATCACCACAGTACAATAAATCAGATCAACATTTGTCATAGATATCAATATAGCATTAGTGCACATTAGTCCAATGCCTCCATACAGAAACTTTGCAGAAACATTATCTTAGGTTTAAGGATCAGTTACCTGCAGCACAAATATGGTGACAGCAATGGAACAATGAGGACACCTCTAAATCTTGGACAACTTGTAATGGTACTCATATATACTAATGCCAGAGATTTGACCCCAACACCTTGGCTGACAGGCAAGAACTCTAGCCACTAGACCAGTGCTTCCCAAACTTTTCAGTGGCACGGACCGGCAGGATTAACTTTCAGTGTCACGGACCGGCAGGGACTTTCCCACTGCAGAGGACCGGTGCCAAATTTATTAATTATATTATCTTTTTCGTTTCTGATTACTTAAATTTCTCAAAATGCAGTAAAATCGATTTAAATGCAATGTCAATTCTATGACTCTATTGCCCTTTAAATGCTAGCCTAATAAGTGTTTTTGTTATGACTTTACAAAAAATAGCCATTTCTTGATTCCGAGACAATTTTACCAGTTTCTTGACTCACTTTGTGGACCGGCAACTGAGGGCTCGCGCGGACCGGTGCCGGTCCGCGGACCACCACTTTATGAAGCACTGCACTAGACTATCATGCACTTCTAAATAGGATGCAAATTCCATTTCGCTGACTTAAAAAATTTGAGGCTTCCTCATGAATTCAACTCACAGTGCATTTCAGATACACTTGTGCAAGTGTATCAGTTAAACTCGCCTGCTTTTTATAAGTCCCTCAAATCACACTTTTTAGCTGTGGCTGGGAGCGCCTCTGAGTCTCTTGAAGAGGCGCTATATAAATTCTCAGAATGAATGAATGAATTAAGTGTCAGAAGAAATGAGAAAGAATTGGTTTTGCAGTGGTAAATAAATTCCAGTGTACAACAAAAAGCCACCTGCTATTCTGCATCCATTACCAAGTAATCTTCTCCGGGCTCCTAGATTTGTCCACATCCTCTTTGGCTGTTCCCTGTTTGGTTCTCTTCAGCTCCTTTTCCTCCTCATATTCCAACCATTCTCTGTTCCTGCATCTATCTGCTCCTAAGTCTCATGCTGGCAACACGGAAGCAGAGCAATTATTTCAAAAGCCGGTCTCTGTAGACTCACACAGAGTCTGGCAAATGACTTGGCTCCACGCCATCTTCCCCTCTCCACTTCTCCATCCTTCCACCTCTGCCAACCAATTCCAAACTATGGAAAATTGGAAAAGCCGATTCAACCGAGCAACGACTATCTGCTGCTATGGCAACTGCTAGGAAACAGACAGAATTATGCAAGAAATCTGTAATTGAATCTCACTGGCAGCAAGCCAGTAGCAGACAGTCTCTGACACTGGCCAATGGCTGACAGTGTATGCTATTAACCATAGGGTCGATAGCATCATCCACTGGCCAATGGCAGACATTGGCTAACAATGACTGTCATTGGCTAGCAACTGACAGCATCTGACAGTGGCCAGCAGCTCACAGTGGCTGATACTGGCCAATGTCTGAGTGTCTAACAATGCTTGATAGTGTCTAACAGTGGCCAGTGATCACAGTGATGGCAGTACCTGAAATTGGCCAGTGGCCAACAGTGGCTATATGCCAGCAGTAGGAGATAGTCACAGTCACAAATCAAGAGAGGAAGGGATAGGAGATCTACACAACATGGCAGTGGTCCATGTCTTTGAGAGCAGGCCAAACTCTTATTGCTGGTCTTTATTTAACAATTTGCCCTCGTCAATAATAAAATACTTTAACTGATATGGTATATTACCTAAACATTTAACTGTGATCCCACTTCCATCATTCCACACTTACTTATGATGACATAACTTAAATAACAGCAGTTATCATCCCACCTCCATCACGCCATGCTGAAAAGACTCTCCAACGCAGCCAATGTGACAAACAAAAATAGGTCAGAAGTTCATTTCGTCTATGCTCAATACGTAACAGTTCAATCTTTATGCTGAAGCACTCCAGCCTTTTATAACCTTTGCAGGAAGTGTCTCACAGCTTTATTGCTTCTCTCTCACTTCCTCTTATATGCTTTCCTGTCTCCTCTAGTTTCAACATCGGGACTCAAGTCATAAAAGTCATAAAACCACAGCATAAGCAGCTGACGGGCTAAAGTTCTGACTAATGCCCTCCAATACCCTCATCGATCTTTTGCGGAAGAGAAATAAGTAGGCATTCTTTATTAAACCAACTGCATATCCGCACTCTGGTGTACATACATCTTAATAACAATCAACTGTCAATATGAGTACAACATTCTAACAATAAACGTCTTGCGCTGTAAATTATCTGCAAGAGGTACACAATGGTCGTGCGATCGCGGTCGCAGGGTATATTGCTGGGGCTTTTCTGGTGGAAGTAACCTATATGGAGTAAGTGGCCCAGTTTCATCAGCACCACAGAGGAGATACATTACACAATACAACTGCCTTTGATATCGTCCTTCTTCCATCCTTCTTCCAAAGGTGGCCCAAAGCTCAGAAGTGCACAAGCCTCGGCAGCGCTGAAGCAATTATATAGCAGAGCAATTGCGCGCGAAGGACTTGCTCATGGCATTTCCTTCTAGATACTCACAGGCTGTAAGGCTGACTAGTAAGTATCTAGAAAGCAAATGCTCACGGTCCTACACAGTAACTGCCCGGATGAGGATCGAACCCGTACTCTCCGCGTTACAGGTCAACCGCTCTAACCAGTCAGCCACCATGCCACACATCAAGATGAAAGAGTCTAGCCAAAGTTGGGTTGTTACCAGCACAGACTTTTGTACTCACCGTGCATTTGCTTTTGAACCTCCGATGCGCTGGCTGCATGATCGTTCCGAACATGCGTCAATTAACTTACGCAGAACAAACAGACACTCGCGGAATGTTGAGAAAAACGGATGGTGACTTAGAATGCATAATGATGTCAGCGTATTGTTACGCAGTCGTCCGGCCGTCTTCTGCTTACGACTAGTCCTTGGCGATTTCGGTCGGCCGTCTATTGGTGGCAGCTGAAGTCCCAGCGGCTGCTCCCCGCTGCTCGTCGACGCGACGGACGCGTGTCTCTCTGATTTTGCTCGGTCGTTCCCCAACGTGGACCGCTTGTCGAATGGACGATAGAAGTTAATGCAGATTCCGTAGCGCGTTCGGCCGGAATCTTTTTCGGTCAATGTGAAAACAAAGGACGCACACTCGCGTAGACTCATCCGCTTTGGGCCGACGCTGATGCAGCCTTCCGGTTGGCAGAAGAAAACGACGTCCGGCGGAAGCGGAAAATCTTTGTGGTCTTCCAGCGGATAGCGTCGGAGCAGCTCCGGCGTCTGCGCCACGGAGTTGTTCCGGTTCGGGTTCCGCGTCCCGACTATCATGACGTAGTCGAGAAGTCGCGGACAGAAGTACTTCTTCTGGTAGTCGTACGCCATTGTATTGCCAAAATTCGAATAACAGCTTCTCTACTGGCTCCAGATGACCAGATGTATTATTTAATCTGTGGATACACTACTTCAATAGTGCTACTGTTCTCTGTAGGAGGCATTTCATCAATGCCCCTTCTCCATTCATGATTTTCCCTGACTCACTGAAATCCTAAAACAAAAACAATCTCTTTCAGTCATTCACAGAAGAATCTATAACAGCTCAATAATTTATAGCCTTTGACATCATGGGTACATAACACAGGACCCCCCAGTGAACCTGATTTATGAGTTTTGCAAATTAAACTTCTACCACAAAGAACGGAGTCCATGTGATAGAATTCAGCAGGTCATCAATCACCAAAGATACACTTAAGTGGTCATTAAGACACCTGATCCATACTAAGGACTCTTACTTATTAAGTACTCTCAAAGCTTTGGTAACACCCCACCCCCTCCCCTCCATGCATATTGCTTTCCATGACTTTCTCTGTGTCTGTATTTGTGTCTGTTTAATTCACCAAGTCAACTTGGTCCGCCCTGTCGCTATCTATAGCCTTAACTACCATATTATAGGAAACAGGCAGAGAGCACTGAAGAAAAAGTCACAACAAGAGACGCACACGAGCCAAGTATGTATGCAACGTATGCCAGGCACATATTTCTGTTTACGCCTGACCTAAATAAATACCAACAGTTGCTACAAAGCCACCAGCGAGATAGCGATAACGAGAGTGAGAGAGAGCGTGAGACAGAGAGACAGTCAGACACAGAAAGAGGTGTGTAGACAGTGTAGTTGTTCAAACAGATAGGATAAAGAGAAGCCGAACAATGTTTCAGCATTAATAAAGCAATCACTCACTGGGGCAAAGATAGATGGCCTGCTTTTTCTATGCATGGTCTTTTTCACTCTATCTCACTCCAAATCTAGCTCTACATCTAAGACAGTTCAATTCATCTCACAACACATGCAGTTAAATCCTATACATGATAACGCAAAAGCTAGATGCAATAACATCCCACTACAAAAGCATGAATTATATTGGTCCCCTCCAGTAAAGATATGATGTGTGCAATACCATATGCTACATAGTTTGACAATATGTCCATTGTTTCCTCAGTGCAACTGCACCAATCACCATCCGTAGGTCATTGCACTGTCCGCAGAACATTATACCTCCCTACCATCATCGAACCACCATCTTAGTCATCTCATACCATGCTCCAAGTGAGTGTCTGTAAAAGTCTTCAAAATTTCTCAGTGTCACACAAGAGCCACGTCAGGGAGACCAGCTTTATTGACTGCCGCTACATCAAATCCAGTCCGCGATAGTAAGGTTGTTTGGTCCTTTTCGGTGCCAAGTGAGAATCCGAGAAGGATAGGGCAAAGAGACAGCATGGTGCTAAGGTGAAAATCGTTGGTGGTATATAGTATTGTATTGTATTTATTAATTTATACAGTGCCGCTGCAGCCGCTCACAGCAGTGGCCATTCATTAGCGCTCCCATTGCGAGAACCCCTAGAGAAGAAGAAGGTTTTGAGGAGGGAAAAGGCTGTAGGAAGAGACCCAGAAAGAATGGTAACACATAGAGAGGAGGGAAGGACATTCCATAGAGAGGGCCCAATGGTTGCAAAAGATCTAGTTTGGTGGTGGTAGTCATGGGATGGTGCAGGAGTAGATCCAGGATCGGACAGCTTGACGAGTTTGGGTTTTTCGTCATGAGCGGAAAGCTGAATCAGATAGGGCAAGCAGGAGGGTGAGAATGACAGAAGAGAGAGAGAGGTAGATGAGCGAATTGGAGGGGATCTTTTGGGGCTGTTTCTTTCCAAAGAGTAGCCATCATCCAATCATTCATAGACCAGCATCTACCCACAAATCTCCGTCACTCCGTATTATCTGGGTCATCCAATCAGTGCTTAACGCTGTTTATTCAAGTAGTTCAATTAATTCCATAATTTCTGTGTTGCCGATTCAATCTCTGTTTCTCCCTGTTTTTATAGCAACTCTCTGTCAGTACGCAATTTCACACCCTTCATCTGGTCACCCTTCAACCAGAGTCCATAATTACACCCTGCAGCAGTTATGAAGCCTTTAACGACCACAATAGAATCTTCGTTTACAATAACAACTCTTCACAGCAGATCTGACTCCTGTAATATTGCAGGTCCTCCTAAATCAGTACTTCTCTAATAAACCCCTATTGTGCTCCTCTACATTGAATCCTCTTTGTATAAAAAGCATCAGGAGTGCCACACAGCATGACTGGTAAAGTAAAAGATGTAAATAACCGGGTTACAATTCATAACTTGCTTCAGTATAACACCAATTCTGGTAGCACAGTCAATGAATAAGTAACACCAAATCAAATGACCCTACAAATGTGACCTTATCCAACCACAACTGGGTCATTCCATGTCAATCAACCAGAGATGACATTTTTATCAGATTATCTTATTACATGGCTGATATATATTGTATTTAATCATTTATAAAGTGCTTCTTACAACACAAGCCTTTCAGAAGTGCTCCAAAAGAAAAGGAAGGTTTTAAGGTGAGAGAAAGAGGTAGAGATGCCACCAGAGAGGATGGTAGAGCATAGAGAAAGAGGAAGTCCATTCCATAGAATGATTAATTCGTTCATTCATGAAGAGAATTTGTATAGAGCCTCTTCAAGGGGCTCAGAGGCACTCCCAACCCCAGCGCGGCCAAATAAAACCACCTTGAGATGAGAGAGGAATGATGTTAGCAAGTTTCTGATCAAAGAACAGCCAGCACTTCACGAAAAAGAATTATTCACGATGACTAAGTAGCTATAACTTTGGAACTAAAAGAGAAAGGACGTTGAACTTTTCATACTAAAATGACACAAAATGACACCATTAACTGGGAACAAAACTATATTTTCAGCATTTTCATACACTTGGATGATTTTACAGCTCTGTGTCAGTTTAAAATACCAACACAGGCTGAATACAAGCATTAAATATTGCTTATTTGTAGATAAAAGCAACATTGCTTTTCTGTAGATAATATGCTCATATAAGTAAAACAACAACAAAACAAATGTCATGTGCCAACTAGAACTGATTCACATCTTTAAGAAGCTGGCTGCTAATGTTAAAATAGGTCAACTTGATATACACCTGGCTGGTTGAGAAGACATCATACACCTACATGATATTTTTAACAGAACTATATAGCCATGGGTATAGCCAATGCATGTGCCAAATATACATTGTGCATTTAATGTCAACATTCCCTTTATTATTTACTACTCCCTTAAGTCCCTTTACAGTCATATATTCTACTTTGGGCCACTCTCACACACAGAAAGTGCACAAACAAGTGAACATCATCACCCACATAGTAAGCTTTGATATATTTATGTGCCATCACTTATTCATAGACAGGATGCTGTCCAATAATGAGTAAAATTTGTGGGTGGACAGTGGACTGATGTTTGATATATTTTTTTTATAAAGTAGCAAAACCAGTTTCATTGACAGCCATGTTTTCATCAAAAATTCACAATTCAGACAAATAATAAACACATTCTATTAAAAATATTCTCCATCACCAAATTTTACTGAGTATTACTTAGAAAAAAATATGAGAACGAGCTGATATATTTTGGTGTGAAATTGTCATTTTTATTGTTTACCTCACATGGAGCAAACCAGCTTCATTATAGATCAGTAACTGATATGCCTCTCAGTGGCTGTGCTACAAAGATGTTTCAGCCAATCAGCTAATTATTTTATTTACTTACTTAGACAAGTTGTTCTGAGTATCTTTCATAGATTTTTACTTGAAAGCAATCTATTCTGTAGTAAGAAAAACTTTAGAAATCCACCACACATGCTAAGCAATGAATAGCAGAGCTGACAATTTCATTACATAACATTAAAAAAAAGATTAGATTAAAAAAACAGAGATGACAAAAGCACTGATAGAAACAATTTCCGTGTGCAATCAGTGAAAAACAAAAATTAAATGCAGATTTATAGAAAGCAAAAGTTATTTTCAGCAGCAATTCGGAGCTTGAAACTTGAAAGTGGCTTCACAAATTAACTATCTATAGAGCGCAGCTGGTTAATGACTTTCACAATGTTCAGAAAGGCAAACTGCAAATGTTACAACAGCTGCGATTCAAACAATTGCAAATGGTTTATTGCCTCATTAGGATTCTTGTTATCAGCAACTACAAATATTGATTGCTACATTCCACTACATTACAGCGGGGAGATGGTTGAATGGTAACACGCTGGCACAAAGATCAGAAGGACGTGGGTTCAATACCTGCTAGCCCCATAACGTTTCAGTCAGCCTTCAACTCTCTGGGGGAGGGGTGACTGCAAAATGAGCAGTAGGACAGATGGGAGCCTTGCAGGCTGCCAAGCAGTTAATTTTGACGCTTGTTAAACTTGTTATTATTATATTTGTTTATTGGCACACAAAAAACAGCTGACACACCGCAACTGATTACAGCTAATTCAAAAGAATAATAAAGATAGAATCAAAATATAAAACTAATGTTAACAGGAAGGTTCAAAAGATGTTATCAACTGTTACTACTATATCAAGTAATCTTACTCCGTAGTTGTCGGTTTGAATTAATAAATGAATATTTAAAACAACATCTTAATTACAATATTTGACAAAACTCAAGATCAGTTTAGATGAATACACCGCAGATAAATTATTATTAAGCTGTCATTTATAGCGCACATAAACAAAACGGAAATCTTGCACGAATGTATGTAACAGACAAAAATTAAGAAAAATATGTCTGCGCTAGTCTCATGATGTTGAATGTCATTTTGTACACAGTATTTGTCGGCTGGATAACATTGCTCACTAGAAGAGTCACCAGAGACTATTTGTCGGCTGGATAACATTGCTCACTAGAAGAGTCACCAGTGGCAGGCTCGCGCAAACATGCTAAGCCCAACCAACAGATAAACTGACCATGTGGTCATATATGGCAGAGGAATTAGACAAGGCTGCCATTGTTGCAATTTGGCAATAAATACTTGACAAATGTGGCAGCAGTAGAGAATGAAGTGATCTGATCTAGTCATTGTCAATGACCAGGCTGTGGTTGCAAGAAGAAGTGATGTACGATTGTGCGACTACCACAACCACTGCCAACATCTTCATGTCTGACAACACAGGGCTGTAAATATTTAGATGTGAGAAGTGTTTTACAACACAGGAAAGCCTGGAGGATTTCAAATGTGGGTCCACAGAAAATAAGGAAAGATCACATGAACAGACTGGTGTTGGAGGAAGGAGGAGTACCAGACGGAAGAATGGAAAGACAGATGACTAAAGAAAGATCAATAACAATGCTTCTGGATTGGTGATAGACAAGATGGCCGACTGGGCAACAGAGAAGTACATGTAATCGTAATCGTAATTGAAAATAATCGTAATCTCGAGATTTCTACAGTGTCCAAGAAAGGAAAGTCATGGGCGCAAATTTATTCACAGGCGCTTACGCCGCTTAGTCAAAACAAAATCGATAGGCAGGGGATGGTAAAAATTGCTTCCAGGTCAAGATCCAAAGGGGTAAGGCAGGCAGACATCAAACGAGTATGGTGGCTGGTGTTTAGAGTTGAAACGGTAAGGGAGATAAGGGGAAGATCAGAAATCAGGATAATGTAAAGTAAGTATATTCTTTATTAAACTGGTTGCAGAAGAGCCACACTCCAGTGTAGAGACATCGTAAGACAAATACAAAATCAATAGGAGTACAGCAGTCTTACTATAAATGTTTTCCTCATGTTATTGTCAATAAGAGTCAAGACCCTGTCACGAGATTGTGGGCGTAGGTCATAGGTGAAGTCACGGGAACCAGATTTCCTAGATGGCAGCATCTTGTGTACAACATGCCCCGGGTTTATTTGAACAGCTGTGAAGAGACCGGTATCAGCCTGCCCGCATAATTGGTCAAAGGATAGGATAGGATTTTGTGAAAGAGCAGTGTTTTCAGTTTCGAGTGAAAGACCTGTGGAAAGAGAGGTGATGTTTTGGAGAGTGTTTAGAATGGATCAGACACTTGGTGTGATTCTGCTAGGAGTTATTCCAGAGATGAGGAACAGCAATGGCAATGAAGCGATTTGCAAATTCGAGTGATGAGGTGATGGAAGGGTGGAGAAGTGTTAGGGAGGAAGAGGAGCAGGTTGAGCGAAGTGGTTGGACCGTAAACAACTGACGGAGATAGGAGGGCTGGGAGGATTGAAGTGTGTTGTAGCTGATTGATAGGCCTAGTGCAACAAGGCACAGAAGACCAGCATAAAGTGGAGAGAACCAAAGTCAGAAACATTGAATAAGGCTACGTACTGGTACATGCCCCAACAGCAACAACATAATTACGACATTTTAAGCCCATATGACTATTCTTCCCAAATGGAATTAATACGTCCAACCATAAGGGGCCAGTGCCGAAAGGCATAAGAAACCCATACGGGAATACTGTTATATTTTGGGTTTCATATTTCCAGC
Source organism: Aporrectodea caliginosa (assembly GCA_020284085.1). Lineage (NCBI taxonomy): Eukaryota > Metazoa > Annelida > Clitellata > Crassiclitellata > Lumbricidae > Aporrectodea > Aporrectodea caliginosa. Next base: position 491,154 of record JACEVL010000924.1, read on the forward strand.
ATACCGTGTAACTGTTGGGGTAAATAAATCTGTTGTTAAGTTCAACTACAATTGTCTGAAGTCCAACCACAGTTCTGCTTAGTAATGCTCATTTTTCAGCTGACTCTCAGAGTTCAAACATATCGTTAACAAGACAGTTTCCTTCGGAAATTTTATGACAACACTCAGTAGTCCTGGAGATATTTGCTAACATGTACATCACATGTCAACACCAAAATCACACAGGCAAAGTATTAATGTCTGTGTCAGCAAGATTGAAAGGCTGATTCATTAAATCTATACCTGTCACTGTCTGGTAACTGCACTTTGCGTTAGAGTGCCTCGACACAAATTATATCGTATAATTAAATCTCCCCTATCCATCTGTATATAATTAATTCAAGATTTTCGTCACACCCCCATACCAAAACGAAAACCACGACATTGCCAGGACATCTGGAACAGTGTGAAGTCGGGATTCATAAACATTCTCCAATAAAATCTCAACACGCAAACTATACTTCCACACATTTCCTGACACTAATCAACTATCGCTCAATTTTCGCCAATTACTCAACTGATTCTTCGTTCAAATTTGCTCAAACAATCCGCAATTATTCAGGATAAATTGCAATAATTGTAGCCACCGTCTGATCAACCCACGCTCGTATGGCCTAAATGGCAGACTTCTGTCAGCGTCGTATGTCTCCAAATTTAGACGGAATGCCGATCGTGTGTGGCATTAAACCAAAAACACTTCCGTTAGTTTCGTTTATACGGAGATAAACAGATAAACAAAACCAACAGATAAACAATAGACTGATACAACAATAGCCTTACCTGCGTGTAATGTAGCGTCGGCCGTAAGCAGGCCGTCGTGTCTCTCATCTGGTAGCACTACGGTTAAAACAGAATGGTGGCGACCAGAAGAGACTAATGCTATGAAGATGATATGAAATGTTAATAATATTATGATAATATAATGTTAATGAGGCTTTGACGTCAACCCGCAGCCGCAGTGGTATACTTCTTCTCCTGCTCAGTGGCCGGCCATTCATTTCTCCTCCGTCGTTCGATCCTTCCTTCCATCCATTCATTGATCGCCGTTGCCACCCCCGCCGCCGACAGATGGCCAAACACCGGAGTTTATATCTAAGAGGTCGTTGGGAGCTCCGGTAGCCACACGGAAAACAAATTTGTAGCGCATTTCTTTGAAGCAGCCGTTTCTGTTGATTTGTATTAACGTAGGCTACGTTAGCACTATTAATTTTAATAAAATCTTTAGAGCGAGGTCTGTAATGTGAGTGCCTCTGAATAGTTTATACTGTAAGATGACTTTTTACAAATGTCGAAATCCAATGCAGTAGGCCCTACAATTGACTGTTGTGTCGATAAGCTGGTCTGCTTGATGGCCTACTGCTGTTGTTCTAGTCTATGCTGACTCCAAAGATTTCTCAATACTCGAAGTCTTCTGACTTTCTCGATTCCACCGACAAGCTTAGGAGTAACAGATCTCGAGTGGCAGGCGTGCCATTTAGGCCTACTTGCTGACCCTATAGACTCTGGAACTTTATTCCGTCTAACGTTCCCTCAGCAGATTGGGCCTACCTGGCTTTCAGATCTAAGCTAAGCACTTATTTTTCTTCAACCCATTTCCTCCGTGGATGTTGTTTCCGCGTCTTTTCGAGTAGGCCTACCATTCTTGGCTTTCGCAGGCCACCTGAAACAATTGCTTGCACAACGACGTTGTTGTGTAGGCATAGTGACATGTTTGAGACCTTGAGCATCATTGCGTACAATCACGATATAGGCCTAGGGGCCTACATTATATGGAAGTTTTTAGATTAATATTATGGTAAAACTCCATTTTAGCATATTTTATTATTAGCCTGGATAGTCAACTCGATCCATGGCAGCGTATTCAAGCGATATAAAACCTAAGAAATCTCGCTTGCAAGCTTTCTTGCACGCAGGCAGGGCCTCTATAATGCTCTATTTATCTAGCGCCCCTTTACGTTTCCGCCTACCTTCTGTGTCTTGGCCTGGATGTTCGGCAGGAAAGTGAGGAAACCGCCGTCAGAGTTTACCAAGAACTATACAAATGTGGGGTGGGTTTATTGGATATTGAACCATATTTGGTGAATAGCCTACAGGACAGTAGAGGGGTTTGAAATGTTTGAAGGGCACTGTTGAGAACAGATAGGCCTACACTGACAGTAGGCTACATGTAGGTTGTGTGACAATAAGAAATTAGGCTGCATTAGCCTACTTAAGTTTTGACACAGCAAACATTGAGTGCATTACATGATATGGACCAGGGTAATATTAATTCTTGAAGTGGAAAACATAAAATCAAAGCTTTGACATGCATGCAAGAAATAATATGTAGGCCTAATCTTTGTTAACTCAAGGATGCACTAGTCATACACAACATTGCCTATCAGAATTTTTCACATTGAATACTCAGTGGTTGGCCCTCACTCTGGAAAGGGCCCCTTTGGTGCTGTGCTTGCTCCCTAGGGTCCACTCAGACTCTTTCTATTCTCACCTCAAAACTGTCCTTTTCAGCCGTGCAGGGGTCGAGTAGTAGCCTTCAGAGAGCGCAATATAATCTTCGTAATGAATAAATGATTTGATCTTTTTTATGCAGCCTTTGGAACTCGTCCTGTCCACACGCTATTTGTTGAACGCAGTCTTTCAGTCATTTCAGCCTCAACTCAACCTATTAATATCAGTAGGCTTACCCATCATATATTGCCTGTCACGGCAAGTTGACCTCTAAATAGGCAGGATTTTCGGTATGATTTTGTTGAAGCCCTGTGCATTAGATTTACACATGGGCATCCCAGAAGTTAATAATAATAATTGATCCATAAATTTCAAAATTACTGGCTGCATGATTACTCGTACATTGTCACACAATTTTATGATCACTCTTCTCGATCATCATCTTAACTCATGCTCGTCCCCAGTTTAATTCTGAAGTTCTTTACATTACATTCTATTTAGCACTCGCTTGAAGGGTAACAACTGACAAATATGTCTTCTTCCAGAAATGAAAAGACTTTTTAAAGTATACTGAAGAAACTGACAGTCTTTGTGGTTTAAATTAGTGAACAGATCATGTTTTCATAATTGCTGAAGCTAATATTTATGCAGCACCAAGAAAATAGTAAGTTTAGACAAACAACATATTCACAGGTCCTATGGGACAGAGCAGCAGCAGGCAAATTTTTGTTGAGCTTTACAAATGTTTTATACAGCAAAGTCGATCTTTCTCGAAAAGGAGTTGAACAGTAATGCATTAAATCTATGACAACAACATAATATTTAATAATCATATGAAATTAATTCACAGTATGATTATAATCGAATATTATACAGCAAACAGTGATCATGTTAAAAAATCATAAACAATAAATTAAAAATTACAAAGAAAAAAGGTTTCTTTGAAGCTTTCTGCCATTTTCTGTAGGACTAATTTAACTACTATAAGAGCAGTAGAATCACCATTCAATGAGGTACATGGTCCAATCAACATGATTCTGCAGTTAGAGCTTGGATGTTGAATCAGTTGAATCAAGTTCAAAAGGTTAGACATTTGTTAACACGAATCATCACTTCTGTATTTTGTGCATATGTGCATGTGTGGGTACTCATGTACATTATGTGAATGTGTGAGTACTCATGTGCATTTTGTACAGGCTATATCATGAAAATCGTGTGACATATGTCTGGAGCATCAGCCAATGCATTGTCTTATATTTATTTCTTTGTTTCTCAACAAGATGTGATTGGCAGTTTAATTCACCAAAACCACAACAAACATGTTTTTACAACAGATGGCTGAGTTCGTTGAGCCAGTACAGTTTTACTTGAGCAATGTTGCGCGTCTTAGCTGTATGTACGTAAGGACTAGGAAACCAGATGCAAGCAGAAACAGTGCAAGTTCATTGCTCCATAAGTCCCAGGTGGTTTCGTGAGGTACACTATACATCGTCAGACACTCGTCACCCGTAGAGCTACAAGAAAATGCAAACAATACCAAAGGATTAACAACCCCATCCATATAAATTAGTCAAACCATACATAGTACTGATCAATAGTACCTTCTTACACAAAAAGTTGTACTAACATTACTAACAACTCAACTCCCTGCTTAAATTGACACATATTTATGAGCAAACGGTACATTCTCTAACATGTTAATCTGTGGACAAAACAAAAACAGCTAGGAACTGAACTTAAATGTTTGTAAACAAGCTGCGGCCATGTCAACTTGTGTCAGAATAAACGAATATTAAGCTCTTATTATTATTATTATTATATTATTATTCTGTGACCGTGGTGTCTAATAGGTATTACATGTACCATAAAATGATGGGACATCAAAGTCAAGCCATATCAATTTCCATATTAGTAATTATATGTAAAGATATTCAGGGAGCCCGTAAATATGCTAATACATACTAAACTAAAGGGAAAGTCTGTTGACAATGTAGGCTAATCAAATCTTAACTGACTGACATCATGGACTGACTTGAATAAAGTCATGACTGAATGACACAAAGAGCTGAGCTGAAAGAACAGCTGTGCACAACTAGTTCAGCAGAGCTTGATCAGCAACTGTAGACTTGTTACCTCGAGGAAGGAGAGGAATTACCTGGTAGCAAACTAATGGTAAGTTTAGGGAACAAGGTTTGATATCAGGTTGTGTGGATAGCTAAAATGCAATGACTTATCACAAGTAAATGTGTATGATACACATGTACTGATGTAGTAGGAAGAAAGTCTGAACGCTCTTTAATTTTTCAAAGTGTAATTGTAATTAGTAACTTCTATTGCGCTTGTGTCTAATGCACAAGGCATCAACTGACAGCACACCAAAATAATCCGTAATCAAGCCAAAATCCAGGAGATCAGTCCAAAGACAAAGTGATAACATCTAGAAGCTAAATAAAATAGTCCAGATGACTAGAGTGTAGATCAGTATTACCATAACAAAGTTTTGATGCAAAACATAGCTTCTTCCTACCATGTGTAGAAAGTAGTGTTTGATGTAACAGTGCATTCGAATCCTTTCAGCTCGTTTATCATGAACGCCTGGAAAAACAAACAGACAACTCTTGGAATATATATAATTTCGTTTATTGAAATAGAAAGTTGACAGACCGCAACTTTTCACATAGAAGAAAAACAGAGAGAAAATAGCTATAATTATTAGTGTAATGTCAGTACGACAATGAACCGATGGATTGGATTGGGTTATCTCTTTGATATTGACTTAAAGAGCACACGGGGGATGAAGCTACGATCGTCTTTATTTGAATAGTGATAATAGTATCTTTATCACATTGGTGTGATAAAAGTTACAGATTCCCGTAAGGCCACCTTGGGTTTAGCTGATGCCTTCATTTCCAAGGAATAGGGTAGAGAGGAGAAAGCAAATATCTGTTGCACACATCTCATGAAAACACAAACACATTTGGGAACTCTCTCATTGTATCTGTCCGTTCTGCTCAGTCACTTATGTCATTTTATTCTCAGTTTCAGAATAACCTTTTCCAACTTGCTTATCCACCACATGCTGTCTGTCTGTCGTATTGGGCTGATCTTCTAGACATTGACCAGATTATGACTTGGCTTTGTGCGCCATCGGTTGATGCCTTGTATACGGTATGGTATATTCGTTTATTCATTTATGCTTAGTTGCTTACTGTCATAACGCAGCAACATTACAAATTTTGCTGTATGGATTAAGTACAGCAGAATAGTACCTACAGAATAGTACCTATGTGATAATAGTATCTTTATCACATTGGTGTGATAAAAGTTACAGATTCCCATAAGGCCCCCGGGTTTAGCTGATGCCTTCTATCTCTAGGTGGCAGCAAAAGTACAATCAGCTTGTGCCTTGCATGGCTGCAACTTTGTTGATTTATGTCTTCTGTAATTTGTGTTCTTGTGAATTGTTTAATCACCATAACATGTACATGTACAGCACAGTAGGCGCTTCATTAAAGAATAAATATTATATTATTATTATTATTAGTATTATTATTATAAACAAGCAAGAACATACAACAGTAACACATAGACAAAAAGACATAAAAGATATTATGTTATTATTATTGTTATTTTGGCATTTATTAAGTGCCACTATATAACGAAAGCATCAATGACCGGTGCTGAGTAATAGCACATAAAGAACTGCTCCAGGTCCTTACAGTATTTTCAAGTGGCTTCTTTTAGAAGTTTAAAGGAACTCTGCCAGTGTTTGGAATGGGTTACATTTACCTGGATTGCAAGTCGATTCAGATGAACCATTGATTAATGCCTTGTGCATTATTATAACTACCATAGAAGGTGTTAATTTAGAAGTTATTTTTTAGAAGTTGTGCCCAGGCCCACCGAGAGGGGGGGCAAAAACCCAGGAGCCTGGCGACTTTTAGGGGCCGGGCTGGGCCCAGCAATCAACTTATGAAAAATATTATAATCAGTTATACAAAGTTTATGATTTATGCCTTTTAAAATATAATATTACGGACACTTAACTACAATAGTTGCATATATAAATATAATTTTGTAGGGTTGTACCCGTACTATTATTATTTTAGTTTTGTTTAAATTTCTCATTAAGTCAAAGGATAGTTAGGGCCCGTGACTCTGCCTAGGGGCCCGGAATTTCTGTCGGCAGCTCTGGTTGTGCCCTACAGCAGTCATTGGACTAAATTTTACAGAAGTTTGAATCAAGGTCTTACGTTCATGCTGTAGCGGAAGATGCTGAGCCACTTGAGCCATTGAAGCCAATACGGAATCGTCTCCAAATTGACCATTCGACCACTGAAGACCATCATACTGGTCCAAACAAGAGCGGTGAAGACGGTACCAATGGTGTGTTGCCGTGTAGAAGCACTAAACATCAGCGCCACAGCGGTGCCTGAGAGACTCGTCAGAATGATGTTCAACAGGTAGAAAAGAAACTTATCAAATGCCAACTGGAACCCTGTTGGAAAACAACAAAACGTAAGTGGGGTTAACAGATCTTCAGTTTCTATTACTTCAATCAATCAATCAAACATTCGTTTATTCTCAACATCAAGCTGACAGGTCGCAACTTGTAACAGATAACAGGTAGGAAAAAATTGTCTCAGCTCTGACAGTTAGTAACTGTTATTAAAATGGGTTGAGATAGTAAATATTATCTCTGCTCTAACAGTTAGTTACTAAAGGGGAATTAGGTTAGTGGCAATGTTAGTTAGGGCAACGCACTAGGTAACCAATAAGGTATATACTGGAGATAATATATTTATTAGATGTTTTTAAATAGTACACAAGATATGAAATTGTGATCGTCCTTGGTTGTGCATTTGTTTCAAATGTTGAGGGCCAACATTAGAATATTAGAGCAAAATTTGAGCATTCAACTGTCTGAGAGCAGTTTGCTCATCTGTGAACTCTTTGTTCTTAGCGAAGTTTAACACCACTTAGGCTCATGTAGCAGCACTTTCGTAAGTTGCACTTTTGTACTCGAAAAGCACTATATTAACAAGAGAAAACCAGGATCAAACAGCATGGTTTCCAAGCAATTACGCACCAGAGGTAAAGAAAGCTCAAAATGTTTATGTCATAGGATACTAGTTAACCTATTCCAGAAAGCAGGACCACAGTGAGGTTTCTATGTTGAACCATTGAAGTTCAGGTTTGGTCAAACAACTAGGTCAATCTGTGCAGCAGAGCGAAAAACCTAAGGCCAGGAATGTATGAAACCACGGAGGAAAGATGATGCACAGTCCACAAGGTACAGACATACAATTGCCTGACCTTACTTCTTAAATTCTCTTGCAACACCTGATCTGTCTATTTAACCCTTTAACGATTAACGTTTCCCCATGCATTTTAGTACATGCTCGTCATTAAATGGTTAAAGCTGACCAGATGACAAAGAAGAGGATCAATGAAGGATAATTGAGTTTAGAATCAAGGAAGTACAACCTGAAACTAAAAGCCTTGCCAAAACTCAAAAGTTACTAAACAGCTGTCTTAATTCAAACGATGTTTAGCACCCCAGGATTTACCTACAGCATGCTTGATTTCAATACTGACAAATATAACTAATACTGCATTGCATGTAAATTCCTAACACCTAATAATTTTTAATTACTACATTCAGCATGCAGAAACTATAAAGAAACAACTATAAAATGCAAAGGAATTAAGAGAAGGAAATGACTTACCGATCATAAAGTAGGTTATAACGGCAAATAGCATTATTGGAAAGACTCTCTGCGGCGTAACATCACAGAAAAGCTTGGCAAAGAAGTAGGCTGACACACGATAGAAGCCGCTTAGAGTCTCATGTCTAAAAAATAACAGAAGAATCTGAATTTTTTCACCGGCAGATTTCAATCAGATTGCAGGCAAATGTCATGCACTAGGAACTCATTATATTGTGTCTTTGGATCCCGCATCAGGAACCACTCTATGAATACCATTATACTAAAGTCATTTTCTAAAGCATAATTAAATTTGGGACTTATGTCTTGATCAGTGCCGGCGCCAGGATTTCAGGTTTGTGGGGGCTAAAGCTCCAAAACCTTCGTATTTTGTCCCCTCCTAGTCATCATTTGCAGCATTTCCCACTTTTGGGGGCTATATCTCGACTGCATTCAGGGCTTAGCCCCAGTGGCGCCGCCCCTGGTCTTGATTAAGTGTTAATTGCATCAAAGCGCCCTTGTAATGGCATGTGCTGTGTTACGGTGCTGTAGAAATTGTTGTATTCATCATCGTCGTAGTCATCATCGAAATCATAATTAAATTTGGGACCTATATCTTGACTGCATTACATCAGAACTCGTGTCAAAACTGTCTCTGGTGTGTGTAAATAAAAAAGTTTGCATTTTTAGTTTCATGCATCTTTGAATTTAAGTGCTATTCATTACTATGTTGAAATTCAAGAATATAAGTGAAACACTTAAACTTACCTTAAAATAGTCACATAAATTCTAAGCAGCCACACTGTTCTCTGACTTCTTTGTATAACTGTCTTCACTTACACAGTTTTCTACTTTTCTACACTAGCAATCAAGGTGACCATTCATACAATAAATACACTGCAACTGACAAAGCTTCATTAGTACTGACTTTAGGCAGTCATAATGGAGCTGAAACAATCTTAATGAAATATCAAAGGAATTAAATAGATAATTGTCAGAAACTGAAAAGGTTTTCATCACATAAAGTATTGACTACTGTCACCACCATCATTATCATCCAGCAAAATGGTTTCAGAAGAGACTTACACAAAAATAGCTCGCTCCTTGATGAAAATATCAACAGCCGACATGTTGCCAAAAACATAATTCATCACGATGAAAAAGAAAGCACCAACTCTGTTAAAAACATACAACATGAGGCGTGTTAAAATTTGTTGGCAGCCATACTTGTCCCATCAAACTTTCTTTCATTGGTTTTGATATCGACTCCACCGAGTACTCAAAGTTCTTTCTCCAGCTAGGGTTCACATCCTCTCCTACAATTCAATACTATGCTTCTCTCAATAGGTGGCACTATCTTAATGCTTTTGATCAAGACTACCAGACTCTAAGACAGGGGTGGCCAACCTTTTTTGGCCTACAGCCCAATACAATTGCTGGTAAGCATGCAGCAGGCTGCAAGTGTTTGTCCTCACAGCCTTGAAAAAAATACAAATGTTTATTTCATATGTTTAAAATAAGTATAAAAACAGGTACTACTACACTAGGTCACTAGAACTTACAACACTAAATTTTTAGCGTTTTAGATACCACTATCATGCAGTATTATAATAGTAGACCCAGTATATGGCGAAGTAGGATAAGAGCTGTAATATGTAAAAAATCTTTGTCGGCGGCAACGGCCTATGTTGTCATAAGCTGCCGTTAAACTGTGGATCCAATCCAATCTAGGCATAAAATAGAAAAAAAATTATTTACAAAGGGGTTGTGTGGGCCGCCAATCAACTGCCCACGGGCCGAATTTTGGCCAGTTGGTTATAATAATAATAATCTTTTCTTTATTAAGCGCCTGACAAACACACTGCGCTGTACATTTACATGTTATGCAATTTAAATCTTAACTACTAACAGAACAGACAGCCTGCAATACACGACGCTAATAGCAGCCTACAAAGCATGTCCACCCTACGGGGCTCGAACTTGGTACCTCTCGCTCTCTGTGCCAGATGTTATCCAATGCGCTATCGGGCCCCCTCCTATGGTTGGCCATCCCTGCTCTAAGAGATGGAAAGCAGGAGCAGAAAGCAGCAATTCAACCATCATCAAATGTTTGTTGAGATTAAGCAGACAGAGATTTCAGTATGCCTACTACTAAAAGATAAAAAGGTTGAAGAAAAAGACAAAATCAATAATTAGACGAGGCAATTCAAAGTGCCTCAGTGCTTGAACACATACCGGTTTTCAATGCCAGTCGAGCAGGAATCATCAACTCTAAAGTAGATTGAGCCAACAATGAGACCAAGAATAACTGCAGTTAACATCTAGAAACAGAAAGAAAATGGCATCATCATTAAAATGCAAATTATTATTATTACTATTACATTCGTTTATTGCCGCAACTGATTACAGCTAGTAATTCCCTCGTCCTTCATTCCTCCTTGCATTTTCCTACATTGGAGATTTCCAGTTTCATTGGCCTCTGTCCTCTCGGCCACACTTTGGACTCATTTACAATGGTAAGCCATCCGCTTTAAAATCAAATGGATATAAACAGATTGAACTAGGAGCAAAGAGTATGATTTAATGTGTAGAGGACATTACCCAGAAGCATAGGACTTATGCATATCAAGTAGTTAACACTTTTATAAAGAGAGTGTACTAAAATGACTGGGAAACCAATGTAGCTTGTTGTTAAAGTGTTAAGGAGTTCATAAAATGCACTTCTAAAAGTTACATACATAAATTCAACCAATTAGGTTACAATTTTAACTCAGAATATATACACGCCAGTTCACACAGATGGTCAATCACCTTTTCACATTACCCGCAGTCTCACGGATTGCTTTCAGGGACTTCCGCTGGTCATAAACAATACGCACATTCACAAGTAATTGATTATGCAAGGTTTTTGTGCATGAAGAGATGATGGCTAATGTAGCATATGATGAAATGTCAGTCGAACCTGAGTTAATAGAGCATGTCTATTTCGGATCATGTTGTGCCAAGTTCGACTTGATACAATCGCCAACTGGAAAAAGAATTAGCACAGACATCATAATTACAGAAGAAGAAAAAGAGCATCCCCTTAAGCTAGCCCCCCAGGGCAGACACGGGTATAAAGTGTTAGCGACTTCATTTTCTTAGCCTCGGCATATGGGTGGCCCATCCTCTCCCTTGCTGTCTCATATTCCCAGAGTCAATTAAACAATAATAAGTATATACATATATGTTTGTACACCGGAGTGTGACTCTTCTTTAACCGGTTCAATAAAGAATGTACTTACTTACTTAGTTGTAGCTGACCATAAGTTGATAGAAACATACTGTATATCATGAAAGACATCTTACCTGCCTAACAGGTGAGGTTGGATAGGCGACTCTGGTAACGACAGCAGCATCTCCCTCAGCACCGCTTTTACTTTCATGTATCACCGTAATCTCAGACTCAAGTCTGTAACAAAATAATTTAAGAAACAAAAGTCACACATTTATCTCTGTGGAATCTACAAGGCAACAATTACTCTGAGGCATATCACAGCATATTATACCAGCTGTGTTTCCATTGTTCCATCCCCTTTTCCATGTTGAACACATACCATGTCTATTGTCTACAATCTACATCATTAAGTTCTACAAAGTTTCTAACAAAGAAAGAGCCATAGTTCTACCACCAAGACCATTTCAGTAATCTCTCTGTCATCTTTATCCTTTGGGGAGGGTTTTAGGTGACTCCAGCACAAAGAGCAGAAGATCGGCTGGACGGCATCGATTCCCACTACCCTCCCAATGGTCGACTCAGCCTTTCATTCGCCAGATGGCATTGGCAAAATGAGCAGTAGGTCGTATGGGCGCCTTGCATGGCTGCCAAACAGTAAAATTAGACTCCTGTAATAACTTGTGATCATCCGTTCATACTATGACTTGTAATCATACTGCGTTCGTGTCAGTTTGAATCAATAAACAAAGATTATTATTTAATAAAATCATTTCAAGCATCAAAGAAATGGCCCTCCAAGTTTCAACAGCCATTTTTGCTGCACTTGATTAGGTACATCTGATAATCTGTCCAACAGGATTGAACAAATGATAAAGGTAGGACACAGCAACTGTCTGTAGTTAAGATAGTTAAGTTAAGTAAAAATAATGTCCTCTTTTGAAATGGTCCTATTGAATATCCATGATACGACAATCACAAATTATTTTTTACTGCTGTCTCAAACTGATCCAAGTTACATAGGTGGCCCTTCCTAGCGGGACTATGGTCCCTTTTGGGCTCCTCCTTTTGGTACCCATTGATTGTTGTCTAGCTTAATCTAGTACGATTTAATCTATTTGATGTATATTTTGTGAGATGACTGTTACTCTGTTATGTTGCAACATTCTTTGGTGCCAATAAAAATTTTTGATTGATTGATTGAACAGAGAAAAAATTGTCACCTACTTCTGATACCAATTTGATGATCGATACAGAGAAACCAAAGATCTCTGAATTTCAACGGCTGAATCCATGCCTACAAAGAAATCAGAAACTCAAACTGAATACTTTATAGGCAGCAATAGTCGTCATCTGTATCTTGGAAAAGAAAGTTGTTAAGATGAAGACAACAGAAACAGAACGGCAAATCAGAAACTAAAACTTTCCCTGCCAGCATGCATTCTACAGGCCCATATGGGTCCCATCAAATGTTTAGGGTTAATGTGGCTGGAAGAAACTATATATATAATGATTGATAAAGATTAGATACGGACAACACAGTCTGAATCTAAGAATCACATAAGTATAAATAAAATATAAGTATATATAAGTATATATATATATATATATACCATTCTACAAAAACATAGCACTACAACAATACTAAATACTGCATTTTCAATGTTACATGTACACCTCAAGATACAATACATATATTCGTTTATTGAGCTCATTGCTGACATACCGCAGCCATTTACAAAGAAAGAAAGAAAAAAATTATGTCTTAGAAAAATAATAAAAAATCAAATGAAATAAACAAACAAATAAAGAATTCAATCGGTCATACTACCATCATGCCAGCCAGGAATTCAATCGGTCATACTACCATCATGCCAGCAAGGAAAAGTAAAATAGAATTCTAATTACCTTCTGACTCAACGAGAAATCCATCTGTTTCTAAATCTTTATTAATGCCTAACAAAAACTTACAAAAGTCAGAATCAAAATTGTCCAATTCAATATTGTATGGTTAAAGGAAATCAGTTAAATGAAAAGCCACATTTTCCGGAAAGTGATGGGAAGGTAGTCAACATTCAAAATCCATGCGCAAACTGATTAACAAGCTCATTAGCAATGTTCCCTCTAAGGTGCGTGGCTCATCGAAAAATGCAGCGCAGCAGTTTCAAAATTCCACGCACAAGTTTTTGTAGGAAATACATATTATGAGCTAAAGTTTTGTTTAATTGGCCATTGAATTATTAACCTACTTAAGCCATACATCTTCTGTAATAAAAAGACATTTTTACAAACGTGTATTTAGTCAGTACTGTAGTCTGTGGTTGCATTTTTGCAATCACAAATGTTTCGGAAAATGTGCCGCTATGTTTTTTATTGCTCACGTGGAAATTAGGCTGCTCAAACAACTGCCAGTTCCACACACACAGGAAAACTATTTGATGGAACATTGCTCATGAGACAGTTCAACCAAAATTCAGTTTGTCTTAATGACCAACTAGTGTAATATCATCAGTCAGTAGAAATTAACGGCAAAAAAGTTCAAAAGTCATGGTAGGATTTAGTAAAACTGGAGGCATGAAATCAAATAACCTGTAACTAGGATCCGATCAAACAATAACATAGAAATGACACAATTGCTATGTATAATGCCACAAAAAATCAGTGTATAAACGTTCTACATCAAATCATGTTTTGTATTTACTAAGATAGACCTAATCACATCAATAAAAAGATAAAAAATTTGCATAAATTTCACAAAATTTAACCAAAATCATGGCAATTCATGGCTTTGGGGAATTTAAAGCATTCATGGCAAATGTTGAAAATCATGTAATTCACGACGTCCGTGACGTCATGAATTTCTACTGACCCTAAACTTTATACATGCTGAATTGTGGCCTTGTGTCAGCTACATGATTTCACACAGTATCAACTCATTCAACTGTGCCAAGAGGTATTGCTTCTTTTTCGACCAAAAGTATCATCTTTTGGATGAATAATATACCATCTGATGAACTGTACAACTGGGGACCATTAGCCCAATAGTACTGTTGCCTTAGACCAACTGCTTTTAGACAAAACCTATTCTTCAGGATTAGATGTACCAATGCCTTTTAGATACTAGCTGGCATGACAGCAAGGCACAGTTTTAACAGCAACTGGTGACTTCTTCTGCCCGGTAAGTTTAAATCAGTTTTAAACAATCACACACAGACAGCATCTTACAAGATCTATGATAAGAAATAGAGACTTCATAAATTTTGTTGAAACAAATAAACTGAAGTCTAAAACACGACTTTGATCACTATAAAAGTCAACAGAAAACTATGTAGAGAGCTGCTTTATACCGTTTGCCTTCACAGAGTGGCCATCGTCGCCTGGTTCCTTGCCATTATCAACTCGTTCTTTGGTGGTTAGCGGAACTGACGAAGGAATGCATCCACTGAGCACATCGAGGAAGAAATCCGGAGGATTATCGTGGTCTTCGCAGACATAATCTAACAGCGCATAATACGGAAGGCAGATTTTAAAATATCAACCATTTTCTTAACCAAACTTAAATTAGGGTTTTACAGTAACAGTCATGAACATGATCAAACCTGTTAATACTGATTTTAATTGTAGATACATCATCAATTGGAATCTTACAGTTTCTACTGCTTCTAGACTCTTTATTGGGGTGCTCGATAGTGTAGTGGTTAGCATGCTGGACTGTCAATCGAGAGGTCTGAGGTTCAAATCCCCACCACAGCAGAAGGTTGGGTTTGAGATTTCTGTTCCACCAGCACCCCCTAGCCATTTCAGCATAATGTTTATACTGACCATACACTGTCGGTGGGATTTAGATGAGACGGGGAGTGAACCCATAAACTGGCCACCCATCCTTATACGCCCAAGTTGCTGCACAAGATGATGGAGATGGAAAACAAGAAATAAAACAGAGGAAGTTAGTCAGGAAGATGGCAGAACTTAGTGTCCCGAGGCAGATACAAGGATGCTGTTAGCATCAAATTAATAATGCATGGTCGGACTTAATTTACTGCAATAACGCTTGTTGATCTAACTGTGATTGCTGAAGCTGCTGTTCATTGCTGCATAGTAGCATAGCCAGGAAATTTTTAGGGGGGTTTCCATTGGACATAGATGCAAAAGTTAAGTTTTTTTATGTCGCATATAAAAACATATAAAAATTTCAGCAATTTATTTGGGGGCGGGGGGAGGTTTGAACCCATAAACCCCCTACATACGCCCAAGTTGCTGCACAAGATGATGGAGATGGAAAACAAGAAATAAAACAGAGGAAGTTCGTCAGGAAGATGGCAGAACTTAGAGATACAAGGATGCTGTTAGCATCAAATTAATAATGCATGGTGGGACTTAATTTACTGCAACAACGCTTGTTGATCCTAACTGTAATTTCTGAATCTGACTCATTTCGAATGATGGGTCACATGTATGTGCATCAGAGAGGGACTTACTTCCTGACTGGAAATGTTGCAGACCATCTCGTGCTGGGCCATAGAATACGCATTCACCGCCTGACATCAGCATCATTGTATCAAACAGCTTGAAGATGGAATATCGCGGCTGATGGATTGACATGATGATCGTCATTCCACGAAGAGACAGCCTAAAACAATAATAGTCATTTTCTTTTTCGTCTTTTTAATACTAATTCCTCATAAATTGATTCTGTGGAGGGACTATAATGGAGAGCACCAGTAATTCACAGAGCTCAGCATCTGGGGAGACATTCTCGATCATATCGTATATTCGTTTATTCAAAATTCACGTTGGCAAGACGAAACAGGCTACAGATCACATAAAAGGTTACACTGAAAAAAGGTTACACTGAAATGAATTTTAAAAAGAAAAAAAAGAAAATGTTGAATAAAGCGTAAGTAATCTTGTAAGTACAACTGCCAGTCAGTTTCCTGAATATAGAATAGAATCTTCGTTTATTCATAACACATTGTCAGAACACAATGCGATTACAAGAAAAACAAAAAACAAAAATGTGCAGGCATTGGCTATTCTGTTTAAAGTTTGGTCCAGGATATTATCGGCTATTATTTGATGTTAAAAGCGGCTAAATGCTGAATCATGGAGTTTTTTATTTAAAATTTTACAGTTTAAAATTATAAGAAACATCAACTGATTCTGCTGCTATCTTTAAATGTACCTCTTGAGAAGGAACATTACGGAATGAGCGGTGAAGGAATCGAGACCAGTCGTAGGCTCATCCAGAAAGAGAACCGGCGGAGATGTTATCAGCTCCATTGCAATGTTTGTCCGCTTTCGTTCGCCGCCTGAAACGCCTCGCTGGAACTCGGTTCCAATCTGATCCACAACAAACCAATCATTATATTATTAGACATTTATATTCAAGTGCACTGTAATGTAATAAAGCATTTTATAGTGCCTTTTTATATGTCACAAACGCATAAATCATGCAACTGTTAGTACTGGTAGACATTTATATAGAGACAATATTGTCCAAAAATGTAATGTAATAAGGCAAAAAAAAAATAAGGTGTGTTTCCGGTAACAGTGGTTTTAAAATCTGGGTAGGTAGGAAAAAAAAAAATTTATTTTGTAAAATAATTTATTCAATGCTGCATCGTTGTATAATAATAAACGAATATATCGTCATCATATTTCACCTTGCTGAGGCCAAAGAAATATTTTCATGCAATGGAAAGCAATGTTATCAATGTTGCAAAGGTTAAATTCATGTGTCAATTAAAAAAAAAAAAGTACTAATTAAAAATTTTTTTCACAAAATTTTCAAAGTCGGGCCTAAAAAAGTGACTCGGTCGGGTTACCGGAAACACAACATAATTTTGTTTTGGCCTAAGGATTTTTACATAGTGCCTCTTACATGCTTCAAAAGCATGAATCATGCAACTATTGGTAGGTACTGGTCGATATTTATATAGAGCCTTTATTGAGCACTTTAATAGCATAACCGCACAGCATGCTGGTCTATGTGGTCGAGTGTTTGTTCTGTAATCCAGTGGCTCTATGGTCAAGCCGGCCGAATGGACTTTGTGCAACAATCTGGGCAAATTGTTTGCCCATGCTCGTCTCGGTCACTATGGGGTAGAATTCAGTACCAGCATAAGCTTGGAAGTAAACAGCAAGTGATAACAAAGATCATTAGCATCGCCCTCCTCCTTCGTCCAGACTTGGGAACTGGCACTGCCAGAGTAGTAAACAGCAAGCCATGCGATGCTCTGGTCCTGGTGCTACGTAAATGTGAAATTCCCGGTATGAAATGGCAACTGCACATTTATATAGCGCCGCTTCAAACGAGACTCATCAGAGGCACTCTCGACCTAACACCATGAAACCACGATCAAACAAATTGGTCTTCAAGTGTGGGAACGAGTGTCCCCCTAAATTCCAATATGGGACAACTTCAGAGGACTACTATGTCACATTCAATGATGATGATAATTTTATTGCGTTATTTTGAGCTCGAGGCACAATAATGTCAGATGGTGAGTGTAATGTGATGACAGCGACTGTAATGGGCTCTTGAATAAAAATAATATCATCAGCACCATCAATAATGAATACAACAAGTAAAGGAAATCATCATTAGCAATTTTTAAAAATTTAATTTTTTTATTGCTAATATTAAAAGTCATTCAGTGTAGACACAGAGCAAAGCATTAAAACTTTCATATACTATAAATAATATTATGGTTCTCAAATCTGAGATATAAGACCAGCAAGAGGTTAGGAGATTTTTCAAGTAATCGCATATTTTACAGATTAAAATTGAACTATATAATTACTGTGAAACCAATGTAATATTCGTTTTATCGTGATCTTACATCATATGAGCACTGTGGTTGGTAGAAGCGGAAAGAGTTAATACTACTTGATATGTCATAGCAGAAGACAGTCACAATGAACTGGTTTCATCTAAGCCAGTTTGGTCTAATGATCAGTTTCAGTCAGATGCAGATCTTAAAATCTGAGATCAACTATTGCATTACGGATACAAAGGTTCAGAAATCAATTTCAAATGTGATGAATGGCTAAAAGCTGTACTAGAGTTAAATAATATCAATAAGGAACAGGAACAGAGACGGCAAGCCAAACAGTCTGGTCTTCTGGTCTCTGTCTCTTGGGGAACAACCCCTCCACCTCAATGAAATGGAAGGACCTAATCAGAGGTTATTATTCAGAGGTCCCTGGACTCTGATTCACAGCCTTATCAAAAGGTCAAGAGGTCAACTGCCCATTTGACCCAGTGATTGACCCCAGAGCAGTGTCACAACTCACTACCCAAATATTTCATATAACTTCAAGTAGAAGTGGGGTGTGCAATAATCTAGAGGCAAACTATCGGTTAGTGTGCTGGACTGCCAACCGAGAGGTCAGAGGTCGAGGTCAGGGAGTGGTTTCAAATCCTAAATCCCTGCAGAAATTTGGATTCAGATTTCTGCCAGAGCAGAAGTTTGCAGACTTGGGAAGATTGCCACCCGCCCTTAGGCTTAGAAAATGAAGTCTCTAACACTTCATACCTATGCATGCCCACTGCCTTCTCTTCAGCTATAATAGAAGTAGCAACTGAACAGAAAAGTAAGAAAGAGAAAGATGATGACTGAGCAAAGGGAGAGTAGTGGTCATCCGCCCTCACTCAAGACTGAGTATTTTTTCAAATAAAATTGACCACAAAATTCACTCAGCGAAAAGAGACCAACTTTAGAAGAGCATGTTACATGAATATTCTACACAAGTCAGACTGCTGAGACAACCTTGGTGTTGGCACATTTGGACAGTCCGAGATCAGAGATGATTTCTTCGACTCGTTCCTTCCTCCTTTGCGTTGAAGTTCCACTTGGAAGACGAAGAGAGGCGGAAAACTCGATGTTCTCCTTCACGGTCAACATTCCCATCACCATGTCATCCTGGAAAACACATAAGAAATGACAGACCATGAAACGAGAAAAACAACAGAAAAGTTATCAACAGATCATGCAATGCAGATTAACTGGCCACATTGTAAACAAGTAAGTATATTTTCTTTATTGAACCAGTTGCAGAAGATTCGCACATGGTGTACAAACATCAAGTAATATTTACAAAATACAAAATTTGTTTGAATATAATATTCTCCCTCCAAATTTTTTTCTCATGTTATTGTCTAGTGGAGAGAGCACTCTATTGTGAGACCAGGGACAGAGGCTATAGGTTTTTGGTTTCTTCGGTGGGATCAATTTGTGAAGTACATGTCCAGGGTTGTTTAACACCTTAGTAGAAAGGCCGACATCTGCGTGGCGTACCACCAGCAAAGGTCAGATCCAAAACAACAGGCGAGCGCGAAGTCCCTTTGCAATTAATTAATACGGGAAATATTTTGGTTGTGAAAAATAAATGACGAGCCAGAGACATTACCCGTAACATTAAAAATATCATAAGTTAATCAAAGAGAGATCGGCAAAAACTCATATAAAATTTATTAGAGAAGAGATAGCGCATGGTGGACATAGAATAGCTAATGAAAGAAATATCGGCATAAACTCATAGAAAAGTTTATTTGTTTTAATTTTTTCATGTACCACTTAGCGACACCTGGCATACCACTAGTGGAATGCGTACCACCGTTTGAAAACCGCTGTGTGTATGTATGATGTATATTCGTTTATTCACATAATCTTGATGACAAAATGCAACCAGCTACAAATACGAGTTGGTAAAGATTAGGGGAGTGTAACCTATGATTGGAGAAGATTGATTGGAGAACAACTGAACCTTCAGCTGAATCATAGCAACAGTCTGGCGATCCTGCTCCTCCACTCACCTGAATGACGTAGCCAATCATGCACTTGTAGTTACTCGGCTGTTTTGATCCATTGACCAGTACTTCCCCAGAAAGACCCTTACGGTTTTTTCTACCCGCTAAAATGTCTAACAGACTGAAACAGAAACAAATCACACAGTACATACACTACTGGAACAACCCCTGAAAAGCCTACCTTAAAAAACCGGGAAGAAGTATATATAGCTGTACTCTGAAGAAGTAGTAAAAAGGTGATTATAGAATACTAACTATGATATATTTTGCTATGCAAGAAGAGCCTACCTTAAAAAAGCTACCATCCAGAATACAACAGAAGCAACCATCTGTCACTTGTACCGTGCCTACTATTGTTCCTCCTACTTTCAATCTCTGTTTCTTGATCCCCTCACAGTTTCCCTATCCCTCTGATGAAATGCAGACCTGATAATTGGATGTTCCACATTATAAGAGAATACAGGAAAACTCTCTGTCTTCAGATAGCAATTCTGCTGTTTTGATTATTGTCACAGACCAGTTGTTTGTAAATGATCAAAACAAAGCTGCAGTTTTGCCACTGACTTACGCTATATAATTTTTTTAATAGTTAATTGCTAAGGGGCATTAACTATAGAAGGCCTGAAACAGCTGCATGTTACATTTTGTCATTTTTGACATATCTTTGATGTTTAGAGACTGAAGTGGCCTCACTGACTGATGTCACATGAATTACAAGTAGTCACTATCATGCACATGATTTACAAGCAGCCTGTGCTCAATAGACATATCCTATAATAAGCACAAGTGCTTTGAAAGGAGGCCATACAGGCTGTTTCAAAACTTCACTTAACGTAAACATAATGGACCACCTGCAGAAAGCCTCAGTAAAACTGACAGTCATAAACAATTGAGATAGCCAACGATAATAACACAACTAATCTTATGAAAGCACATGAAATGAGGACAACCAGATTACAGTTCTAGCTGTATTGCAGGCATAAACATTTCATTCTGTTACAGAATTATATAATCAATGATTAGTTAATTAATGATTATAAATTTGACAAGTAGGACTCATTTACTCACGAAGTTTTTCCACTTCCTGTTGGTCCAAGGATTGCATTTACTCCAGGACTAAACACTCCACTAAAGTAACAATTGTCACACAACAACTGTCATTATCACAAATATTACACCACCGTCTTTAAACATCATCTTAAGGCAGAATGGGAATTGTAGAAAAAAGACTGGGGGTCAGACATTGATCCATGTAGAATTGGTGTGTGCAGTGAAGACCTAACAATGGGGTACTAAGAAAAATTAGGGAGGTTGAACCCCCAACCCTCTGGCAATTCTCACCCTGTCTTAAGGGCTTCCTGCATCTGGGGTGTAGAAACTTATTCCTTGTTCTGATCACATCATTGGGTGATTTCCACAGTTCCTGGCAATCAGCAAATTCAAATAGCTCCGACTCAATTCATTTCCCCGTCAGCTTCAATTTCTTCTCTATTATTTACTCCAAGTGGACAAATACAAATAAAACTCCACATTTCTTTCACATCCCATTGACCTCCCCAGATTCTGTCCTGGCACCAAAATGGACCAAAAAACCTGGCTATAGCAGACTTCGTTTGAAACAGCACCAGTGAATAAGCTGGTCTTCCTGATGCGGCTTTTGTATAGTGCTGAGAAATCTAGCAGATTTACATTACAATATTACAACCTCTGTGATCAGCAGCACATTAAGTTGTCAACTTAAAATGTTTACATTGCTCTGTATACAAAATGTTTTTGTCATACGCCTTTGTTTCGAGCGCAGAGTAAAGTGCATTATTGTCTTCAATGGTCAGAGGTTAAATTCAGTGCAAGGGAAATTAATTTTAAAATTTATTTCCCCTAATGGCCTTTAATTAACTTGATTGGTAAATTAGTACAACTGGTTATGTAAGAATGGTTAGTGAAGACATAGGCACAGACCACTGCTCTCATAAGCAAGTGTATTCTTTATTACACAAGTTGCATAACCGCACTCTGGTGTACATTAGAGGTCTGCGGGTACAGCATTTTTGCTACCCGACCCGTACCCGTAACACAGAACCGTTACCCGTACCCGTACCCGACCCGTACTCAAAATTACTACCCGTACCCGCGGGTATACCCGTACCCGTACTATACCCGCCACGTCATTTGCACGCCTTCCCACAGTCCGTCCCTACCAGGCCAATAACTCATCATATAGTAATAATTAAAAAGGACTTTCTGCATCAACTGATCATTACGTGTGGGGTGTAGAGCCTTATACCATGTCCTGATCACATCCTCAGGAGACTTCCGCAGTTGCATTTTATCGTATTGTATTGTGTTGTATTGTATTGTGTCGTAGTGCCAGTTCCTGGCAATGAGCAAATTCAATGGCTCTGACTCGATTCATTTCCTTGTCAGCTTCAAATTCTTCTCTACTATTTACTCCCACTAAAACTCCACAGTTCTTTCACATCCCTTGACCTCCCCAGGTTCTGACCTGGAACCAGAATGGACAAAGCAGCCTGGCTATAGCGGACTTGATTTGATACAGCACCGCCGGTGAACAAGCTGGTCTCCCTAACGCGGCGTTTGTATAATGCTGAGAAATCTAGCAGATTTACATTACAATATGTGGACGTTTACGTGTAAATGGTCCAGATTGTCGATTTTAGTTTAAGAGAAAACAGGGCCTAAAGTGGTTTTGGTGAGAATTTGTGATTTTGAGATTTTTATCTAGTTACATTCTCCTATCAACGTACTTAACCTATAAGGTTCAATATCATTGAAATAAAAGTTTTTTATGACAAAATTTTGTGTTTCTTTACAAAAATGTCAATTATTTGTTTTCGGTACAGTAGACTTATAGTAGGCCTATTTCATGACTAAACTGCATAATTATTTGTCAGATAATTCAGCAGCAGTAGCATAATAGTGAAGCTTACAGGAAATGGCTTCTAATGATATATAACACTCCATTACAATGCAGTAGTAGTTGCGAAACCTTAGAACCTACAACTTCATGTTACTGTAGGCCCTATTCTTTAATCGCAAATTACTCAAAATGAGCATTTTCTGGGTTGTTGTGTTTACTGGTTTCTACAATAACAAGACATGTGCTGGATAGGATGCAGATTCATTCTTTATTTCACTCTCATTCTGAACATTTTAGAAATGCCAACAAGTCCAAACCGACCATCTAGTCCCTTTTCACGTAAACGTCCACATATATTACAACCTCTGTGATCAACAGCACATTAATTTATCAACTTAAAATGTTTACATTGCTCGGTATACGGACTATTTTTGTCATATGCCTTTGTTTCGAGCGCAGAGTAAAGTGCATCATTGTCTTCAATGGTCAGAGGTTAAATTCAGTGCATGTACATTAATTTTAAAATTTATTTCTCCAAATGGCCTTTAATTAACTTACTGGAAAATTAGTACAACTGGTTATGCAATAATGGTTAGTGAAGACATAGGCACAGAGCACTGCTCTCATAAGCAAGTGCATTCTTTATTACACCAGTTGCATAACCGCACTCTGGTGTACATGCATCTTAATTAATTGATCTGTCAATAAGAGTAAAACATTCTAATTATAATTCAGACCACGTCATTCACATTCAATGCTTGGACAATGAACCTGCATGTAACCTCCTCTTCCCCTCACCTCCCTCGCCGTTTCAATTCTAACCACCACCCACCTTAGCCTGCCTCACCCTTTGGATCTAGACCCTTGAATCTGTTTTGATTAGGCCCCTCCCAGTAAGCTGGTTCCTGTACTGTAGATATTTCCAGGTTACAATTATGATACCCTGTTTGATTACCACATCTCAGAGTTGGTTTACAAAGCTGCAATAAAACTGGTTTAAAAATAGTGTAAGTTGTTTAAACACTGATCTTCCTTTGCACCTGAAGCATGCAGATCATAAAACCAGTGAGCATATGTTTGGTATGCATTTGGCACATTGCATTCTCTCCAATTCTCTCCACATGGCCAAACTCGGGAAACTTCATAGAAGTCACTTCATGGAGACTTCCATGTCTTCCTCGACATGTCTACATGTTTACTCTGACTAGTAAAGTTGTTAAAACAGCCACAAAACAGAGTTTTGCAGAAAAACATTATGTTTAGAGCATTTTCACCAGAAAGACTGTCACTTCCAAAAACTTGCTCATGTGCAATAAGTCAGCACAAAAAAATGAAGAGAAGATGTCCGTTTAATGGGGCTCATCTCAGAGGCAAGCAGCATTGTATTGTAAGAGTCTAATATAGACCACTACAGCAGTTTGCTAAACCACAGTCATCAAAATTAGGTTACAAATTCAGACCGTAAGCAGTCAGTGACATCAGAGCAGACAGAGACAGAAAGGGTTCTTGAAACTCCAAAGGGTACGTTAATTTGGGATGTCCTTAGACCCCTAAAACCCTGATCCAGTGACCCTTCATATCAAGGGCAATGTGCCACATGTGTGTCAAAATAGCAACTGACAAACGAAGAATGTAAAGGTATATTCAGTTGTAGATGAAGTGCTCAGTTTGAAGACAGGAGAGAGAGATTAATGAAGGGAAACACCAGAAAGTCATCATGGCTGTTGGTCATCTGACCTCTTGGGTCTGCTGGTCCAATTTTCACCTTACCAGGCACCCTATCAAGTGAATTTGTGGGTTTTTAAGTGCCAGTATGTGAGACTACCTAAGTTGTCATACAATTTAGATTACAATTAATTCTACCAGAGAGAATTTTTTTATTCTGTTAACAAATGTGACAACTTTTTGGCACATAAATGTGGACCATCAGCAACAGAACATGATGATGATGATGATGAGTTCTCTGCCCGAAGGCAGGTCCACGGTTTTTATGCCACCAGGGAATGCAACAGAACATAAGAACGGTTAATTTTCAAAATTACATATCCTAATATTTCCTTCAGTTTTCTCTCACTGATCAGGCATTCCATAATTCCATATTGGTGAACATTTGGATGATGCTGGAAGTCAGATTTGGAGTCCTACATTGATAACATTCCAGACGAAGAAGACTGCGGTTTAGTGAAAAGGGTGTATATAGTATTTGGGAGGCACTGGCCATAGTTCATTTTAACAACAGGTAGCCTACACTCTGAGTATTATCATCATTATCAGTTCCTCATGCCAGCCATTTGGAGACGATGGGTACAAATAAATTATCTCCATTGTCGTCAGTCATTTGTGAAGTCCACTGTACACTTTGAGTACACACTGTGAGCGTACTCAGTCAATGCTCAGAACTACACTGGAACATGGCATGCATACCTGTTTAAGTCAATTGGAGCATACTCGATTTACCCATAGTAGGCCTAGACATCAAACACACTTATCATTATGAAGCACAAAGTCAACATCTCCTACGCCTCTGTAAGCCTCGGCATAGGTCTATAATATTATGGCATAGATCTTGGCACTTCTTCACCTACAGCTGGGCAGATAGATCCTGGATTTGAACTGATCCTTCTCTGCCTCTATTTTTCCACTGTGTTTCAGGGGGTGCTCAACAGTGTATTGGTTAGTGTGCTGGACTGTCAATCAAGAGGTCGGGGGTTCAAATCCCCACCAAGGCACAAATTTGGTTCGAGATTTCTTCTCCACCTGCACCCCTTAGTCAACTCATCTATAATGAATTCACTGACCATACACTGCCGGTGGGAAGAGCAGACGGCGAGGGGGAGGACTGGCCACCTGTGCTCATTATGGTGAGGCTAAGAAAATGAAGTCTCTAACTCTTCATACCCATGGCTGCCTAGCTTAAGGGACGACTGGTCTTATTCTTCTTCATTGTGGTGAGTTCTGTCAGGTGAAGGAGCGCCTTCAATGGGTTTGCCTGTAGTGGCGCAATATAAATGAGTGCAATTACGAATGGCGCCATTCATCTCTTTGTTCTACCCGCCGCCTACCACTTCCTTCACTTTATCTCCGGGCGTTTTTGCCATGTTTCCTCTCCCGTGATTTAAACAAAGGCATCTTCACAACTCGTAACCTTATTGACAAAAAGACAGACAGACAGAGAGACAGACAGACATAATACTTATAAGGATTTATACAAACTGGGCCACAGACCAAAGGCAATCAATAACGCTCCCGCCCTCCTCCTCCTCCTTCTCCTCTCCGATCTCCTCTTCTCTTTGTCTAGCATACGGCGGCACAGTAGCGGACCGAAGCGCTGCAGGCCATCGTTAGTGAACACCCTGTGTTACTGTTGGACACCCTGTAACAGCGTCGAATCAAGACATCTCCGCCGTTTGGGGAACCACCTCCAAAGGCCCATTTAACAACATGCAACGAGAATTTAATTAATTTTGGGCTATCTGCTGTACGGATGTGAAAGAATGTTCACTTTATGTCAGATTTTAACTGGAAATGATTATCTCATTGAGAACAGCTGTGTGTTTTCAAGTCCTGATAAACTTAACAGGGCTGCAACAATTATCTGTGATTTGCAATTATACGTAGGGCTGTAGCAAACCCTTATGTTTATCATTAGGCCTCCTGTCTTATGCTCCTGGCAGCAATTAGGAGGAGGAGGAGGAGGAGGAGGAGGAGGAGCCGGGAACACCCATCCTATTTGAGTAGACAGTACTCAGCCAGGACAGATAGGAGACAGATAAAAGACATCAGACACTTAACATAAACAGACACTTTTTATTCAGCCAATGTTATTAAATGTTTTAGGCTGAGATCAGCTTTTTGTGTCTTCTGCAAATGTGTCCTTTGTACTAAGGTCATGGTATGTCACTGAAGACAACAAAAGCTAGGTAAAAAAACTCACAATATATAATATTATACACATATATATATATATATATACTGTGAATATATATAAGCCTATATATATAGTTTGACAAATTTTAAACCATATATATATATACTATAAAACTATAGGCCTACATACACAGTTTAACGAAATACATTATGCTGCATAAATAGGTAATTTGAAACCACGTCTCTATATACATATAAACCTAGATGAATCCTGGCAAAATGCTCTTCACATTCGTAGTCAACGACCTGCGGAGCGTCCTGTGTGAAGCCTCCATAAACAATTCAGCCGTCCAACGCAACGCTTTCCAACACCCTGTGCGCTATGAGCCGCGCATTGAACGGACACAGGCAAGCGTACTGAGGGAGGTCACTCTCTATAATTAGCACAGATCATAACACGGACAGAGGCCGCCGCCGTTCTGTCTACAGCTCACAGGAACCTAATAGCTGATAAGCAGCCACGGCTGTGGGAGGGTTACGTTAACGGAGATTACTTACACAACGGAACAAAATGTAACCTTCTATCATGTCTGTGGACTTGACAAGTGACTGAGGACAATGGAAATCATTTATTCGTACCCATCGCCGCCAAATGGCTGGCGCAGGAACTGATGATGATGATGATGACATACATTAACCAAAGTGAGCTCAGACATGAACCCCTATTATATTGGCATGGGGAACCAGATGGAATAATAATACCACATAGCCTAAACTGTAAATTTATGTAAATTGTAATTGCATTAAGGTTTGCGTGTTCTTATTCTCACAAACCACTAATCTATCAATACCAAAGATGGGATATTTTCAGTGTAGATGGAATATTTGACTTGTTGTCAATCCAACATTTTAATATGTTGCTTATTTGCTGGTTTTTGCAAGCAAGCAAGTACCATATGCCACATGCAAGTTTATGTAACATTTAAATTTGCAAATCAAAAAGCACACAATTTTGTGATGGATTTTAAATTTAAGACTAAGTTACATTAATTATGTTGGTCACATCATGATACTTTTGGAAAAATTAAACAGAATCCAAACAGGTTGCTTCATTTTCTATGACCCAACTTAAACAAGGCCCCAGTTTTTTCATGGTGGAATCAACATTATTGGTTCATATTAAAATCAGCTTCTGAGGACCACATTTTCATAAGTATATGCAATCACATTGGACAGCACATCATATCCAAATAGTTACAACAAAATCCAGTTTAACTATATGAGCTCTAATGAATGAATGAATGTGTCAATTCTTGAATCAGAGGCAGAGAAGGTTTCTTTAGCACAGGACCATGGCATGAATGAATGAATGAGTGAATGGTTGAATGAATGAATGTATGAATGAATGCATGTTATTCAAACACACAAATGCAAATAATAATGCTAATATCTTAATGTATGAGGTAAATATTCTATACAAAGCAGAGTATACAACACAACACAGTAGGCCTACATTTGCTCTGATTCTCATATACATTAGAACAGAAGCATGCTACAATATCTGAAACTAAGCCTACATAAACAATGCATGTAAGGAATCAATTTTCACCATGAAAGCAAAAGGCTCAATGCACAACAAAAATGCAAGTTTCAGCCCATATCCCACTCACATTCTCATATGGAACCCATAGGCCTACAGAGCCCACATGGGCCCCGTCCAGTACCCATAGAAATACTGGCAGGGTAATGATGTGGTTAAATAAAAAGAAAAGTAAACCAACCTGGCTTCTTTCACGATGTATTTTTTCTCCTTGGAGCGACAGCAACTTCTGAGTTCCCTCGAGGGTACATCTACTTTATAATCGACGTTTCTGAAGGAGATAATGGAACTTTTTGTATCGGGACAAACATGCGGCAAATCGATGCTAACATCACCATGGTTGTTCGATTTCAAGCCATCCTCTTGTATAATTAAACGAACGTGATTAGAATTCGCATTGTTACCCTTGTTCTCCGCGTGGCCCTCACTATTACATGTGACATCCCCCATATTGGTCATCGCACACAACTCGGGTTTTCCTGCGATATCATCATCTTTCGTTGTTTCGTCTATTAATCCTGTCCTCGGCTTCCAAACATTTTCACCCATTTGTAAAAATCAGAGTAAGTCAGTTTACACTAGAGGGTCAACTTTTAAGAAGGTTATTTCCTTGTCTTTTACTGTGTCCTCCTCGAACTGTGTTCCCATGAAAGTGGATTCAGCGACTGAACGTCGCCTATAATCAACAACCACATTTCACGATCGTTGTTATGGGCCAACGAACAATCCCGCTAAAAGTGTCGCTGTCCACGCTGCCGCCGTTTAGCGATTGTATTGCCTACTACGATTTTCTCCAACAGCCGCCACCCCTATACCTATTCTTAGACAGCCGCTGTCAGTTACAGCACAGAATATATAAATCTTTATCTATTCTGTGATTACAGTACGAATCCTGTAAAATATAGTCTGAATGAATGCTTCAGAAGTCGAATTAGGCTAATGTGTCTCATGTTGTCAAAACGACTAAAGATGGAATAAATAATTCTGATAGGCCTACCCCAAAATTTGCAATCATAAACTTTACCACCTGCGGCGGCTGATAGCCTTATCTTCGCGAACTTTTCACCATCGACCCAACCCACTCCACCCGATCCTCCTATTTCAGTTTTTTTCGAGCCCCGGTCACTTCTATCTCAAATTCTCCAACCGAGCCATATCCCACACTGCACCGCGTCTGTGGAACGATCTTCCTCTGAATTCCGCAAATTTTGGTTTTCCACCATCATTGGCATTCACACCATCATCTGCCTCAGGCTCCCCTATCTATCACCCCTCATTTTCACTCAAAACTGAAGTCTCGCCTCTTCAAGAATTCATACCTCTTGCAGTGACGTAACTAGGACTTTTCGTTGGGGGCTTTAAGCCTTGAACATTCGGGTAGCCCGAGCCTATAGTGGACTGGGCTTGATTCATTTTGGGGGCCTCTTCAAGCCCCCAAGCCCAATTAGTTACGTCCCAACGTACTTGATCCTCCACCTTCCAATCTTCGACTTAAACGACACCCACCTTAACAGCTACTCTGTCCCTCTGGCAACCGGACTCGGACCTACTTCTGACTACCCTTCGGACAGCCCCTCTGACTCGACGCAGCGCTCGTGACTAAGCTGGTGCCCTGCGCTTGGCTTTCAAGTGGCGCTTTAGAAGTCTGGCATATATTATTTATAAATTCTGCGTTGGTTCTGGGAAGTGGGAAGGGGCGCCCTATCCTCCAGCGAGTTCCAATTACATGATTCAGGCATGCTTTCAAAAGTCAACTCGGTATAATTATATTGAAAGTGTTTATTCAATGAGCCACTTTGCAACTATTCACGTAGATGTGGTGGCTAAGGCAAATAGACTTTGAGCCATGCAGCAAATACATTACTGTAAAGCGAGGGGACCATTGATAAACTGCACCAATTAAGTGTATGCATGTATAAAACATTGTATATTGGTATAAAAGCCCTTAACACATCGCAGTTTCCGTGTGCTGCATGCACGACTATGCAACTTAATAAGCATGTTTTATGACGGCTTGAAATGCTTACTGAACAGAGACGTTAAGTCCCTGTCAATACTCATCTTGCCGACTCAGTGTATGCTGAGGCAAATAAAAATCCACACACAAATGTGTGATGATGTGAATGTAGGAAATGCTGTGGATTGGCACTGTTAGGTCCGAAGCAACTCCGTAGAGTTTCACGTTTAAGATGCGTTATATAAATTCGCAATTACACTTGCAAACAATAAGGGAATCTTGAAACAACAAGGAAGTAAAGGAGGAAGGGAGGGTATCATAAAAATGTGCATAATTGGCAATGAACATGCCAATTTTTTTTATAAAACCAAATAAGAACAAAGATTATCATTTCACAATTATCATGCACCACTATCTAATGGCTAAACATCAGTCAATGGCACTAAGAAATTATGAATGAACGACTTGCTCAAGGTCCCTACAAGTAACCATCTCAGAGAGGAGGAACTCGAACCTGTACTCTCAGTGTTACAAGGCAATTGCACTAACCAATCAGCTACTTTGTCCACAATAACAAAAACACAAGACTTTACTACAAATATATAATAGTCTTTTAAACATTCAGTAAGCTTATCTTCTCAACATCTGTTAAGTAAACATGAATATTTGCAGTCAGTTCTCAATGAAGTCCACCTGATTATTTTATTCATATGTCAAATCATTTCCTCGGCTAGTAAAACAATCATATTTGTGACAAGTAAGTTTGAAATTCATGCAGATTCATGGTAAAATTGAAACTCGTACATAACAGCAGAGATCTTTTCATAAAATACATCTAACTGACAACTAAAAACAATTCAGCCTGTCGTTCATGTAACTCTTTCAAATCAGAAACCTAGATCAGTTATTACTCCTGTTTTTCAACAAAGAACACTGTGTAAGTTAACTCTGCGAGTGTTGACCAACTGAAGCATATTTACATCTCTCGTGACAGTCATCTGTTAAATCTTTACAAAAGCAACAAGCAGTTTTACTAAGCGACTGTCCTTCCCAATCTATCAACAGATTATTTTAATCATCTTATTGATAGACACCCTCTGTCACTATTCATCTCAAGTTCTCCAACTGAGACATGTCCAACACTGCACCACGTCTCTGGAACGATCTTCCTCCTGAATTCCACACTTTTCCGGTTCCTCCACCATCATCTGCCTCAGGCTCCTCTCTCCATCACCCCTCAGGCTTTGCTCTCAAAACTGGTCTATCCTCGTCAAGAAATTCATACCCAGACTCAGCTGATCCTTCACCTTCCAATTGTCGACCCAAACGACACCTGCCTTAACATCTGCTCTGCCCCTCTGATACCCTGGCAGCCGGACTCTTCCTTTGGACTATTCTTTTGGACAACCCCTCTGACTCGACCCAGCGCTCGTGAATAAGCTGGTGCCCTGCGCTTGGCTTTTGAGTGGCACTTAGAAGTTTGGAGATTACGATTACGATTGCAAACAAAACTAAATCATCATATCTGCTTAAGAAATAAACATTACATTCAGAGTATTTGTTATAAAAGTCTGATAAGCAACCACATTCAAATGCATTCACACAAAAACAATTAAACATTTTAAAACCAAAACAATAGTAAAGAGTATTATAATAGTGACATAAACGTCTGATAAGCAACCACATTCTCAAACATTCACACAAAAACAATGAAAAGTTTTAAAACCAAAACAATAGAAAAGAGTATTATAAGAGTATCATAACAGCAAAGGTTAATATTTTCCTCAAGCTTTTGAGTATTGAGTTGTGAAATCGTCCAAGTTTTGCTGTATCAGTCTTCATGCAAAGAAAAGCAGCAATAACAGATTGTAAAACAAGCAACTCCTAAAATTAAGTGTAAGACTGTCCCGAGTTCCAGACACCAGGACTCTTAGAACTGTACATTGCAAAGTCCGGTGCTCGTACAGACTTTGGAGAACTGTTCGTCCGAAAGAGGTAGCAGATCAGCCCAATAGCGAAAAGAGTTGCCAGACCCTACAAAAGCAAAAGAAATACATGTACAACTACAATATCTCCATCGCATAAACCTTCCTTCAACATTGATTAAGTACATACAAGACTTCAAAACGAATTCCACAATCCAAGCCTCCTTTAATACAACAAAATACAAACTTAAAATAAAGAATGACTGCAATGGCAAAAACAAAGCAGACTGCCACCACCACTACTGTATGAACTTAAGAACAAATCTAATCTGAAATCCTTTCATGTATGCATGACATTGCATGTACATTACTAGAAAATTCATATAGCTCCTTTTAAGGAGGTCCAGGTTGTCCTGCGGGTGCGTACTTCTACGGCCCAGTCTAGGAGTTTCGCTATTGTTGGTCCCAATAGCTGGAACCAGTTACCTCAGTCCCTCAGGACTGACCTTTTTTCTATTTCTTTTGACCAGTTCTGCAAGCGCGTGAAAACCTCCCTTTACCAGTGAAGAGACTGGTCCGGGTCGGGAGCACCTCTGTTTTTGAGTGGCGCTATATAAATGCTTGATTACGATTTAAGGATTTCTCAAAAGTGCTGATCACGTGGCTATCCAATTGATCTACATAGATGTCACTTAATGCAGGCTGACAACATAAGCTGTCAATCACTAGATAACAAACACATAAATATCTTATCACAGTCTACCTATATACCAGCATCTAATCTAAAAATGTGCGCATTATCAAGACCTAAGTTAACCTCCTCTGGAGTAGTAGATCTCTTCACTTCGTATTTTGTCCGAACTTAATCTAATTTTATACTCTGTCATGGTGGTCTTAGATGCTGGTCAGTTAAATGAATCTATAAACATTGATTAACCCTACACAACTACCACCTAATTATACCTTAGCTCAGCACTAGAACACATCTATTTACATGCTTAGACAAGAATGTCATGAGTGCAAAAGGACATCGCTACACTTACCACAAGCACTGCAAATATAATTCCCATGGCAATGATTCCGCCTGAGACACGCTGAAGTAATTTAGATCCATAAACGTAGCAACCCTAAAAAGCGAAGAAAAGTTCAAAACTTGTCATTACTATTACTGCCAGTGAAATCGAGCATTGTTAGTCAACACATTGTCTTGTCTTCCTTCATCGTTTTGCGTTGTCATGTTAATCAGTAAATTAGCGGTCCGTAATAATGTTCAGGAAACTGAAACAGGTGACATTTGCTGGTGGCAAATTTTCAAAGATGACTCGTAGAAAGCTTTTCAAACATTAGTCTTTAAAGCAAGGAACACAAAGAACTTTTTATTAGCGCTAGCATTTTGCGAGCATCAAGAAAATATTACATGGTAATCCTGGTAATCAACCCCGACAAGACTGAGGGCAGAGACTGACGACTACTTCTCATCTTTTGGTTGGTGAAATAAGAAACAAAAACTTACGTTATAGAAAAGTGCTTCGTTCATCGTTGGACCAGAGGCCAGTTTTGGAGGACCAGACTGCCATGTCTGGCACTTCATGAGGTTGATGTACTCTCCATATTGATCTTTGACGCAACAAGACGGAGGAACCATTGCACGATCGTTCTCTATAAAGAAAAAGAAACCGATAAAGAAAACACGACACTTGATGTATTTACATATACACCTACATGCATGCATGTACATATGAAATGTATGCATGTGTCATGAAATTTATATAGCACCTTTTGCTAGCATAGTTGTTTATTAATGTTTAACTGATCTAAACAAGTGCAACTTACAGTAAACACGTGCTGAGCTGAATCACATAGAACAGTAATTTCATGAAACTCTTTTGTC
This sequence comes from Aporrectodea caliginosa, assembly GCA_020284085.1. NCBI lineage: Eukaryota > Metazoa > Annelida > Clitellata > Crassiclitellata > Lumbricidae > Aporrectodea > Aporrectodea caliginosa. The sequence goes on from JACEVL010000924.1 coordinate 525,493, forward strand.
TTTCGAATAACAAAATGCATAGATCTGGCTAAATTATTACTACTCCTGTACTACATCTAAAGGATTTCTGCCATGCTACACCCAAATATTAACAATCTGTGTTTTAAGTGAAGATGTCATCCAGAAACAACAGGTGAGTACCATAATGAAGTGCTATTATGAAGCAATCGTATAAATGGTGACTAAATGCTCCGATACGATATAAATGCTTAGATATGATACGATACAAAATGTTATGCTATAAACAGCAATTATTTCTCAATGCCACAAAAGACTTTATCAACGATTACAGCTTCCCAATTGAACAAGACAAAATCAAAAGCTTTAAAAATCTCAGTCAGCAAATGGTAAAATATTCAAGAGTGAGACTGGTATTGATTTACCTTTTTCACCTGGCTGCATTTCGTACCATGCAGACTGTCTGTAGATGCCCCAACTTGAATCTTCAGCAGCACAACAGTACCACTAGAACCACCAAACACCAGAAACACTCATTTTAAAAATAAATAGAAACAACTTATAATGGCAGTGCTGGATATCTCTTACCTATTGAGATGTTAATTACAGACACAATGAAAGAAACTTGAATGCATATTTGAGCGATACACAAAAGCTGCAAAACCAGTTCTCTGACAATAAGATTATTAGAATTCACGCACTCTCTCGGCAAGCTAACTCTGGAAACAGCGGGCACTGACTTCTTTTCACATAAAACAAACACACACCCATACCCACACACACAAACACACAATTTCCCTCCGTTACTTTTCACTCCAGTGTTCGAGACCTTGGTGTAGTCCTGGACACTGTCCAGGACTACAGTGGACAGCACCCTTACTTACCTTTTCTGAACATATTGCCAATCATCCTACTTCCACCTAATGCAGCTTAGAGCAATCCGACGCACCATCTCCTCCTCTGTCTTTACCTCTATTGTCTATGTCTCTGCTCATCTGCTCCTGAATTGATTATTGTAATTCTCTCTTGGTTGGTCTTACAAAAGTTCATCTCTCCACTCTTCAGTCTGTTCTAAATGCTGTAGCCAGACTGATAGCCCTACTTCCTTGCTCATCTCACCTCTGTGCTTTCATGCTTGACCACCTTCATTGGCTCCCTCTTACTGCTCGGGTTCAACTCAAGAGTTCTCTTATTAATCTATCGGTCATGTAATGGCCAAGCTCTCAAGTATCTCCTTGACTTCATCCGCTTGCCGACCTCAGCCACTTTGTCCTGCAAGTGGGGACTGCTATGGCTAAAGCATGAGCCTTTCACAGCTCTAATACATACACACATGCAAGCATACTTACAACGAAATGGACAAACACAGAAGGACTGCATTTCTCACGGCAAGAACAAGTTCCAACACTTTCCGCAAATGATAAAATGTTTTCGAAGAAAGACTAAACAAACAAAGCTCGAGTACGAACATTCTGCTGTGCCAGATCCCACATGCCAGTTATGAACGCGTTGTAGCCGCTCGTATTGACGTCAACGCCATACACTTGCTGAAGACTGTTTCGCATCTCCAGCCGAATAAAGTCAAATCCATTCCACTGCCAAAACAAACGAGAAAACATTTAAATGCCTGAGTAACAAACACTAAAAAGGTGAAAAGCAATTTAAAAAAGGTAAGTCCTTATTTAAGAATTAAAATAACAGAGAGAGTTCTGAAAGCCAGGTCCAGCAACCAAAAAAGCTCATTGACCAAGGACAGTTCTAGTTGTGTATTACACATATACATATGTACATACATATACTGACATGCATACATACTTACATATAAACATACATCCATCCTTCCACACATATATACATACATAAACACATGCAAATAGACCCATAAGAAACCATAATACCCAGAGAAAGATAACCAGATGACCCGGTTGAATAATGGTAAGTCCTAAGAATAAGGGCTGAATTTAAGTATTATGGTTGGCCAGGATTCACTGTTTCATATACTAAGAGCTTCAGTAGGAAATAAATCCTGTGCTGACCAGGGAGCCAATGCAAACACATACACAAGTAATACACATATACAGATGTACATACATATACTGACATGCATACATACTTACATATAAACATACATCCATCCTTCCACACATATATATATATATACATACATACACACATGCAAAGAGACCCACAAATAGAACAGTGAATGTCTTCTGCACAATTTACAGAACATTTATAGACTATAGATAGAGGTATTTAAAACGTAGTCTTGCAATGCAATTGCTTAAACTATCAGCATAAAAATTCAGCTGCAAGCAAACGAACACTGTAATAAAATTTAATCTGACATAAGCTTAAATAAAGGTAAATAATCCTAAATTATTCAGTAATTAAAAATATAACTAAAATATCTTAAATTGGACATGTCGGAACAAGACTCACCGGGTTTCGTGTGATGATAGCCAGAATAGCCGCAACTGCAGATAGGGCGCATATGAGTGCCATTATGGACGCATACTAAAACGAAGAAAATCAGAAAATTCAAGATGTAGTAGCCTAGTAGCGATGCTATGAAATAATCAGTTACCAGAAAAGTACAACTGATGTAAACCTTCCCACTATCACTTTCCAAAAACAATACAAATTATCATAACACATGGCACGGTGGTGTAGGGGTATGTTCGGTGCCTTGCAGCCGGAGGGTTGTGGGTTCGAATCCAACTCAAGCCGCCGCGTAGGGACCCTGGGCAAGTCCTTCACTCTCAATTGCTCATGCGCTTCGATGTGAAACTCCGATTCAGTGTCCGCGCTGTAGTCAGGAGCGCCTCTGAGTAGAAATCTTGAAGTGGGCGCTATAACAAGTGCTCATACATACATACATACCAAGCTCTAATAAAGGCTCGGTTTGGTGCTTTAGACACCGGTGAAATAGAAGTCATATATTGCAATGTGTAGCAAACCTGGAACAGTAATGTAATGTAACAAAACATTTATATGGCACCTTTCAAGGCTATTTAAAGATGCCCGGCCCTGATGCAGAGTTACAAGCTGCAACAGAATGCATCAGTAGCCACCTTTTTAAATATTCTCTGTTGTTTTCTGCTCACAAACATGAATGGTGAGCGTCCAAATTTATTCTTGGGCCACTTCAGCTATCAAAGGTTAACTTTAGAATTTTAAAGGATAGAGAGACATGTAATTGGGACAGAGGATAACTAAATTTCTTAACTATCCATGTTGTACAAAATTTAAATTTTTCATACTGCACATGATTTGGCTGTGAAGACATTCCATAATACAACACTACAACTGCTTCCTCTGTTATGGTATAGTTCAAAACTGTCTAAATCCTCCCTAGAAGAACTGTAACATCATATTTTCTTGTTTGGGGTTGCTAATGTGTTGTAAAGAAAGGCAGTACAAAGGCAGTGAATGCTATGTCCATCACTGAGTATATCTTAACCATGTCGCCCTTCCCCACCATCCCCTATTTTAGTCATAATGTAACAGTTTGAGAGCACCTTGAAAAGCAGGTATACATACTATTATGAGCAAAACTTTATTTTCTTTGATTGCGCCAAAGAGTCCAAAAAATGATGGAATGATGACAGCGCTTCCAACTGCGATGATAATAATCGCAGCCGGTCGAGCCAGTTTCATGGAGTACACAAAGGTCAACAGGTCACTCTTGTAAACCAGAAGGAATATTCCAGCGCCAATTAGGATCAGCCCAGACACCTGTAAGGTTACAAACACAGCTAAGCCCATCATCACCACTGTCATCATCATCATCATCATCATCATCATCATCATCATCATCATCATCATCATCATCATCATCATCATCATCATATCATCATCATCATCATCATCATCATCATCATCATCATCATCATCATCATCATCATCATCATCATCATCATCATCATCATCATCATCACACCAAAACAGTGTTGGGTTCTTTGGCATACTTGGTGGTTAGCCCAAAACTCCATTCTGTCATCTGTCTATCAATGTCATCGAGGTCTAACCTTAATATTCATCTGTTTCAACTTACTAACACCATAACCTTAATTTCGTTTCTCCGAGCTACTGGATTGTGCTGTAAGGGGGTAATGGAGCAATGGCAACACTCTGGTGTTAACACTCCGGCGTAAAGAGCAGAGGATCAGCATGGACCTATTCCCACTACCCTCTCAAAGGTTGACTCAGCCTTTCACTCACCAGATGGCATTGGTAAAATGAGCAGTAGGACATGATGGGCACCTTGCATGGCTGCCAAACAGTTAAATTCGACTCCTGTAATGACTTGTGGTCATCCGTTCATACTATGACTTTTAATCATACTGCGTTGTGTCAGTGTTTGAAAAACAAACACGAATATGAATGAACCTATTGTAACAGATTGCATTGCTATAAACCATGGTTTAACTTTAAGCAAACATTGATTGATGCCTTGTTCATAATGATAATAGTTCTATAAGTCATTAGATGCCATCAGAGTAGATACAGTTATGTCACCTCACATGGAATCTTTTTATATGAAATTGGATTACAAACGAAATACTTACAAAACAAATGGCGTTCATGACAATGAGTCCATATTTACAGACGTTTCTGAATGTCCTGCGTTCAAGAAAGCTCATCCTGTCGAATGTTTAAGAGATGGAAGAGAAGGAGGAGGAGGCAAAAGAAACCAAAATAACTCGGTAATGGTCTTTGCGAAGGGATTCCTCTTCCTCTGTGAAAAAGACAACATTCAGGTAGAATAGTAGGCCTACAGTTTTGCACAACCTCTTCATTCAATCCGCTCAAAGGTCGACTCAGCCTTTCACTCTCCAGGTGGCATTGGTAAAATGAGCAGTAGGACAGATGGGTGCATTGCATGGCTGCCATACAGTCAAATTCAACTCCTGTAATAACTTGTGATCATCTGTTTCGGCGTTTCCTGCTGTTAAATTCGACTGTGACTTGTAATCATAATTAATGCATTCATGTCAGCTAGAATCAATAAATGAAGAATATTATTATTAGATTATTATTATTAACGATGCCCTCTGCGTCTCTGACATTCATGATTACTGAAGACTTCCATCGTTATGAAACTGAATGCTTGGGCAATATCAGTTGTATTGCATTGCACTGTGTTGATATGGTGAATTTCTTTGAAGACAATGACAAATTAAGATGACACTAGTAGCAATAATAATGGTTATGAGAATTGGCTGCGCTTGTTCCTGGATCTATGGAAGTCGTTTAGTTAGGTACTGCAGCAGATGCACCTATGACGAGAATCTTCTGAAGGCGCTATATTAATTTCTGATTACAATTCATTGTGATGGTCAACCTTAATCTAGAGAGACCAAAGTGAGCGATAAACAGCCTCGGACAGTAGCTGTTCCATAATTCTTGACATAGCCTACAACACTTATCAACTCCTCCGCATGTTGCCAGTGACTGCATAATCAACATCAACTCGAGGAATATAACTACAAGGCGTGGCCTGAGAGGCTACAGAGTCGGTTCTTGCCTGAGCTACTCGAGTTCGAACCCTGGACCCGTTAAGTGAATTGAACCAGATCGCATTTTCCCGATACGGTCGTAAACTCCTACCATCATATCTTCCAGTAGGAGTAAAAGTCATTCATAAGCCATTCGAATGTTTCAGGCAGCGTTTAGTCGATCCAAATGGAGCTAAGTATTCTGCGTTCAATGCTTAAATTCTTACCTGTCTTGCTGCAATGCTCGCCGTTATGGCATTATACTCTCGACGCAAAACCACGGATCACACCTGTGTTGTCGTCTTCCAAAGGCATTCATGTGTGGCGAACTGGCGACAAGTGCTTTCTTTCGCCAGGTGGCGTATGTAGCTCTAGAGATTGATGTTGGCCCAGAGGACTGGAACAGAATAGTTGAGAATACCCCAGGATGAGGCAGGATCTTCGCAGTAGGCTTATCTCAAATTTAAAGTTATTTAAACATCAATTAGTCTACTCATATCGATAACTTATCAGAACGAATAGTTGGGTTCTTACCCCATTCTCTTTGTTTTTCTTAGTTAAGGCTTAATGTTTTGTACTAGTAGGCCTATGTTAATTAATAATGGTACATGTAGGCCTACTATAATTATAAATGCGCTGTAGCCTACTATAACAGTTAGGCCTACTCTGTTAACCATCTAGCACAGACTATGTATGTAGGTGGCCCTAACCCTTATCCCTTCTGGGTACCCATTTGTGACCACTAGAACTTTGTTCTTAATTAGGCCTATACAGCGAGATGTTAGGCCTACTTGTTGATATTTGGACTAATAAATTGACGGTTATGGTTACATTCGCTAGAGGCCGCCATACAAGCACACGGCTGGCTGATCATCTGGTTGATTTTGTAGGGAACAAAGGTTATGGTTACATTCGCTAGAGGCCGCCATACAAGCACACGGCTGGCTGATCATCTGGTTGATTTTGTAGGGAACAAAGGTTATGGTTACATTCGCTAGAGGCCGCCATACAAGCACACGGCTGGCTGATCATCTGGTTGATTTTGTAGGGAACAAAGGTTATGGTTACATTCGCTAGAGGCCGCCATACAAGCACACGGCTGGCTGATCATCTGGTTGATTTTGTAGGGAACAAAGGTTATGGTTACATTCGCTAGAGGCCGCCATACAAGCACACGGCTGGCTGATCATCTGGTTGATTTTGTAGGGAACAAAGGTTATGGTTACATTCGCTAGAGGCCGCCATACAAGCACACGGCTGGCTGATCATCTGGTTGATTTTGTAGGGAACAAAGGTTATGAAGGATCTATCGCGTAAATGAATCATAGACAGTATGAATATTTGAAAAGTTTTAAAGCAGTATAATTATGTTAAAAGTCTTGTGTTCAAACGTAGATCTAAGAAGCTCTTACAGTTTTGTAGAGCTTTGTTTAGCAGTCAAACGCCAACACTGTCAACTTGGGCTTCTACAGTCGCAGTAGGCCTAGGCCTAATTACCTGCTTGAAAGCACATTAGTAAACAAATTGCCGTTCTATGTCCTGTCCAGGACGGTGTCTTGAAATTCATTCACTTGAAGTAACAAATCTCTACGCATATCATCGTCGATATGACGGCGTCGTTAAATAAACGATATATTATATCTCTCAACGTAGCCTAATTGCCTCTGGCGAACGCCATTAGTAAATGAGTACGTAATCGTAATCGTAATCGTAATTTCCAAACTTCTAAAGCGCCACTCGAAAGCCAAGCGCAGGGCACCAGCTTATTCACGAGCGCTGCGTCTAGTCAAAAGGGTTATCCGAGAGAATAGTCCGAAAGAGGTCCGAAGGAGGTACATCAGCTGTAGGCCTACATGCCATGAAAAAGATCTGCCGGTGCTACAAGGATCTAAACTCTGGAGAAAGCAAGTGGCCGCGCCAACGTACGCCAATGCTAAACAAGGAAGTCACTATAATGTGAACCTCATACCAATAAGAGTGACATACTTCTGTGACAGACTTCGTTGGGATCATTACAGTTTATTTTTCAATAGCCTATATTCCTAGTGCGTGAATCACTGTAAAATTACAGAACTGTTTACAGAAACGTTAGATATCAGTGACGTAGGTCATTTTGCTGCATGGCTTGTTCGTGTAGACTCAGTTAAAACTTAATTTTTACAGCATCCATTTAAGGCCGAATTTAGCCCAGTAAAATACTACTATAGGGATAGATTCCTGCCACATAGGACCCACATTCCCCTATATGAGGAATGTGGGTCCTATATGACATACAGCCTACTACTATCAGTAGGCAGTGCGCTGGAGTGTATAGGGCCCATATGGGTATAGGACCCATATGGGTCCCATCTAATTATCAAGGAAACAGTGGCAATGGAACAACTATAATATATAGATTATTAACCGATGTGGTTTCCACTCTTAGGTTACAATTGGGAATTTCTGCTAATTTATTCAAAACAACACGCTCACATATAAGTCTAAGTTCTTTGTCATACATGTGCAAATGTTTCGTTATGTAATTTCAAAGCAATGTAGGCCTATTTTGATTAAAAACAACAGAAGTGTCATAACAATGGCGCTAGATCAAGAAACGTTACGTCGATTGTCATGAGATTACTCCGCCACACGAATACTGGAAGGAAGGAAGGCAGAAATTAATGACGTAAAGAAGAAAGGAAGACCGGAAGAAAGGAATGAAAGAATCAAGGAAGGAAGGACGAAAGGAACGAAGGCAGGCAGGAAGGAAGGAATGAACAAAGGAAGAAAGGAAGGAATGAAGGAAGGAATGAACGAACGAACGAACAAAGGAAGGTATGAGGCGAAGGAAGGAAGGAAGGAAGGAATGCATTAAACAAAAGGAAATAAAAGATCCCGTTGATGAGAAGTGGATTTTGTTCTTCCGAAGATGTTATTCAATTGTACTTTCACAGATCATTTCTGTTCAGCAGTTTCTGTAGACGAATTCTGTCCTTTTCAAACTCAAATTCATCCAGTTTCCTATGGCATGCAAAACGAAAATGTTCATCATGTAGCTCTATCTTAGTACAACTATAAGAATAATTGTATAGGCTTAGACTGCGGTCACTCCCTTTAAATAGGCCCAAGCCTAGGTTTCTTCAGTAGGCACAATAATTAAGACAATCCCAACAGCGACATCATAGTTACCTAAGACATTTGAATCCAAAAGACTATATTATAACCCAATTGACTATTCCTATAGAGGCTCTCTCTATGTCCTACAATATGGGACCGTATGTAGGACATATGAGACTCATATTATGGGAATGAATATGGTCTGATATTATATATAGGCTACATTTTGTCCTATACATGTGTCATGAATTTGATTTGGGAAAGGCGGAATTTAAATCGCACGATTAGTCCATCCCAGTTTCATAACTTTAGCTTTAGCAGTTGAGTAAGCCTAATTACGACCAACTTACGACACATGTTTATATTAGCTAAGCGGATTGCTTACCTAAGATAAGGACTTTTCCTGTCCCGCATTTCGGAAACACTTACAGCAGTGGTATTGTCACAGAAATTTCTAGTCCAAAGAACTATGATTAAAAAAGTTTGCTCCATTTTAGAATGTGAATTTTGTCTACACGTTTATTTCACAAACTTCACAGTATGCATGTAAATTCATAGACTCGTGTCATTTGCGAAACTTGTATTTTTTCAGTTTCTTCTGTCTTTTTTATGTGCTACTGTGCTTTTATACATAGTGACTAACGGTTTAGCCTTTAGACATATTGCGGCATTGCCTATGATGATGGTGATGATTGATGAGTTCTCTGCCCGAAGTCAGGTCCATTGACCTTTATGCCACCCGGGAATGAGATGAGTGAGGTAGTTTCTCGTTGCCTTCCTCACAGACAATAATTGTGGGCGAGCAACTTGTCCAAGATTGCTACGCAGTGGATTGAGGTAGATTCGAACCCGGATCCTCCGGTTACAAGGCATAGAACATATATACCGCTACACCACTGCGTCTACTATTGCCTATAGGTTAGGCTATATACCTGGTACCGGAAGATTAATGTATATTATTATATAGATAAATATGCAGCCTGTGCATATGCAGACGATAGATGATGATGACGTATACCTGTTAGTGATTGCGATTCTCAGCCTTTGAACGTGTTCGTCTATGCTGTCGAAACTTGCGCTGTCTGGTGTAGTCCGCATAGATAGAGAAGGCAGTTGGTCGTCGTCGTTTATTTCACAGCCATAGTCTTCCTCTTCACCTCCTTCCTCTATCTCCTCGATTTCCTGGTCATAGTAAAGCGTGGGCGATCCATTGATTTGCCCTGGCTTTACCTCCTGCATGATCTCGTCGAAGGCTAAGGAGAAAGCGGACGACGGAATCGATTCCAGGTCAGTTGTGTCATTTGAAGATAGAGTGCTCAGAGGACGTAGATGAGAGAGATGACTATCCAGCACACAACTCTCCAGGGGAAAAGAGAATGGAAAGTGTCTTTGGTGGCCGTTTTGAGGCAGGGTCCTTGAGCGGTTCGCAGGAGGAATCGCCCCCAACGAACCTTCGGAGTAAAGTGACAGGCAGTTCCGCCAAGCGCTCAGCTCATCTTCATCTCCTCCTGTTCTACCACTGCGACTGATGAGGTCTTCGTCAAGATCCTCTGAAAGTCGAGATAGAAGTCGTAGCTTGTCGTCTGGTCTCAGGGAACTGTCAGCGATCAGTTTCAGACAATCTCTCATCGACAGACAAGCTGGAGTTGATCCTCGTCGCTCGTCTGCCGTCGGTTTTCGGCGATGGGGTACGGCTTCCTCGTCGGCGGTTGCTAGGCCAGCGGATTTCTCTGCTGTCGTTGCTAACGTAGGGATTTGCGATGTCAGGTCAACAGAATTTCCAGCCGTTTCTAGTAGGTCAGTGTTATTCTCTGTCTTTTCAGCTAAGTTTTCGGTCGTTTCCATGCGCGAAAAACTTTCACTCTTAGCCACTGCAAAAGACTTTTCATCAGCTGTGGTATCGGTGGAGTTATCAGCCGTTGCTGATGCTGACGTGGAATTTAAGTTGTCGACTAACCTGATTTGAGAAGGTCGATTTTGTGTCAGTGTTGGGTCGTCGGCTAGTCCCATTTTATTTCCCTGCGTTTCTTGAAGAAAACTGCGTTCTTCTGCTGCTGCTTCAAATTCGTTTGATTCATTTCTGCGTGCATTTCCTAATCTGTTTTCTGCTCTGGCGATGCGTTTTGACACATTGTCTGTTGTTGTTTCTGTTACAGTGGCACCGGATGTTTTCTTCAACGCCAATCTGGATTTGCTACTCATTGTCATGTTTGGTGATCTATCTTTTGCTGTCGTTTGATCTTGGTCTTTTGTTATCAAGTTAGAGGATGCATATATCGTCGCCAAGGTAATGACTGTGTCTATTCTCCCCATGGTAGGACGTCTGTCTTGTTTTGCTTTGTCAATGGGTGTGCCTTTTGTTGCAGTGTTAGTAGCATTTCCAACTGTCTTTTCCTTGCGAGTGGCTACGGAGATCGACCTATTACTAGTGAAGTCGTTTTCGAAGGTGGCATCTGCACTTGTCGATGGAAGTAATTCCGTCCTCGGTAAAAGCCTGCTACGCACTTCAAACTCTGGTTCTTCCTCGCGGAATCCAGACGCAGCAGCTGCATCCAAAGACCGGGAGTCAAGGGAGATGTATCTTTCGACAGTCGTTGGGTCACATTCATCGATCGGATTCTCGCGTCTCTCATTACTCAGCAGTGGAATCGTGTGAGAGTCAAGGTCAGCAAGCGTTGCAGGATCTGCTTTCCCATTCTGGAGACTGGGTCGTTCTTTTCTATCGATTCTGATTCTTCTTCGTTGGTTCACTCCGACGAATAAGTTGGCGTTTTCCTGCAAATACTTTTCGCTATCCTCCTTAGTAGTGGGTGTATTTATCTGATCAATCTGTTCGTTGTTTAGGGATGTTTTCATTCTTTGTCTTGCTGAGCTTAATTGGACGTAATCTTGTTTGCATGAGTTAAGTTTATCATCAGCAGAATCGACCAGATTCTGATTTCTTGAAGTCGGCTCCGTCTCCACTTGCCAACTGTACACTTCGTCCATGTCTTCAAGTGTTAAGAGCTTCTCTCCAGTGAACAGTTTGATCAGAAGTTCCACCCTAAACGATTGCACACATTGAAACGCCTTAATATTCCGCCAAAAGAAATGATCTTATCGGCTGTAGGCCTACATTACTTATATCCTAGACGATTTGTAGAATATATTGGTGCTGTGCAAATGAACTTATAAGTTGCGAGAAATCGAGTCGTAATTGTAGCCTATTTTAGAGACATGTAACAGTAGCCTAGATGTAGCCTAGTGCGGCTCATACACACGAACCTAAAAGGGTTTTCACACATTCAAACGGCGTTGATTTCTGTTGATGGCCGAAGCTATAGGCAGTTGCTGCAGTAAACAGAGATGGGCAAATTACTCGGAAAAATGTATTGAATTACAAATTACAAATTACCTTGGAACATGAAATATAATTTCAAATTATAAAATACATGGGAAAATGTAATTGAATTACAAATTACAAATTACTTTGGAGCATGAAATATAATTTCAAATTATAAAATACATGGGAAAATGTAATTGAATTACAAATTACTTCATTTTAAATAATTTCAATTACTGCCCATCCCTGACAGTAAACAACGAGTATAAAATTTAGTTTCCTCACAGATTATGTGTCAATTTAGCTAATGAGTTTATGTGCATGCATAATCTGGCTGTTCGTCATAGCAATCTGTTTTGCATATTTACCTGTTACACTGGATATGTGTCATACCAATTTACCTGTTGATTAAAGCCCTGGAATTGTTTCTATCAGGTAGACAATCCATCACTGGAATGATGCTCTTGAGTCTTTGTAAGTGATCTGTCGGAGGCAGTGAATGACCGTCCAGGAATTCTTTTAGCGCTGAGTTCCAGCTGGAAGAAGACTGGTAGAAGAGCTCTTGGTATCCATTGACACTTCTAATCTGATACGGAGGATGGTTGAGACCAAGGAATTCTAGAGATGCTCCATACCATTCATTCAACTGAAACGAGGATCAGTCCTACTGTACATTGCATGCCTACATAATTATATGCCATACATATATATACCTACACCTATATCTACTTGTCATGCATACATATATAAATACATACATGATGCATACATACATAAATACATACATATATATATATATATGCATTCATACATGTACAATCTTTCCTCACATGTTAAATGGTTGACCTGTCGATTTCGCTTTCGGATTCAAAACCCTGTAACAATTCTGACGTTGTGCCTCCCAATCAAGAGGACATGCACTTTCTTCGTGATAGATTTTCCTCTAATGTTACACCAAGTGACTTATGTACATGTAGTTACCTGCTGAAGGCATTCGAAGAGACCTCGGTCTGGTTTCTGAGTAGCACCCTCTGAAGATGGCTGCAAAAGAAACAGAACCTAATTATCTTTGAGCAACATAAGCAATTAACAAAACTATATCTCGATATCTGGTGTTCAATAATGGTCAGAACAAGGTGGAAAGAAATACACAAAGTCAGGCACTACAGGCAAGCTTATGATAGGCTAATGTGTGTATCATGTAAGCAACATTGAGCCTTCTCGGTTGTGGGTCCGAGTATCTGGAATGGGTTTCCTATAGAGCTCCATCTTCTACCTAGGAACTCTTCACCTGCATTTTATACCTCTCTGAAAGCTACTCTTTTCAGTCGTTGTTGGGCCGGGAGTGCCTCTGAGTAAATATTTTCAAGGTTTCTTTGATCGATGTATGTATGTATGTATGTATGTATGTATGTATGTATGTATGTATGTATGTATGTATGTATGTATGTATGTATGTATGTATGTATGTATGTATGTATGTATGTATGTAGGCCTATGTATGTAAATATTAGTTTAAAATACAGACAAAAGTTCTGTGCGGCGAAGCATGCCTACTGGAATTGAACCGATGGCAGAGAGCGGAGCCGTGGAAGAGAAGGAGGAAGATGCTTGGCTGCGACCAATGATGATCAGTTCCTTTCTTTTCGCTTCTTTTCGGAACTTGTCAACGGCTGAACTGAAATGTTGGTCGAAATCAGCCACCTCTATCGAAAAGGTTTTCTGCTCGGCCACTATCTGCCGCATCTTTCGTCGAATGCTCTCAGACAAACAAATGACGTTCTACAATCAGACATAGGTCCTGAGTAGATAATCTTGAATGGGCGCTATATAAATCTCTTAAATGAAATAGCTCTAATGCAGCGTGAAATTTGCAAATATATAGCCAGTTTTTAACCTATATTTAATGTATGATGACCAACTAGATCCATTTATATATAGGCTACTTTTCACAACAGCAGCAACGACGCAATGTTTTGCCTATAGGACGTATCAATCAATCAATCGATCGATCGATCGATCGATCAATCAATCAATCAATCATTAATCAATCAATCAATCAATCAATCAATCAATCAATCATTCAATCAATCAATCAATCAATCAATTGTTCGCAGAGAATATAGTTCGTCAACAACAAAATGTATAATTATGCCTGAATAACCCTGACAGTGTACATGTAAGGTGACAGTAATTGTTGACGTGTATTATATACCTTTGCCGCTGGTAAGATATTCTCAGTGAATTTGCTCTTGTCGTTCTCATTCATTGCATCGACTTCGCTCGGAACGCTGGCTAGCAAGGCACACCCAACCTCTTCAATCCATAGCATGATCTAATACATACGAAGACCTTATTAAACAGCAGCCAAAGCACGTATCAACATATGCGGCGGCAGCTGGTCATACCATTCGCTTCGACGTCCTTGAGAAATATGCGGTCTATCAACCTATTTCTAAAGTTTATGTTCTCATAAAGTCATAAACTATAGCCTACATGGAGGCCACAAACGACCTCAATTATGTAGGAATACGAAACTGACCTTGAGATATCTGATATCTTAGGTATGATACTTAATATTTACGACTACAGTAAAATGTTCCATGTTACATATACACATGCAAATATATACACAAACACACACATACACACACACAGCATACGTGTGTGTGTACAGTTATACTCAAGTAACCTTGTGAGAATGTGTCATGAAATAGCAGCTCACCTTCTCTGCCTTGACCTGATACTTTCTGAGTTTGGCCAAGGCGATGATGCGCAGTTCAGCGCTCTGCCAGGTCGATCTGAGTTCCGTTCGACTGTCGATCAGCCGGACTTCGTACTGTCTCAGTCGGTCCTTGGCCCCTGTGACTGACGGTGAGCTGCTGATCTCGCACAGTCCGTTGTGTCTGGGAGCTTCTCTCAGCGTCTCCGTCAAAGCTTTGCATTCGTCGATGGCATGCTCCACGTTCAGGCGTTGCATGATCTCGTTGTAACGACTTCGGATCTGCAGCAGAAGCTGCTTCTCGGCTGATGGAGACACCAGTTCGTACTCGAGTAACATGTTCATCTCATCCCTTGCCTTCGGAACCTGATTAAGGACGGTTCTCATGCGCTCATCAAACTCATCCATTGTCTGAAAGGAACAAGCATGCATTGTTATTATTAGTATTTTCGTTATTATTATTATCATCATCATCGTCGTCGTCGTCGTCGCCGCCGCCGTCGTCGTCGTCATCATCATCATTTAACAGGATAAGGATTCTGATTTGAGAGATCCAAAAATCAAGAAGCATCGGTATCGTCTCACCTGGATAAATTTCACCCATTCACTATGATTGAACTTGAGGAATCCCCCGAAGTCATCTGTTAACTGGTCGACATCAATGTATCGCTGTAGCTCAATAACGTCCTTTACAATGACTGTCTACGTCAGAAAAACAGAGAAACATGGACATAACGGAGGAGGAGGAGGAGTTGGTGAAGATGGAGAGAGCTCCCAAATGACAGATCTTTTAGCTTTCTATAATTAATTATTCTCTTTCAATAGAAACATACGACAAACTCCTATAGACCTAGGCTATAGCGATTTTGTGAGATTCCAAAAAGACATTAGATGCATATAAACAGACATACATACAATACATGCACGCATACAATACATACATCCAGACATACATACAATGCATACATACATACATACATAGTTATACATACATGCGTACGTACGTACATAGAAACATTCTCGAATGACTTTGCATTAGGGAAGACGTAACGACATTGAAGGTGAAAGCAAGAGAAATCGTCAAAATGATTTTTACTTCGACATACAAACAGAGCTATTTTAATAACACGAGCTTAAGCTATTCAGTGAACACTTATATGCCTGACTGTTAGTTTCTTCCACTGTCTGAATATCAGTTTCTTGAAATCCCAGGAGTTTACGCAGTTCCTATCTATACGTAACCTCATTCCGTTTCCATTTATTCCTCTCCGACAGCAAGTATATGCATACATGTATGCTTGTATTTTACACCAGTTCACGATGCTAATCAGATTTAGGATTAAGCCTATGACTATTGTATCCTTGTCTCTGGTTGATTTATTCACCCTGCATCTGTTACTGTCTTCGTAGACAGATCTATGCATTACATCGGTTCCTCTCTGATACACATTTCAAACGGCTTACTCTCTTTTTCTTTTGCTCTCCAAACGGCGTACTCTCTTTTGCTCTATTTCTTTTAGCCTTTCTTTGATATCGTTTGCATGCTTGTTTATCTGTAGCCTATCTTTGTCCGTGCTAAGATAGCTTGCAACGTATGTTCACCTGAAAGTTTGCCATTTTTGGTTGCGTTTTGCTCTTCCTTAGTCCAACCATTTTCTTTAGCAAACTCTGAAGTTTCGATGTTTTAGGTTGAATGGCGTAGAACACCGCGACACGACATACGGAACTCATCTACAATGGCATGAAGACGTCTGCAGGTCAATTTCAGTAATATCGATTTCCATTAAATACAGAAGTAGAAAAAAAAACGAAGAAAGAGATGGCAAAAAATAACATCTTTTATAGCAGTAGTAGTAGTAGTAGTAGTAGTAGTAGTAGTAGTAGTAGTAGTAGTAGTAGCAGTAGCAGTAGCAGTAGCAGTAGCAGTAGCAGTAGCAGCAGCAGTAGCAGTAGCAGTAGCAGTAGCAGTAGCAGTAGCAGTAGCAGTAGCAGTAGCAGCAGCAGCAGCAGCAGCAGTAGTAGTAGTAGTAGCAGCAGCAGCAGCAGTAGTAGTAGCAGCAGCAGGCTTGCAGCAGTAGCAGCAGCAGTGGCGGCGGCGGCGGTGAAGGTGATGATGATGATGATGATGATGATGATGATGATGATGATGATGATGATGATGATGATGATGATGATGATGATGATGATAATAATTATAGCAGTCGCTTTTTGTAGCACCCTTTCCACCGACAAAACCATCTGCGAAGACTTGCCATTCTAAACAAAGCTCGCTTAATTTCTGCAATCCCTAGGGTTCATTATAGCCTACCTGTGGGGAAAATAATAATCGTGATCAGAATAATAAACCATTGTCAGGCTGAATGTATGATTTCGCATCCTGACTATTCCCTCAACTTAATTTATAATTAAGGA
>JACEVL010000924.1:547500-570000 GCA_020284085.1 Aporrectodea caliginosa
TATGTATGTATGTATGTATGTATGTATGTATGTATGTACCTGTATGTATGTATGTATGTATGTATGTATGTATGTATGTATGTATGTATGTATGTATGTATGTATGTATGTATGTATGTATGTGTGTATATAATATATGTATGTATGTATGTATATATGACTATATATGTGTGTGTGCATGTGTGTATTTGTGAGTGTGTATGTATGTGTGTATGTATATATCTGACTATTTACATAGCGCCCTTTGTTTATATAGCGCCTGGTTTTGTTACGCCATCGTTTGATGTCTTGTGCATTAGATCATTATACTGAGGAGGAAGAAAGAGGGAGACTGTCCTTCGGTCATGTCACCTTCCATCTAAGTTCAGACGAGAGGAATGAAGGCAGGCGGTCTCCATCTCACTCTGACAGACATTGGATATTACGAGTGGCTTGCAATCAGAACACAAATGCCATAATTATGGTGGTAAATCCACGCCTAAACTTACTGCAGTGTTCCAATTTTCAAGTAGTAAAGTCTACCTATGGTCCAAACTCTTTTAGCAATCATTCATACTAAATCGACTCTGAAGAATCTTTATAAATCGTCTTAAAACCGTATTTTATGCAGATGTTTATGCCTACTATTATCTATAGGGATTCTGCAATGCGTTGTAAATCTGGTTAGTTTAGTCCTACCAGTTAAGATGGCGACTCGTGAGCTCAAGAAGTCGCTTCTTCGGACGCATTTCTTGGTCCACTGACTCTTGAGATGGATATCCATTCATGCACATCCGAACTAAAGAAGTGTAATCCCAACGGAGCTACGTAACAGGCAGAACAGCCACCGTTACAATGTCACAACCTGCGATCATCGAACGCAACGAAAAACACATAAGTTGAGCCTTGACCGAAAACAACCGAGATATCATAAGCGCTCGGAAATCACGAGAATAAATCCTACGTACTAGACCTATTCAGCAGAATGAATGAAAGGATGCGTCACTGATTCAGTGAAGGTGATCGTCAGATACAATCAGTGTATACACGAAGCGTCGTCTCTACGTAGCACATCTGCTGTGACCGCATCAGCTGCTGATGCTCTGTGCACCTGATTATTATTATCAAATGTAAATGAAGCGGGGAGATGGTTGAATGGTAACACGATGACACGAAGATCGGAAGGACGCGGGTTCGATACCCGCTAGCCCCGTAAGGTTGACTTAGCCTTCAACTCCATGGGCGTGGGGGCGACTGTAAAATGAGCAGTAGGACTGATGGGCGCCTTGCATGCTGACATACAGTTAAATTCGACCCCAGTTAAACTTGTTATCGTTTGTTCCTACAATATCGTGTAATCTTACTATATACTTGTCAGTTTGAATTAATACACGAATATTACTAAGAAACTAAATAACAGATGTATGGTCAAGCTTGGAGTAGCCTACGCGGTTCTCGTCCCCGGGTTGAGGTGTGAAGGTGCCTCTAAAACCCACAAAGTTGAACTTGAAGTCGTTTTGTAGGCCTGAGTGTTATTGACACTGTGATTATGATTAGTTTATTAGTTTATTTATTTATTAGTTTATGATTTTGAGCCCAAGGCTTACTCCACTTTAAGTATCTATTGGCTGTCTTTCTTTTTCCTATCTGTACTTTTTTTACATGTTTAGGTGTCCCTATTTTTGGGGCCATCCGATGTCAAACCGTTGCCTTATTGTTTCATTGTTCGTTTTCTCTTCTGATGGTTACAGAAATAAATGATTGATTGATGGAGTTATAGAAGCTATTTTCAAGGATTGTGGTTATTTGATTTTAGTAATTGCAAAAAATATTTTCATGGATTTGGGGCCCTAGGCGCGCGCCTACACATAAATGTGAGCATCTAGCCTCGACCCTGCTCATTTGTCAATAAATCGATCGGGTTAAATTATTCTCAATCGCTGCCCGTTTGAATGGGTGCCAACGCTGTTGTACGGACCGTGCTATCCCGAGATTTAAATCTCTGAAATAAGCCAGCATCGAAAGGGAGGCGAACCGCGATACGCACGAGAACAGAGTCGCATCGGATATTGTGCGCTTTAACCAGTGTGGCTAACTGGGCCAATATCATTACGGTCGGCGATGTATGAACATTTGTATGCACAGGTGGAGCCTGATATCAGTTGGTTATGCGATACAATCCTGCATAGGAGTTACAGCAGATGTACTTCTATTTCCTTAAATTAATACAACACGATTTTTGACGGAGAAAGAGTAACTCGTAAAAGGGACTGCCTAACTCTCCATCAGATTGGCAACCGAGTGTTCTATTGGCCAGGATGACCCCTCCACCATCATAAACAACAGCGGCTGTGTCTGCCGATGAGTATAGGAAGACTTATTTAAACACAGGTCTATACTTAGCCGAAGTGCCTGGACAAAGAACGATATGCACATACATGAACACAGACGAAGACAGAGACAGAAGCAATAGAGGGTGAGACCTATGCAACGGTACAATTTAATTCAGTTGAAAGCCAGTGAAAAGGATAACGCATCTAAGAAGAGGCAACGACCACAGAGTAAACGAATCAAGTATAAAAGGTTATAATTTATTAGAATGGATTTACTCGGTGGTCTCCTCTGATCTCTGTCTGTCTGTCTCTTTCTGTCTGTCTGTCTGTCTGTCTGTCTGTCTCTGCTCTCTGTCTCTGTCTCTCTCTCTCTCTGTCACACACACACACACACACTCTCTCTCTCTATCTGTCTCTGCCTGCTTGTCTGTCTGTCTGTCTGTCTGTAAACAGTCTGTCTGTGTCTGTGTCTGTGTCTCTGTGTCTGTCTCTGTTTCTTTCTCTCTCTGTCGTGTATATATATATATATATATATATATATATATATATATAAATTAGAGGCATTTTGGAATAGACACGTACAGAGAGTAATGTTTGACCAGATATTTTTATTGGCTTTTTGGTGTCAGATTACGGTACTCGATGATGAAGTATGACGCCTCCGGCTTTGTCTTTTTCCAATTTCACAAACAATGACTCATTGTATTTCAGCTATTGATATTGGTCGTTGCCTCTTCTTATATGCGTTTGCCTTTTCACTGGCTTTCAACTGAATTAAATTGTATCCATGCATATGTCTCGCCCTCACTCTCTATAGAGAACAATGTATGAATAATAAAAGCGCCTCTGAGTAGGTCTCTTGAAGAGGCGCTATATAAATTCTCGGAATGAATGAATGAAAAAGATTGTGTGCCCTATGGCATTCTAAGATATTTTAGGACATGTCGTCATAATTGATTATTTGATGAGTTTTGATGATAATAATATCATGACGTCATAATAGATATTCGATCCTCCTAAGTTTCTTCGAGAATTCACAGTGGGATTCTAAGATATTTTAGGACATGTCGTAATAATTTATTATTTGATGAGTTTTGATGATATAATATCATGACGTCATAATCGATATTCGATCCTCCTAAGTTTCTTTGAGAATTCACAGTGAGATTCTAAGATATTTGAAGCTATGACATCATAATTGATTATGTGATGATATAATATCATGACGTCATAATAGATATTCGATCCTCCTTAGTTTGTTTGAGAATTCACAGTGGGATACTAAGATATTTGATGCTGTGACATCATAATCGATTATGTGATGATATAATATCATGACGTCATAATAGATATTCGATCCTCCTTAGTTCCTTTGAGAATTCACAGTGGAATTCAAAGATATTTTAAACAATGACGTCATAATGGATAATGTGATTATATAATATTTTGACGTCATAATAGATATTCGATTATCCTTCGTTTCTCGAGTAGAGACTATATTCGTTTAAATTTAGGTCCCTGCATATTCATCCGAAAGATCTGAAGAAATAAAATTCAAATCGAAGTAGTATTAATAGAATTAATTCGCAAAGGTAAGTTGCGACTATTTCTCCTAGGAATGCTATACTTAGAAGACAGATAGTAATTACAATGTTATTCTCTTGTTTGGTTTTTCATCTGAAACGTCAATTCAAGCTTAAATTCAGTGGACGTCTGAACGTCGAACTGATAAATTTATTGTTGTTGTTGTTGTTGTTATTATTATTAAATTGCGTAATGTGCGCAAAAGTCACATAAAAATGTGAATCTTAGCGTGAGGTTAGTCAGCCACCAAGAGGTAGCACAGTGTATTATCCACATGCGAGAAATAGTGAGTTTTGGGGCGATTTCTGAAAATGGAAGAAGAATTCGAGAATCGAAGACAGATCAGTTGTCGATTCTACTCTCGGCGCTATGAAATGCTCGAGAGCATGACACACGACTACTCCAAAAGATCCGTATACATAAAAAACAACAGGCTGCGACGGTGGATAACAAATTAAAATAATGTTAGCGCCTGAACATAGGTAGTTCTAAGCTTTCGTTCTACGGTCTTTTATTGCCTTCGGCATACAAATTTCCTACATACTTATTACTTACACAATTTAACTAATAATAATAATCTTTTCTTTATTAAGCGCCTGACAAACGCACTGCGCTGTACATTTACATGTTATGCAATTTAAATCTTAACTACTAACAGAACAGACAGCCTGCTAATAGCAGCCTACAAAGCATGTCCGATTTACTACGGGGCTCGAACTCGGTACCTCTCGCTCTCTACGCCAGATGTTATCCGATGCGCTATCGGGCCCCCTAATTAGATCGTCTGATGTGCCGATCCCCTTAGAACAAAGCTTTAATTACAAATACGGTTTTTGGTTCCACGTGTGTGCTTGAGCCCGCCACCGGTGAATCTGTGAACTATAATGTGCTAACTGTAACATAATTATTAATTCGTAATGACACTTAACATCATTTAGGCTAGCGCATAGAGCGCCTCAGAGTAGACATCTTGAAGGGGCGCTATATAAATGTTCGATTTACATCACAATTACAAAGCGTGCGATGTTCAACTAGGCGATGACGTCACCGAGGACCACTTGTGCTGACGTTATTCGCCGCTTCGATCCGAACATAAAGGCTGACCTGTACTTCTCCGAGTGCGCCGGTCCTGCCCTTGATACGGCTTGTCAGACGGGATGGCGTGGAGGTAATAGAGTGGGTGATGTGTTTGATGTGGCGGCTGCTGTGGCTGTTGGAGGAATGAGGAAGGCGAGATGGGATTGCACCAATGAATGCAGCAACATCCTAAAGTTAGTACATCTGCTACTCCTGCGGTTGATATCTCGTATGGTCCTCGGCCGTCGTCACCAACTCCCGCATCAGCAGCCGTAACCAAGTCAGTCATATAGCAATCATGATGAAGCTCTTTTGTGTTCGCTTGTAAATGTTTCGTCGTTAGCAACAGATCTGTATATAATCCTAACTCTTCCTCTTTTAGATTCCTCTGATATACATTGACTTCTCTCATTCAATTCTTTGCTTGTATGTATAAATTTGTTTGTTTGAATGTATTAATCTTGTCATGTACAGTGCTGTGCGTTTTCTATTACTTCTCAATAAAGAATATTCTTACTTACTTACTTTGTAGATGACGATTTACTTGAGGAAGTAACTGTACACTGAGAGGCATATTCGGATGGTGGCCATGAGCAAGGTCCCTATGTTGTACAGAGTCACTCTCTTGCTCTTTCTGTCCTCATTCTTTTCTCACTCACTCTCTGTTTCTCTGTCTATGCTCTGCTCTGCTGTCTTTTCTCTCTGCCTCTGTCTTTGTATCTGTCTCTAATCTCTGTCTGTCTGTCTGTGTCTCTATCTGTGTTTCTGTCTGTTTCTCTGTCTGTCTCTGTGTCTCTGTCTGTCTGTCTCTGTGTCTCTGTCTGTCTGTCTGTCTGTATGTCTCTGTGTCTCTGTCTGTCTGTCTCTGTCTGTCTCTCTGTGTCTCTGTCTCTGTTTGTATGTCTCTGTCTGTCTCTGTCTGCCTCCTATATATTTAATTGGGTACTTTCTGTTTAATTGGTTCCTATCTGTCTGCGTCTTAGTTATTACAGCGACCAAGGCGAAATAGGAGGAGGAGGAGGAGGAATAGGAGGAGGAGGAGCATCAGCAGTAGGATCAGGAGGAGGACAAGGAGTAGTTGGCTGGGAAGGCAGAGCGAGAGACGACGGTCGGAAGGGACTCAGCATCGACCAAGTGGACGACGAAGGAAAATTCATTCGACTCGTAAATGACTCCGACACTCAGGTCAACTGATGCTCACTATTCAATTCAATTCAATTCAATTCAATTCAATTTATTGTTCCTAGAAACAAAACAAAATGAATAGCATGAAACGGCAGCTATATGAATTCCTGCAATAATGGCATAGCGTTGTTTTGCATGGAAATAGGACGAGGAGATCGGGTGCTGTGTCCTTCGTCAGGCTTTCCAGGGCCACTCCATCATCGAGTTCCATTTTCCACCAGCCATCTTCCTACCTTCTGGAAGTTCCGTCACCGTCTGGTCGAGTGGAAGAGCAGGGGCACGTGCGGAACAGCTGCTAAATGCCGATGACGATGAGCCCCATTGGAATTTCCAGTTCAAGGAACTCTTTCGATGGGCAGCTGGACACGACTACCTGACCACACTCTGCCGATCAAACGGACAGGTATAAGGCACACCTTTAAAATGTAATCATAATATCGTCATTCATCATCATCACCACCACACCACCAACATCACCATCATCTTCGTGGATATCGTCATCATCATCATCATAATCATCATCATCATCATCATCATCATCATCATCATCATCATCATCATCATCATCATCATCATCATCATCATCATCATCATCATCATCATCATCATCATCATCATCATCATCATCAGTCATCATTCATCATCATCATCATCATCATCATCATCATCATCATCACTAGCATCATTATCATCGTCGTCATCATTATTCTTATTATCATCATCATGATCATCGGGGTCCATGTACTGACCATAAATGTTCCTCTCCAGTTTTTCATACAGCGCCTGCGAGTTGCTTCGACTTAATCTTTGGGCGCTGAAGAAAGAAGCACGATACTGTTACAATGTCTGATTCAAACGGACATTATTGACTTATTTCAGGTCCTGTCGTCTTCATCGCAGTCATTTGGCTCCTATGGAGGAAATCCTTCAGGTAGAACTATTAGCACTCCCTTAGTCTTCAATGGCGATGTATATGTATATGTATATATTCGTTTAATTGAGCTCAATTGCTGACATACCGTAGCCATTTACACGAGAGAAGAAATGTCTTAGAAAGTTAATAAAAATCAAATCAAATAAACAAACAAACAGTTAAAGAATTGATCGGTCATAGTCAGAAGGTGGGGGCCATGGTCGAGTGTCTGTACAGTACTCGGGAAATGTAATTTCTCTCGTCCTTTCTTGGAAGCTCAAAGCTGTGAGGGCGAGGGCGCAGACTATATGGCCTGTGAACCCTTGGTGGAAACAGGTCGAGCAGGACGTGCGTGTTCTGTCGCATCACAGCTCGCAACAGCCGGTGTCATGCGAGATACTATCCGGCAGCAAAAACGTTCCGACCACGCCTACTTCAGGTTTCGGAACGTTTTTGTTGCCGGATAATATTTCGCCCTACACCGGCCCTCGATGTCGTGTACGAGCGCATCAATGTAGGTAGGTGCGTATAAGTATATGCTTGTATATGTACGCGTGTGTGTTTATTTGTGCAGGTATATGTATGTGTGTATGTATGTACATATATACGTATACGTTTTGTATTCTATTGTATTTTATTTAAGATTTATATAGCGCCTCTCACAGTACAGACTAATCAGAGCGCTCCATGCAATACAAAGAACCCCTCGGAAAAAGAAGTCTTAAAAGAGAACCGACAGAAACTAATGCCCAGATAAGACCTCAGCACGAGTTATAGCAGTATGTTCGTATAATATTTGTATGTATGTGTATGTAACTATGTATATTTGTACGCATGTGAGTTTGCATGCATATGTCCGTCTATCTAATTCTATAAATGTTTTTTCATGTGTTTTCAGACAAGAGTGTTGGTCCATCTCCTGGAATCATTTCGAAGTTCAACTTCATCACCAACAGATACAAACTGAAACAGGACCAGGAAAGAGCAGCCAGAGGTATATATAGATCTAAAGCCAACAAATGGTCCCATTATTATCATTACAGGACAATTAACAGATCCGCTAAGCTACCGGATGCATTGTATTGTATTGCATCTATAAATTTATATAGCGCTTCTGATAGTGCACACCAATCAGAGGAGAATTAAGATGAAGTCGAGGTCAACGTACGGTTCTGGCAGCCATAAGATGTCGCTAAACACTATAGATAAGAAATGATCAATAGTAACTTAAAAAGGAGATGATGTAGGATTGGAAAAATAACCTGTTAGGAACAAGAGAATAAACGAGATCAAGAGAGTCAATTTTCGTTAAAAAATTCAATATCTAGGCATAAACAAAGAATAAATGTGACGCCAGGGCTCAAAAACGTCGCTTGTCGCTTCCTAGATAGTGAGCTATAGAAGCTGAAATAGGCAAGAGGGGTCAAAATGTAGAATATTCTTCAATTCACCAGTTGCCTGTGAATTTTCTATTACTTGCAAAGTAGTAATCCGATTTTGATGCCGTTTGTTTTATTCGACACAGAATATAGCCCTGTATTAAAATTGTAGAATAATCAAGTAATGGCTGCTCATGACTTTAATGACATGAATATTCCGAAACTTTTTATTCGATTTTTCACTCTATTCCAATGAAAAAAAATCAAACGCACATAACTCCAGTTAGAAAAAATATTTTCATTCTGCAAAAAGTATTTCAAAGCAGATTAATTGTAGAATTGGACTGAATAAAAAGGTCAAAAACCAATCTGTGACTGGTGTTGAGCCCTGGCGTCACAAATAGGTATGAATGAATGATAAAATAATAGACATAAAGCGGTGAGTAAAATATATGTATGCACGTATATGACTATTAACACAGAGCCCTTAGAGGCTTAGACCACCTAAAGAGGCGCTAAATGGACAACAGTGTAATGAGAACTGACTTTGATGGTTGCGTGTTAGGTAGCATCTCCATGGAATTCGCTGAGCTGCTGAAGAAGAGGACCGCCTATCGATTCCAACCAAGAGTCATCCGCAGAGATGGGATGCAAACAAAACCAAAGGTAGCCTATATATCTGCATCAGTAGGCTCATGCTTCGGAAGGTATACGAGATGTAGGCCTACGGTCCCGAACCCCATTTTTTGGATCGGGGTTACACTTCATGAATTGGGGTTACTGTACCCTACTTTTCATACCATGAATAATTAAACGTTTAGTTTATTCTGAGAAGTTTAGTATAATTATGATCTTGGCAGAGGCGAAAATCTGTACATAACTTTGGGAGGGACAGATTTTTTCAGGGGTCCGATTTTTGTATTTTTGGGAGGGACCGACAGGCCTCAGTCAAAACTGTGGGGACCGTACCCTTCTGCCCCTCCACCCATGATTTACTCCACTGGATCTTGGCATTCACCAATGACTTTCTATACCATTCTGTTACAAACCATGATTATTACAGAAAAGAGGAAAGGATGTGAGGAAATTGCTACCCCCACTTTTCTAGAGCACAGTGGCTCCTCTGTTTATATTGCTCCTGTGTACAATTCGACTGCCGACCAATTAAGCCAACGGAGTGTACACTTGTCCATTTGCGTTAATGGCCTGCGTCGGACTTGGCGATCCGTAGATGTTTATCCATCTACTGTTTATGCTTCGACAGTTTTATGCCTGCAGTTTATGTCTATATATACAGTTTTTACTTATAACCTTAAGGCTTAAGCAGTTTATGCTGAAGCTGCTTAGATTTATACTTATTATGCTTATGAGCGCAGAGCCGAGAAGCATTAGATTTTGCAGCCATGCAGAGATTAGCTGCACTGTCATGGACTCTCGTGCATTTCATTTTGCTGCCCCTAAGGAATGGAACCGACTAGCAATGTTTCTCCGATGCTCGTACTCTCTCTCCCTGTAAGAAAAGCCTAAAGACTCAATATTTCTTACGGGCTCTCAAATATCCGGTTGTCTAACCGCTTCCTCTGGCGACTGTCTTACCGCGCCTCAGATTCGCATTTCTGTGTGACCTTGCGCGCTTAATAAATGTATAATAATAATAATAATGATGATGATGATGATAATAATAATAATAATAATAATAATAATAATAATAATAATAATAATAATAATAAAATAATGGGTTCATATTAATATGCTCTCAATAATAATAAACAATATAATATTCCAACGTCTCTTGCTGATGATACAACGTTTTAACGCAGTGGCCTTCGGAAGTTCGGAGGCAATTTCGCCTGCCAGGAAACAGACGAATAGGGGCTTTCCGGATATTTTATTCTCTCCACTAGATAATATTGAAGTACCTGTAAAAAAAAGATATTCGGGGCAATAACTGTTATTAACTGTAAACCTGGAACGAGGCCTGATTTCTCGGAGATGAACATTTTTACTCCAACATAATCTTCTGCGCCTGAGAGATTATTTCTACCTGGGGTAAAAAGTTTATAATCTTTAGACATCTTGCTCCCTGCAAACTGCCATCATTAAACTACTTCTATGATGAGATGCCATCGTTACATATCCGCAGTTGTCATCGTCGTCGTTGTAATAATCATCTGTCGTCGTCGTTGACGACTGGCCATACTGTATGGTGAACCTGTCGAAATAATCCTTACATGAATTGCTCGACGACTTGTTCTTCATCTGAGGCCATTAATTGATTGCCACCTGCGCAAATTGGACTGTCATGTACTGCTGTGCACATGTAAGGACGCAGACAACCCACTTCCTACTTCCGCATTTCATTTATATAAACTGTCAGAGAGGAGAGAGACACACACACAGACACAGAGACACACAGAGAGAACCAAAGAGAAACAGACAGAGAGAAACAGACAGACGGAGACAGACAGACAGAGACAGACAGATAGACAGCGACACAGAGACAGAGAGAGAAACAGAGACAGAGATAGATAAACAGAGAGAAACAGACATATAGAGAGAGAAAAAACAGAGAGAGAGAGAAAGACAGACAGAAACAGAGACCGAGGAAAAGGAACGTCTGTTTAAGTATACTTCATAGTCAATTTGTAATTGGCTATTTGAATACACAAACAAAAACACACGTATGAGTGTCTACCATATCACATGTCCGTTTATATATGTCTGCGTATGTGTTTCTGTTATGTTCCAGGGCGGAAAAGTGAGGCAGAGTCCATTCTATCAGCCAGATCCTTGTTTTCCGTTGATCTACCCAGATTGATCCGAACGCCACTCCTATCGCTCTCTGTGTATTTTGCCTGTCTTCATGTCTGCCTTCCTCCTACCCTGTCTGCCTGTCTGCTTGTAAGTCTGTACCTCTCTATGACCGTCCCTCGTTCGACCGTGTGTGTGCAGTGACCATTCGCTGAACCTTGATTAGAATCGACTGAAGACATGAAACTCTGTGGCTTCGCCGTCGGTCTTCATACCGCATCCAATGAATAAATAACGCATCAACTACACGATTGAGTCGTATTTCAATATCGATGTTTGAAATCTGCAATTTCTAGGAATCATTAGGCCTATATCCGGAAATATAACTTATCTATTTAATTATCTATCTGATATTATTTATGCAACTGTACTTGCGCCTGCCTGGCGACTTTTGCATCTCCAGAAAACAAACCACGACAATGACGTTGATAATAATCGACTATTAAATACTCGCGCGGTGGTGCAGCGGTATGTTCTGTGCCTTGTAACCGGAGGGTCGCAGGTTCGAATTTACCTCAAGCCACTGGGTACCAACCATGGATGGACAAAATGCTCACCCGTGCATGGAGGACACTGTTGTCTGTAATAATTGTTACCCCAATATTGAAGTCCTTTTAAGATACTTAAGTTGGAAACGATACAAAAATAACCCAAAGAGTAGAAATAGATGGATTTACTCAAATTTATATATATAATTATATATATATATAATATATATATATATAATAATAATATATATATATAGTGCAACCGTAGGGAGACCGCAAAAACTGGAATAAATCGATTGGCTGGGACAGATTGTGTAGGTGGTACCGTGGTAGAGAATTGCTTTGTATTTTGTGGTTGGAATCGTTGGAATTCACAAAGTGGAGTGGAAGTCTGGAATGCATAGCAGTTGCCGGAGATTGAGCTGGAGGTTAATTGCATTAGATGGAGTAATGTGGACATGGTAAGGAACTAGAAATGAACTTTGACATAAGACGCAGACGATGTTGATGAATAATGAAGCCAATCCGAAACAGTTGTTGCTAATTATGGCCGCAAAAGGTCGCCAGCGTTTCTCGTGTAATCGAGACGAGAGAGTTCGTGCAGCACAGCGAGGATGAACGGAGGAAGGGATGAGAAGCAAGAGAGAAGGAGGAGGAGAATGAATAGAACAAAGAAGGACAGGGAGAAACCGAAGAAGACAAAGATGCGGAAAAAGTAATTATTTCGAAACATTTACAATCTTTTGAAAAATCTATCTTTTAGTCACGAACTAAATGGAACACTGTATCCAGTCATTAACAGCAGAGTATTTTTTAAACATATATAATTTCGTTTATTGAAAATAGAAAGTTGACAAACCGCAACTTTTCACAGAGAAGAGAGAGAGAGAGAGAGAGAGAGAGAGAGATGTATGAGTAGTATGATGGCTCCTCCATATCTGCGGGAAGAGACAGAGACAGAGACAGACGCTCAGCGGTGCAAGCAGAGTTCCAGAGACAGCTATCCGACAGCGCCAGAGACAGAGACATGGGACAGCACTGCGTCTGACCTCAAGAGGACAGAGTTCTTCTCTAGCCTTAAGAGTCCAGAGGTTGGGCTGGGACTGAGTAGACTGAGACAGCGCTACATAAAACAGTAATAATACATAGACAGAGACATGTGTATGTATGCATGCATGGTTGACAGATGGATGAATGGAGAATTAAGAACACAGATTTAAACAGAAAGGATGTAAAGAGCAGGGATACAGAGAGAGAAGAGAAAGAGGAAGAAAGGAAAGCAGGAAGACATAAAAAACGATGTAGGAAATTAGAAAACTGTTGCCGATTGGTTAGAACGTTTGCCTTATAACGCGTAGAGTATGTGTTCGATTCTCCTAAATATAAGATGGTTTACTGTGTAGGGACCTCGAGCAAGTCCTTCACTCACAATTGCTCAGCGCCATCGATTGATGCTTTATCACTAGACACAGTAGACAGTGGCACTAATAAATTAGTAATAAAAACAACGGCAACAACAACAACAACAACAGGAGCAGCAGCAACAACAATAATACCTTGACGAATAGGTTCATTCAGAACAAATCTGTGTTTCTAAATGATATTAAAGTCGCTGAGGGATGTTTTTACCTCGGAGCAAAATAATAGTAATAATAACAATAATGGAGAAACGAAGCTGTTGCCTTGTGTGAAATTAATCAACGGAAGATGTATTAATCCTCATCAATCCTGCGATCTCTGTCTGTCTCTCTCTCTGTCTGTCTGTCTCTGTCTCTGTCTGTCTCTGTCTGTCTGTCTGTTTCTGTCTGTCTCTCTGTCTCTGTCTCTGCCTCTGTCTGCCTCTGTCTGACTGTCTGTCTGTCTATCAGGTATGTCTGTCTGTCTGTCTCTCTCAGTCTATTACCTTCGAAGTTCCCTTTGTCTCAGCCTTCCATTTCCAGATGAAAGGCTGATAATAAGCCTCAGCTCAGAGCACTCCCTATACGTAGACTTAACGAGCGAAACCAAGAGAACGGACGAAGGAGGATAAGGGGAGGGCGGATAAAAGGGAGGAACGACAAGGGGAGGGTATCGACAGAGGAGGATGAGGCAAAGGAGAAGCATGCAGATAAACGAAGGAGAGGAGGAGGGAGACGAGGAAGATGACGAAGAGGAATAGAAGAGTGCTGACTGCGGATGAGATGTAGCATCGCAATGAAGACAGATACTTCCGGTGCGTATGCTGCCTCTTTCCACCTCTTTCCACCTCTTTCCGACTGTTTCAATCTTTCCACGTCGCTCGCTTTCCTTCGTGCCTAAGGGCAGCTGAAATGCCCTGCTTTCGTTCAGCTGCACGGAGAAATAATTCTCCAGAGTTGTTTTATACTCTATCCCAAACACATTCTGTTCCTTCATTCAGATTCATTGGTTCGCGCTTACTGGCACAAAGTACCGGAAGGCAGATGGAATTGAAAGAGGGATATAGAGACATACAGACACACAGACAGACACAGATATAGTCGATGGCAGATAGATAATAAAAATAGACATCAATAGACAGCGACAGTGTCTGCTGTGACCAGAGACATCGTTGTCTCCCCCCACGGACATGAAGCAGCCTCCTTATTTCGTCGCCACTGCATCCATCTTTGAGAATGCTATAAGCCTATAGGTGGAAAAGTGATAGCCTCACAGAGGATACCCAAACAAACCTGCGTGCTTATGGCATCAAACTTTACACGGGAAACAACTACAAACGTGTGCATTAAATGACACGTTTTAAAACAGTAGATTTCTTGCATGCTGTGGCACAATCGAACCGGGTTTTATATGCGACCGGAAACTCTAGGATTTCGATGAGAGGCATGACATCGACAGTCCACTGTGGAAAGTATAGTAAAAGATCCCAAGATCCCATTGTGGACGTCATGAGCGTATTTAGGGTATTATTCAACCCACCCCCCCAAATTGGACATTTTTTCTACAATGGATACAATTAAATCAACTTTTTCGACCATTTCCAATGGAAACCCCAGAAAACTTAAAGCCCCTCCGAAATATTATCCTGGCTAAGCCCCTGGTGGACGTACTGAAAAGTTACTTTACTTTTGAGCCGATAATCGATGAACCTCTAGTACCTGGACACGAGACATGACTTGCCATTCTGTTCCTAACCCACGCCGAGCCAAATTCTACCTCTTAGTGACAGGGACAATTGTACGCCAACAATTTGCCCACGGTCGTTATACAGAGTGAACGTTCAGAAAGGTTGAATCGTCTATTTTTAGACTGAAGAGGCAGCCTTGTGCACGCTGTGGATGAGTCCGTCTGGCTGTGAATGGACGTCTTTTGGCCTTAACGACGACACTGGTGTGGTTAGAGATATTTAAATATTTAAACTGTAATTCGTACAAAACGTCAGCGTATAATGTCAGAGACCATACGCATTGAGTGTTTCATTAGAATAACACGTAGGCCTACTGCGCGTTTCTGCAGCATAGTTAATCTCTCTTTAGCTTGGATGGATGATTTGATGCACTTGCAATATCGCAATAATATGACAAATACGGATAAACCAGGGAGTAATATAAACTAATGCGTACTTGGTGGGGTTAAGCATAACTAATGCGTAATATCACTTCAATATGTTTTGCAATTTTAGTTGATACATGTTTGATATGCTACCCCCAGGTGAAACGCTCATCAATATAGACACCAGGAAATTTTGTGGATTCAGTTCGCAAATGAATTTATTGTCAATGCCAAGTTTTATATTCTGCTGTGGAAGGAGATTTCTGTGGAAACGAAAAATAATTATTGGACTTGGTCAGTGATAGGCGGCTTGCCTTCGAGCAAAATCTGGTATACATTCGTGAGTTCAGTGTTAGCCAACTTTCAGTGATATGTCCAAAGATTTATGAGCTAGAAAACATTAGTGTTATCTGCGAAAAGAATTAAATGAAGCAAACCAGACGAATTGGGATGAACACTTATGTAAAGGGGGAACAACACATAGAAAATCATACAGAAAAACCACAGAGAGAAACACGGCAACAGAGATAGATAGAAACATACAGACAAGGAGAGAGAGAGAGAGAGAGAGAGAGAGAGAGAGAGAGAGAGAGACAGAGAGAGAGACAGAGAGAGAGAGAGAGAGAGAGAGAGAGAGAGAGAGAGAGAGAGAGAGAGAGAGAGAGACAGAGAGACAGAGAGAGACAGAGAGAGACAGAGAGAGACAGAGAGAGACAGAGAGAAGAGAGACAGAGAGAGAGAGACAGAGAGAGAGACAGAGAGAGAGAGACAGAGAGAGACAGAGAGAGAAGAGATAGAGAAACAGGTAGATAGAGAAACTAACAGAAAGAGAGAGAAACCGAGACAGATAGATAAGAAAAATACAGAGAGAAAGAGACTAAAAGAGACAAGAGAGACAAGGAGACAGAGAGAGAGAGACAGACAGACAGACAGACCGACAGACAGAGACAGAGACAGAGAGAGACACAGAGAGTTAATAAGTAAGTGATCCTTTCATCTACAGACGTCGCCGATTGTTGGCGTTACCATGGTAAAAAGAATCGCCGTCTGCGGAACGCCATCAAGGGCGCTGCGTGCGCTATATAAATGCATCGGCCGATACTCGAGGATTAGTCGTCAGGATACATCCGGCGGTCGCTGTGTCCGTTTCAAGGGTTAGCATCCGCCAAGCATGTTCCACTTGTCCGGACCCCTGTCCTGTCCTTCCGAAGCAGCCTACATCGAGGACAGATAAGTTATGTCAGTTCAGGACGACTTGAGTTTAGCTCAAGAGAGTAAAGAGTCAGAATAGGTCTAACTGAAGGGCATTTATCTGGACTGCAAGTACTCTACGAAGAGAGATAACAGAGAGAGAGAGAGAGAGAGAGAGAGAGACAGATAGAGACAGACAGAGAGACAGAGAGATACAGAGAGGGAGAGAAGAGACAGACAAACAGACAGGCAGAGAGAGACAGAGAGAGAGACACAGAGAGAGACAGAGAGAGACAGATAGAAAGAGAAGAGACAGACAGACAGAGACAGAGACAACAACAGAAACAGAGAGAGATAGAAAGAGACAGACAGAGAGGAAGGAGAGAGAGAGACAGAGAGACAGAGAGTATGAAGCGATAGAGAAGACTTAGAAAGCGAGAAAGTCTGGCATTAGAGTGCGATACAGTCTATTGTAGAGCCTATGGCATATAATAGGACACTCGAAGAAAAACATGGAATGAGATTAGACACGTCAAATTTGCAGAGGAAGGAATGGCGAAGAGGAGAGGGAACAAAATGGGACAGCATGGTAAACGATAGACGTTAAGTGGCGAAAAGTATAGAAAGAGAAGGAGGTGATTTAAAAAAAGGTTATACTGTTAATGAAGTGTAACGCAAGTAAAAGTGTGGAATGAAGATAGGGATGAACTGACCAAATGCAATGGTTGATGAAATGGAGAGAACGGAAGAGCAGGTCCCTTAAACTAACTTGTGAGGTAGCCGTGAGTACAAAGGGTTTGCAAGTTCATTTTCTAAGTCTTATTTTATCACGGACAATATACGATCAGTGTTACAGTACTCATTACGGTTGAGTTGGCTAGGGGCCCAGATGCCGCAGATATCTCGAAACAAATTTAGTCCCGGCGGGATTTGAACCCCGACCTCTCAGTTGAAAGTTCAGCACGCTAGCCCGTAGACCAGGAAGTGGATAAATGGAGGAAGTGGATAAAGTGGAATTCGTGGAATACTGCTGAAACCACAGATGTTTCGCCTCAACACGCTTCACCCATCACGCAATACAAACAGCAAGATCTTGTTGGTGTTTTTAATCGAGAGCTGGGTTCTTTCGGAGTCAGACGCCGAAGTGACGATGGAGAGAACTATGCCGGTCACAGTCAAGAGTAAAACAATGTGGTGTCGGGAAACGAGATAGACAATGCGGTCTTGGAATCTGGGAAACCAGCCAAAGCCTATTGCGTGTTCTGATGAATTTTTTATGAAGACAATAAATCTGTATGGTTTACGCGGTCTGTCTGTCCTTAGGCGAGAAAGATCTTTCTCGACTGGAAGCAGAACTGGATTGGCTAAAGACCTACCACATTTATAAAGAGTATGAAGACTATGTTAAACATAAGGACATATGTTAAACATAAGGACATATGTTAAACATAAGGACATATGTTAAACATAAGACCTATGTTAAACTTAATAAGGACACATGCTAAACACGAGGACATTATGACTACCATGTATACGGTACTATTACTAATAGTCTTTCAAGTGAGAAGTACGAGTATTTTGCTTAAGTGCATAGCCTACGGGACTGCATATTTGAACATAAGGACATGTGTTAAACGAGGACTTATTACCACATATAGTTTTCCAAGTGAGAAGGACGAGTATTTTTTTAAGTGCATAACTTCGGGACTGCCTTGAACATGCATTGTCTATATAATTGGCTAAATGTTCTGTTAGCCAATAACAGAGATTGGAACCTAGTATATACTATAATGCCTTAAACGAGCGTCAAGCTACAGGAACAGGTTGAATGACATACACTAAGAAGAAAAAGATCAGTCCCCTGAGCTAACCTGAGTATGAAGTGTTAGCCACTTCATTTTCTTAGTCTCGGCATATGAGTGCCGGTGCCGAGTACTCTCCCTTGCCGTCTCATCTTCCCACCAACAGTATAATGCAGTCAGTGCACTCATTGTGTAGCTGAGTTGGCTAGGAGGCGCAGACGGGGCAGAAATCTCCAGTCAAATTCATGCTCGAGTGGGGATTTGAACCCCCAAACTGTCTCGGTTGATAGTCCAGCGCGACACCTCTACGCTATCGTGCGCTCGCGACAGACTCTAAGTCGAATGTTTATGATGCGATTTGCACTATCCGGAATGTCAACCGGTAACAATGCGGATACGGACCACAGTGCAGCTAAGACAGAGCACTGGCCAGTCGGAGTTGTTTACTGTCCACGGGCAAACTGCATAGGCAGCCAGAATGTTCTAAGCTGCCCGTGCTATTATTCGTAAGCATTCGTATACACAGAGCAATACATAAAGTGCCTGTAGTCTGTTATGCACATAGGCGGATTATGTATCCGCTATGCACTTAAGTTGCGTCGACTGTAGCGCCATTTGCAGTATTCTAATCGAACGAATGGATGGATGATGGACCACGATAATGGGGAAGGTAGAATAGGTAAGTAGGCGAGTGGGTTTATTCACTAGATAGGTAGATGTGTGGGATTGTTATGTGGGTTGGTGGGAGGGAGAATGGATCCTGGGTAGATGGCAAAGGATGGAGTGACGCCAACTATGTCATTAGTTGCAACAGTTGCTTCTGCTTGCTTGTTTGCTGTTTAACGACCATTGTGTGGTAACAAAGACCATTAACAGTTGCTTCTGGGAGGCTGGTTGATTGATGAGCTGTTAATGACACCTTGTCGACAGTATAACTTGCCTTCAATTGTAATTGATTGTAACTCTGCTTTGACGGTGTTCGGCCAGAGTAAGCAATCCCTGGAGAGACGCATTGGTGAAAGAATTGGCGCTGCGTTAAAATGATGAAGTAGGATAGTGGGAGAAAAAAGGATGGACGAAGAAGAAGCAATGGCTGAATAGATTGCTTCCGATTGTGTTGCTTTTATTTCTGTTTGCTATACTACTGTTTCTGTTGCAACTATATCGCTGCTGCTTCCATTTCCTTTCTCTGCATGCTGTAAGTTTTTCCATTTAAGTTGCTACTATTCCTCTCTGCGTTTTGCAGCTATTGCTGTGCTGCAACATTTTTTTATCCTTCTGCACCTACTAATGCAAATGAGCTAGTTCCCGCGACTTCGCTTTTTTGGGCGGTGTAGACATTTCGAGATAACGATTATTAATTATCTTCCTGTTGCTTGTATAGCTGTTTCTTCTGCAACTCTTTCTGTTTCTGGAGTTACTATTTCTAGTCCTGTTGCAAAACTGTTCGTTTTATTTCTGATTCTGATGTCTAGTTCATTCATTTAAACATTCCTTCGTTTCATGTCTGATTTCTAAGTTTCTAAGTTCATTTAAACATTCCTTTTTTCTCTCCATCCAGTCATCCATTTTGTTGCCTCTTTAGCTCGGTTTTCCCCGCATCTACTGCTTCTTCCGTTGCTGCCATACTGCTTCCGGGGCTGCTGATACAACGACCAACTACTCCGATCAGTTTCCGACCATAAAGTCAAATTAGTTTACTTTATGTCAGCAACCGGCAGGTGGCGCCCTCATCCGATCGACTGAATGCAGTTACATCCAATCCTCTTGAATGGAATCCATCTTCCTTTATTTCCTGTGCATGCATACCTATCGCTTGCTCTTCATTCCCCTTCTGTATGGATACTCCATGTCTTTGTCCTATCTGTTTTCATTGCGATCGGTGGCCAACCGATGACCATCTCCTCCTCCTCCGCCTCTGTTTCTGTCTGTCCACTTGCATTCCCTTCATTCTCTCATCATCTGCCTCTTCTTCTCCGTGAAAGACATCGTCGAGTGGGGTCGATGCTTTCGGTCGTAGATTCAAGTGCAATCGACACAATATCGACTCTCATTCTCTGTCTGTCTGTCTGTGTGTCTGT
The DNA here is from genome assembly GCA_020284085.1 of Aporrectodea caliginosa. Classification (NCBI taxonomy): domain Eukaryota; kingdom Metazoa; phylum Annelida; class Clitellata; order Crassiclitellata; family Lumbricidae; genus Aporrectodea; species Aporrectodea caliginosa. The sequence continues at coordinate 567,834 of JACEVL010000924.1, forward strand.
CTGTCTCTCGTTTACATTTAGACGACGACGATGATGATTGATTTATGTATGTATGCATGTATGTATGTATGTATGTATGTATGTATGTATGTATGTATGTATGTATGTATGTATGTATGTATGTATGTATGTATGTATGTATGTATGTATGTATGTATGTATGTATGTATATATGTCTGCATGCATATATATGTATATATTCATATAATTATGTGTGACTGCATCAAAGTGCTTTCATTTCTTCCACCGGTGCATTATGAGGTCGGGTGGTCTGCCCTCTCCCTCTCCCTCTCCATCTGATACGTGCATGCATGTACATGTATCGATGCACTTGATGTAGCTTCCGATAGGTACAATGTCTTTCCGTGATGTGATCATGACGAAGCCGCATTGTTTTTGTTCGGCCAGTTCAGAGGCATCAAACATCGTCCGAAGCCCAGGGCAAAATGATATTACCAGTTATACGATTTCCTGTTCGACCCGTGCACCTACATTCATCTACCTGTCCGTCCGTCTGTCCGTCTGTCTATGTAAGTCTGCGTGTCTTTTTGTCTGTCTCGATGTCTGTTATCGATGTGTCTGTGCTTGTGTCTATACATAATACCTATCTGTCTCAAAGACAATACCTGTCTCGTATCGTTTCTGAAAGCTTTTCTTCTCCGAAGCTGCTGCTGCTGCAGGAAGGGAATAGGATCTTGTGTCTGCAGGACAGATGTATTGAACTGCCTTGCTATTCACCGCATCCGTCCCTTGCAGATAGGTTCTTTTTTCTCATACAATGTCTCGGGTCTCACGTGTCACGTTAACTATGGTTTCTTCCTCTGATGGATTGTCACACACACTATGTCCCGTCCACCGGATCTTATAATATAGGTTACTTCAACCAACAACTCTGGCCGAGATTCATAATTTAATCTTCTCTCTCTCTCTTTCTCTCGCTGTCTCTCGCTGTCTCTCTCTCTCGCTGTCTCTCTCTCTCGTTGTCTCTGTCTGTCTGTCTGTCTCTCTCTCTCTCTCTCTCTCTCTCTCTCTCTCTCTCAGTCTCTCTCTCTCTCTCTCTCTCTCTCTCTCTCTCTCTCTCTCTCTCTCTCTCCTCTCATTCTCTCTCTTTATCTCTTTCTCCCTCTCTCTCATTATCTCTCTCTCGCTGAAGGTTCCTCCTTCACCGGATTCACATCCGCCAAACTTTATCCCATTTCTCTAAGAGACCAACCTCCTTCTTTCTAGGAACCATCAACCTATAGCTACCCGGGCTGCCGGCGTGGTCGTCCCATATACTCTCAATTTCATCTCCAGTATCCTAGAAAAGGTTGGTGAGAACCTCTAATTAGTAGTCAGTCACCTGTCATCACCTAAACGCTATCTCCCTTTCCAGACTGCCTAATCGTGAAATCCAAATTTCTTGAGCGCTTCAGTCTCTAAAGCTAAGCAACCTATCGTAAACATTCCACTGAAACTGCCCCACTTGCTATTCATAATCACATCATCAGCTCCATAAACAATGAAAGGTTATTGCTCAAAGTGTACTTCATCTTTCTGCCGAATTTAATACCGACGATCATCATAGACTCCTTCATCGCGGCTAACATCGTTTTGACCTTTCTAGTCCTGTTATAAGCTGATTTACATCTTACCTGCACCCATGGGCGTATTTAGGGGTGGTTTTACGGGTTCAACACCCCCAAATAAGTTTCCGAAAAATTTATATGCTTTTACATGCAAAATACAAAATACCTGAACTTTTGCGACGATTTTCAATGGAAACCCCAGAAATCTTAAAACCCCCTCCGAAATTTTCCTTCTGGCTACGCCCATGCCTGCACCTCACACTCAAACAGTCCGTGTGTTTCAATCAATTCACTTCGATGCCAACCGTCTGCAACTGTGGGGTTTTAAAAGGTTCTGGGTGCTGGACCGCCCCCATTTAGAGTGCATGCCATTCCAAGCCGCTCACTTCTCATTGCTCTGGTTTCTTGCCGTCTCGCCTACAACAACTCACCTCAAATTGCGATTTGCTAAAAGAGCAAAGTGATTTGATTTGTACATATGCACTGATCTGCGTAAATTATAAATGGTTCAAAAGTCTTTGGCAAGAGCCACAACGAAATCCTTTACTATTAGCATAATTATATGCAGCAATGTTGAGCTCATTAAATTGGCATCGAGT